>JAJLLZ010000004.1:3000000-3580442 GCA_021188095.1 Diaporthe vexans | reverse complement strand
GGATACTAAACTTATATTTTAAGCTAGATAGAGATAACTTAGAGGTATTAGTAATACTAATACTATCTTTAAAGTTATTAAACTACTCTTACTAGGTTTATATTAGCTTATAAGCTTAATAATAACTAATAAGCCTCTAGGTATTAGCTAAGTTATTCTCTATAACTACTATAGATTAATAGGTCCCTTACTATCCTTTACTAATACTTCTTTATTAACCTTACCTTAAGCTCTTAACTATAAAGATTCTATCCTAGCCTAATATAAAGAGTTTAAGGTTATAAATAGAATAAGTTAAAACCTACTAGAGGTATAGAAAGTTCCCCTACTAAAATTTTAGATTTAGGGATTAACAGCTAAATAGTCTAGCCTATTTTATAAGCTAAAGTTAAAGTATTAAGTCTATTAAAATTACTATTATATTAAGTAACCTAAATTCTAGCTATTTTAACTCTTAAGTTATTAGGTAGTATAAGTATTATATATATTAGTTAGGATATATATATAGTTATTAGTAGTAGACTTATCTTAAAAGCTAACTTTTAATATAGTATAAAATTAGATCTACTACTAGTAAGTACCTAGTATCTAAGAATTAAGGCTTCTATTAGAAAGTTAAGAAGCTTATTTAAAGAGTAGTAGGTTATCTTAATAGAGTAGCTTCTCTTTACTACTATTAGAGTTAAACTTATAGTCTAGTTCTAGAATAATATTAGTTAAGGTAGTATTAGAATTATCTAAGTATTCACCTACTTTAATAGCTTTCTATAAAAGGATATACTATATAAAGTTTTTAAAATAGGTATTAAGTATACCTACTTAGTTAAAGGGTTTAATATTTTAAGTACTCTAATAGAACTTATATCCTTACTCCTACCCTAGCTTATACTAGTCCTAGGTAAGCTAGTAAATCTAGTAATAGTTCTTATCTCTATAATCTAATAGAATCTAGGAGAGTAGTAAGCTAATATTAGGTAGAACTATAATTATAAATATATTTAAAGTACTAGTAATATAAGTAAGTACTAAATAGTATTTAGTTAGTAGATAAATTTATTTTAAGACCCTTCCTTAATAATAATTATATCTATTATATATTAGTTTCTTTATAATAAGTTTATAATTTTTCTATCTATTATTACTTAATATTAATAGTATAAAGTAGTAAGGGTTCTATTATCTAGTAGTCTAGTTTAAAGTTTACCTATTACTTAGTCTTCTTAGCCTCCTTAGTATTTACCTTAGCCTCCTTAAGTAAGGTATAATCCTTAGTATTAGGATTATTTACTAATAGTAGAAGCTACTTATAAAGCTAGGGCTTCTTATAGTATAGTATAAGTAATTATAGTAGGAAGATATAGAAGCTAGGTAGAACTTTAAAGTATACCTTAATAAAGTAAATACTATTATTACTATTCTTATTACCTCTATAGCTAATATTTAGCTAGTAGATTATTAGATATAATTTTATACCCTCCTTTAAGTTAGTTAGTATAGTATTCTCTAAGTAGAGTAATATAGCCTTACCCTTCTTACTATAGCTCTTAGCTATAGTTAGATAGTTATCCTAGCTATCCTTAATAATTAAAGGGGTTAGAATAGTATAGCTAATAGGCTTAATAGTACTAGTGTTTCTAATATTATTCTTAACCCTATTATAGGTATTAGTAATATCCTTATTAAGGGAAATAACCCCTTTAATAATAAAGATATCTTTATATATCTTAACTATATAAATTAGATTCTAGGTATTTTAGAGGATATAGTTAATTAGGCTAGGCTTCTAAATAAAGATAGTAGCTTTAAAGATATACTTAGTATTAAAACTCTTATAAATAAGTATACCTATATCCTAGTAGTTAGATAGTTAATATTATTATTTTAAGTACTTATTTTATTAGGTAGATTTTTAAAGTTAGTAGAGCTTAGGAGGGGGGAGGTTAGGTTAGAATATTAGGTAGTATAAAGTCTATATATATATAGTTTATATAAGTTACTATATTAATAGTAATAGTTTACTATAGACTATTATATAGTATCTTTAAAAGTACCTAAGTTATCTATTAGGTACTTATAATATAAGTAGTAATACTTATATATTCTACTATTAGAGTAGTATTTTTATTATATTATAATCTTATAAGGATTATAAAGTATAAAAAGGAGGTAACTATTTATATATATAGAAGAAGAGATATAGAGCTATAAATAGGTATAAAAGTAGTATATAAAATTAATTAGTTAAGTATTATAGCCTAGTTCTAATTATTATAGTCTTTAATTTTTATTTCTTATTTTTATAGCTTAGTAGTATTATAGATAAGCCTTAATATAATAAGCTTATTATCTAATATATTAAGACTAGTTTTTTCTATAAATTTATTATATTATATAACCTTATAATCTTAATTTTTATTAACTAGTCTATCTAGTAAATATACCTAATAGCTTAAAGGAATTTAAATAGTATATTAGGCTCTATAAACTAGATATTATTTATATACTAAAGGTTAAATCTCTCTATTATAATTTCTATTATAGTAATAAAAATCTTATATTACTTATTTATTTATTTATTCTTATTTATCTTCTTTATTATTTACTATTTTCTTTTAATAAGGATAATAAAGGTAAATAAAATTAGCTCTATATCCTTATATAACTCCTTATTAGTAATGAACTATATTAAAATAGTAGTTATAGTATAGGTATAAAAATAATAGTATAATACTTTTAATATAGGTTATTTAGGTTAAGCTTATCTAAATTTTTATTATTAATTAGTTTAGGGATTAGCTATTATTTAAGTTTAGTAAATTTAGAGTTATTTATCTTAAGTAAGTCTTAATATTAATAGAACTTTTAATTTTTAAAATCCTCCTTATTAGTATAAAATCTCTAAGGGTTTTAGTTAATCTATTTTATAACTACTATAGGCTTATATTAATACTTAGTTAAGTCTAATATTATACTCTTAATAGCTTTAGTTTTAGTTAATATTATAAGGTAAGGAATAAATAAGTATATGAGTTTATACTATATCCTTTTTAGTCTTTTAGTATTAACTTAGTACTTAATTATATTATTCTTTATAGGTTTCTATTTATTAAATTTATAGTTTTTATTCTTAGCTTTTACTTTCTTTTTATAATCTTTTCTCTTCCTTATAAGTTTCTTAATAATAAATTAATATTTTTATAATATTTAATAAGTAGTTCTTTATAGTTTTATTAGAAAATAGGTTAACTATTACTATTTACTAATAAGCTAGTAAGAGTAGGTTAAGGATTTTATTATACTATATTTTATTCTAGTAGATAATAAAGGTTATAGGCTAGAAGAAGTACTAGATTTTAGTAGCTTTAGCCTTTTTATTTATTATAAGTATAGGATCTTTTATATACTTATAAATAAGTTCCTTATAAAGCTTAATAATATAATTATTAGATATTAGAAACTTAGAAGGGTTAATAATTCCTTTATAACCTTATTTATATATCTACTATTATATTTAGAAGTACTTTATTAACCTTTACTAGAAGGTATAACTTTTCTTTATAGTTATATTATATAAGGTAATAATATTAATTAGATTATAAGTATTTATTATAATACTAGCTAAGGCTTAGAATAGTATTATATTATTATCTATAAAATTTACCTTAATTATAGTCTTAGTAGTACCCTTATACTTTTATATTTTATCTATAATAAAAGTTTTAAATATAGTAAGGACTCCTATTATTTTATATTTTTTAACTAGCTTTAAAGTTTACTTATTATTAGTAATAAAGATATTAGTTACTCTATTATTACTAATATTAATATATTTCTCTTTATCTTTAATAATAATAATACTCTTAGTTTTTTTTAATAAACTTCTTAGTTATATAGTATTATAGAAGTTATTACCTAGGGTATTTTATCTAAAATAGTAATAAAATAAAAGGAGGAAGTTTTTCTTTCTAAAGTCCTTAAATATTCTCTTTACCTTTAATATCTATATATCCTTTAGATTAGAAGGATAAATAATAAGGCTTAGAAGGTCTAATATAAAGTAGAGAATATCTTAGTCTTCCTTAGTCTAGAAGTAGGGATATTTAATTATAAGCTTATTTTATATTAAGTAATATTCTTTTTAATATTAGCTAAGGTAATTCTTAGGTTTTTTAGATTCCTATTTAGCTTAAACCTTATATTTAAGAGTCTAGATAATAGCCTTACTAAGGATATATAGTAGTACTAATATTATCTTACTAAAGCTAATATCTAGGCTAATAAGTAGCTTATTATAGCTTACTCTATATATATTTATAATTATTAGGTAACTACTATAGATTTACTAGATATAGAGACTAGTTCTTATACCTTTAACCTTATATTTTTTATCCTTACTAATATTAGTATTCTAGAAGTCTAGTACTTTCTTTAAGGTTCTAATATTAAACTTATATAGCCTTTTATCTATACCTAGCTCTTTTAGCTTACTAGGAGTAAGGCTGTTATTATAAGAGGTCTTAGCCTCCCTAATAAGTTAGAGGAAAGTATCTATAAGAAGGACTTTTTTTTCTATAGTAAGGTTAATTACCTCTAGTTTCTTAGGCTTAAGTTAGGGTACTTTAAGTATTAGCTTAGGCTTAGGACTAAGCTTAAGATTAGGTTAGGGTACTTTAGGCTAATCTTTAGGTTTAGGCTTAGGCTTTTTAGGCTTCTTAACTTATATAATAGGTAGAGGGGGTATTAGTATAGTTACTATAGGTTACTAAATCTTAATCACCTCTCTATAGTAGAGCTTAGATAGAGTATATAAAGTACTATTCTATACTTTAGCTAGTAAGGTTATAAAGTTATATTTTAAAGTAATAGTTTTATATATTAGCTAGTTATTATTAGTCTTTAAAATAAATATTAGGTTTTACTCTTAAGGTATTTCTAAGATATTTAATACCTAGTTCTTAAATAGTATATATTAGAACTAGATAAGTTAAAGCTTAGTTCTATATAATATAGAGTCTAAAAAGGTATTAAGAGTAACCTTAAAGGTTTTACTATTAAGCTATTTCCTTATTAAGATAATAGTACTTAGGTTTAGGCTTAGAAGGGATATAGTCTACTTAATTTATTATTTTTTAGGTAGTAAGTTCCTACCTAAAAGCTTAGCTATAGCCTTATCTTATTTATTAGAATAGTTATCTACTAAGGACTATTATAATAGTACTAGTATAGCTACCCCTTCTAACTAAGATTAAGATATACTAACTACTATTACTAATATAAAGGAAAGTATACTATTACCCCTATTATAAGATTTATAGTAAGTAACTTACTTATTCTAACTTTCTTTTATTACTTATAATATAGATAGTAGAGTTAAGGTTATTAGTTTATAATATAGCTATTTACTTTTAAGCTTTTAAAGTAGTATTTATAAATAGAGGAAAGATATAAGGTCTTTTAAGCTTTTAAAGTAGTATTTATAGATAAAAGAAAATATAAAGTCTTTTAAGCTTTTAAAATAGTATTTATAGATAAGGAAAGATATAAGAATTATAATTATATATATATATAAAATTACTTAAAATAAAGTTAATAATAGTTATTTTCTATTAGGTTATTATATTTATTATAGGTTTTATATATAGAGTATTAGCTATATATTATAAATTATAAGAAGATATTAGGGTAATACTTAGTTATTAGTATTATAAATAAAGGTTAAGCTTATAAAATTAGAAAGAAATAGCCTTCTAATTAGTAGTTAAAAATAGTATAGTAGTTACTATAGGGTCTTAAATAAGGCTATTTACCTTTAGCTATATTTAGGTAAAGATAATTAAATAGATAAAGTAGAATAAAGACTAGATTAGAAGAAAAAGTACTCTAAGGATATATTAGACTAGCTTTATTTTTTTTAAAAGAGCTAAGATATTAACCTTTATAAAGATTAGGTTACTATTAATATTACTATCCTACTTTAACTATTTATTATTTTATTTACTTATAGATAATAAAGGATTTATTTTAAAAGTAATTTAAATATTCTATTTTTATCTTTTAAGTTATATAATAGTACTATTATTAAAACTATTATAAATAAACTTATTTTATTCTAGTTTATAAATATTATAATAATAACTATATATTAGTTATAACCTATAGGTATAAGTAGTCTATATATTATTATTTAGATAAAAACTTATAATTATTAAGTAGGTAAATAGTAGAAGTATTTTTATACTTATAATACTAAAACTTAAATATATATAGGTAGATAATAGATATAGTATTATTAAATATATATTAATATACTAAGTAGTCTACTATAGACTACTAGAATTAATACTAGGTTTCTTAAAAATATATACTTATAGACTACTATTATATCTTAATAAGAATATATTAATATATAATATATTTTTATTTTTAAGTTAAGTCTTAAAAGTATTTTAGAAGAACCTACTTTATTTCTATATATAGCTTTAATCTTATAATAGCTAGGTAGAAAATTTATTATCTCTAAAGGGTATTATTAATATTAAAGGAATTTAAAAGTCTAGGTAATAGTAATTAGCTACTTAATACTACTAGTAGCTAATATTATCTCCTTATTATTCTTTTAGCTCTACTATTTTATATATAGTTAGTATAGTAATTATTATCTAACCTTTTATAGATAAAATTAAATAAATAGTATAATAGTTTTATTAGAGAAACTATAATAATAATATATTAATACTTCTTATTTAATTCTTATAAGTATCCCTTTACTTTTTACCTAATTCTACTACTATTTATATAACCTATATAGTAACTAATATTAAACCCCCTTTCTATCTACTAAGTCTACCCTTACTATAGTCTCTATAGAGGGTAGTATATTAGCTAACCTATAGTACTTAACTTATAGCTAGAGGATTCCTAGATTTTATCCTTATTAATTTTCTAAGCCTAGGTATTAAAACTAAATACTTTAATCTTATTAATAGTATTCTTTATCTTATATATATATTTAGTAACCTATACTACTATTTCTATTATTAAAAGTATATATTATTATTTTTTCTTTACTACTTATTAAGGTACTTCTAGGTTTAATAATACCTAAGATATTATATCTAAGCTTATTTACTTAAGCTTATAAGGCGACTTAGGCTTATAGTATTATAACTCTAAGATATTACTTAATACTAAATCTAGGAATAAGTTATAAACCTTTTTCCTACTAATATATAGTATATAGGTAACCTTACCTAGTTATTATTATTTATAAATTAATCCTATTTTTAAAGCTTATTAAAAATATACTAGATAGTATATATTTTAATAGTCAAGTATATTTATACTTTTAGCTTTCTTATAGCTAATATTAGTATAGACTAAAAAGTATATAATATATAATCTAGTAATCCTAACTTTACTATTATAGGTTATTATTCTAGATTAAGACTTTCCTATCTCTAATATCTATATAGATATCTCCCTACTAGGGTTAATAATATTAGACTCTCTAGTACTATTAATTTCTAAGGTAGATAAATAAGTAGTACTTATAATATCTATATTATTATATTTTAGTAATAATAGTAACTTAAGCTAGCTATAGGTTAAGGAACTTTAGCTAAGCTATACTAGTAGAGCTATATCTATAAGGGTTTTAGTTCTTACTTTAGCTAGTTAGTTTTCTAAATCCTTAATATTAGTTAATACCTTAATCTAACTTATTATTACTCTATCTAGTTACCTTAATACCTACTAAGTAAGTATTAAGTTTCCTATATTATCTAAGATCCTAACTATACTAACTAATATTTATATATTATTATTTAATACTATTACTAGTTATATAGTCTAAAGCCTATCTATTAGGTATAGAGCTTAGTAGTTCCTTTTATCCTTCTCTTTAAAAACTTAGGTATTATAAGAATCTTATATAGGTATTAGTAAATAGGAAGTTATATTAGTAGGCTCTAAGAGGTTAAATTTATTTAGGGTAAGTATAGGCTTATTCTAAGGTTCTATTAGTAAGTATATTTAAGGTAAAGGATATAATAATATAATACCTATAGAGTATTTAAAATTAATCTAATTATTTTATAAAGCTAAACTAAGATTATTAAGGCTTAAAGGTTATACTATATAAAGTATTTAATTAGATAGTCTATTAATAAAGGTGTTAAAGCTTTAACTAGTTAGGTTATTAAGTATATCCTTTTAGAGTTAAATTAGTAAGTATCCTAACTTTAAAGTAGTATATACTCTTAAGCCTATAGGCTATTATAACTATTATACCTATAACTTATATTTTTAATATTAAGAATTAAGCTATTATTATAGTTTTAATAATTATAATAACTATATATATACTAGATATTTATCCTCCTAAGTAGCTTTAAAATTAGATAGTAGTAAATTACTATATTAATATTATTTATTACTCTTAAAAGGTATTAGTCTAGTTAGAGGCTCTAAGAGTACTTACTTTAAAAGGTTATTATTATTAAGTAATCTTATTAGTTACTAGAAATTAACTTTAAGACCTTCTAGGTCCTACTTACTACCTAATATAGGCTTAAGTAATTAGGATTATTAATAAGATATTATAAGAGGGTATTATCTTACTATATATAAGCCTTAGGAAGTTAAAGAGTAGAGGTTTTATATCTCTATAGGAATAAGTAGTTAGTTTACTTAAACTATAAAAGTAAAGCTATTTAGAGTTAGTTACTAAATTAAATATAGAGAACTATAAGATACTATCTATACTAATAGTATAGAAAGACTTAAAAATAATACTAGTAGTAAGAGGAATAACTATAGATTAAAATAACTAATACTAATACTCTTAATAGCTATCTATAACTAAAAGTTTTAAGTTCTTATACTTATAGTAATATATAGATATTTACTAGTAAGAACTAATTAATTAGTTTTAAGGTTTTATATTTTCTATTATTACTTAACTAAGCTAAATAGAATAGTAGTAACCTTATAGCTAGTTTTATAGTTTTAATATTTTAATTTTAAAAGTTTATTTTAAAAATAGTTACCTATATTTATCTATAATAATAATACCTAAACTTACTTATTTATATAATTCTATTCTAGTAGATATAATATAATATAATAGAGTATTTAGTTTTAAAGTAGAAAATAAGTAAAAGTAATAGAAAAGAAGTTATTAGTAGTAGTTATAGAATAATACTTAAAAACTTTAATATATAAATAATATCTTTAGAATTAAATCTAGAAATTTAAAGAGAGTTATTAGGAAGGTATATATAGTAATTATAGTTATAAATATATTAAGAAAGTTATATCCTATTAGACTACTAATATTTCTTAAGACTAAAAAGGGAAAGTAATAATATACTATAAATATAGTATAGGAGTTAAGCTATATAGTTTATTTAAAGCTAATAAGCTTCTAGCTAATATATTAATACTTATTAAATATAAACCCCTATACTAGAATATAGTATTAGATAAGTAAATATATATAGGTATATAATTATTAATATTATAAATAAGGTAGTCTATAGTAGACTATAGTTTAGCTTTAATTATAAAAGTCTCTAAACCTAACTTTATAAATTAGATATATTAAATATAAATAGGTAAGTTATAAATTCCTAAATTATATCTATAATATATAGTTTTCCCAGTACTTATATTTTATACCTTATTATTATACTACTAGTTAACTATATTAGATATTATAGTATAAAAGAGAGTAATTTTCTATAACTTATAGTAGTTATATATTATATAGTAGATAACCTTATATAATAGGTTATTAGAAACTTATAAGTATAACTAATATAGTATAGTAGAATTAGATAACTTAGGTAAAAACTATTTAATATAATAAGTATATAGTATCTATCTTATTAGGATTATAAGTACTTACTTATATACTAGATCTTATAATAGATATAAGTTTTTATATTATATATCTTATATATCTATAATAGTATATTACTATTATATTATAATTATAGAACCTATATATTTTTTTATAGTTTTTATTTACTATATAGTTAATATAATACTATAATCTATTTTATTACTATATTATTATTATTTAAGTATAAATCTTTATATATAGATATATAGTATATAGATAATAATAGTAGTTTTTAGTTATTTTAATATCTTTTATAATATTCTATTATTTATTATAAGTATATATATTCTAGTATTTATTAGTAAGGAATAGATAGGGAGTATATAGTCCTTAACTATATAATAATATTAGTTTTATATAATAAGTATATTATTATAATTATAATAATATAAAGGTTAGTTTATTAAATAGTTATATTTTATAGTATTAGAGAGTTAGGTTCTAGCTTTATTCTAGGTTATAGCTTTATATTTATTTATTTTTAGTAAAACTAAGTTCTTAGCTTATCTAAACTATACTAGAATTAAGTTATCTTAAGTAAGTTCTAGGTTAGCTAAGACTATATATAGTAGATATAAAGTTTAAGTTCTTAGGCTATATATCTATATAAGTACTTAAGTTCTTCTATCTTTTTTATTTAAAGCTTTTATTTAATATTATTTTCTATAGCTATACTACTAGTAAGTTCTAAATTTATATAATATTATTCCTATTTAATATAATAGTAGATAGGTATTATTTCTAGTATCTTCTCTAGTATATTATTTATTAGTTTCTAAATATATTAAATAAAATAGTATATAATATCTTATAAAACTTACTTACTTACTTACTACTATATATATAAGTTATATTAAGTTAAATATAGAGAGTTAGTTTTACTTTATTTATATAAATTATATAGTTATTATATCTAGTTAACCTACTAAGAAGGGATACTATATAGTAAGATACTAGTAATATTAGTATTATTAATATATCTAAGCTAATATTAGTACTTATATTATTAAGTAAGTAGTTTATTATATCTAAAAAAAAAGATAAGTATTATTAAGTTAAGGGGTATAGATCTTTTATTTTATAAATAACTTACTAGTTAGAAGAACTTATATATTTAGTTTAGATACTATTTAGTAGTATTAAAAATAAGGAGGGTAAAAGGTATATAGAGGATATAGTAAAGACTTAATTTTAAGAAGGAGAGGGTATAAATATAGGCTAGCTTATAGAATTATTTCTACTTTAAAAAGAAAATATAATATATTATATAACTAGTAGATAAATAGTAACTACCTAATTTAGTTAAGCCTATAGTAGCTAGTAATATAGATATCTAAGCTAATCCTATAATTAATAGCTACCTTATCTAAGTATATAGTAACTAGTTAGCTATCTTTACTAGAAATTAATATATATAAAGAGTATATATACTTACTAGACTATTACTTACTATCTATAAGAATAATATTTATAAGGGTAATATTAGAAAGATAATTATTCTTCTATATTATTAGATATTATAAGAATAGTTAATATTATAAATCTTAGAGGTTACTAACTAATATTTTATACTATTTCTTAACCTAAGTAAAAACTATAATATTTCTCTTAGTAATATAGTATTATATATAAGAGATATACTTTACTAAGTATAAGCTAATTTAAAGTTAGAGTAGATTATATTTAGTATTAGATTAATAAATAAAAAGAATAATTAAATAATAAAATCCTACTTTAACCTATACTAAATACTAGAGAACTAATAAATAAAGTATAAATATAATAGTAATAAGTAATAGAATAAATAGATTTTATATCTTATAAATACTTTTACTAATATATCTCTTTAAAATTATAGTTAACCTTTTATATAATAGTCTACTATAAACTAAAACTATTAATTTTATATTTCCTTTATAATTATATTTTAATAATTATTATTATTCTTAAAATATAATAATAGTAACTAATTTTAGTCTTATAAGATTATAGCTTACTAAAGACTATATTAGCCTAGCTTTTAATACTAGTATTAAAAGATTATAGGGTAAGTAGAATTATTTTATTATAAAAAAAGAAAGAGATAAAGTAAGAAAGTCTAACTAGTTCTATTTTTAATAATTAACCTATCCCTATCTTTAGAATTAATAAATTATTTAATAAATAAAAATATAAAAATAAGATTTTCTAAAATATAAAGAATTAGTTATAACTAGTAAACTATAAAATAATCTAACTATATACTAACTTAAACTATATAATATTCTATCTAAATTTTCTACTTAGTTTATATTAGATATTTTTCCTTATAAAAATAAAAAATATTTATTTACTACTAGATAAATACTTATTAGTTCTACTAAAGTCTAACTACTACTCTAAATACCTAAGTATCTAGTTCTAGTCTTAATATAAGGAGTACTATTAGCTTATATATTATTCTTTATACCTAATATCTATTATTATCTATTATAGGGTTAGTAAATTAACTTACATATCTTTACCTTACTTACTATAAGATAGGTTTATTAGTAGGTATATATTTATAATAATTACTAACTAAGTTATATAGGTTCTACTTAAATTATTAAATTAGATATAATAGTCTTAAAATCTTATTTTACTAATATAGATCTATCCTTAAAATCTTATATTAATACCTAATTAGATATTAATATTACCCTTAATAGTTATTTAAGTTACTATAATAGTATATAGTACTAGATATTCTATATAACTAGGAGCTTAGCTTAATTATAGAGATAATATAATAAGTAAAAGAAAAGGTAGTATATTATAGTAATATAAAAGATATTACTTTAAAATAAATATACTAGTAGCTCCTAAACTAGTAGTAATATCTATAAAGCCCTTAATATATAGATTATAGTTAATATAATTCTACTTAGCTAAAAACTATTTAGATAACTACTATCTATCTATATCTTTAGTCCTCCTAAAAATATAAAAGATCTCTATATATATTTACTTATATTATTAAAAGGTATATATATTTAAATTATAAATATAAGGTATTATATAAGGATATAAAATAATATAAGAGTAATACTATCTTATATTCTAAAATAACTAAAATTAGTTATATAATTAGGTTTACCTAGCTTATCTAAATAAATAGAGTATTAAAAATCTCTAACCTACTATATTTTAATATAAATAAATAGTATCTATTATAAAATAGATAAAACCTTATCTTTAATCTTAGTATATCTATATAGATATTAGTATTAAAGTCCTTTATATATATTAAAGTCTTTTAAATATTATATTATATTAACTAGATTTATAAATAATCTTCCTATATACTACTTTTAGATAAAGTACTATATATATAATATTTTAGAAACTATTTAGTTAAGGGTTTTATAGTATCCTCTCTAAAGTTCTAGCCTATATTAATAATACTATTAAGCTTACTAGGTCTTTAAAGAATAAGCTATACTAATATAAGCTATAATTACTATATAGACTATATATATAACTTAACTTATTTTTAAAGCTAGAATTATAGTATTACTAATACTCTTATAGGAATACTTATAATAATTAAAGATTCTCTAAAGGACTAACTATAGGAAAGTATTACCCTCTCTAAAGACTCTTTTAATCTTATAATATAATTAATAGATTATCTTAATCCTTCTATATTAGTAGGGAGGTTAGTAAATATAATAAAGTATACTATATAAGTTATAAAGAGGAATATCTTCTATATAGCTTATACCTTAACTTACTACTTTCCTAGATTACTATACCTATTCTATTTATTAAAAAAAAAGTAGTTCTAATTAGAAATAAGTTATATTATAATATCTTATTAATTTATATTTATACTAGGGAGTAGATACTATCTTAGATTAGTCTACTAGACTATATAGTATTTAAGATAGTTCCTATCTCTTATATAAATAATTAATTATATACTTATACTATTTTATATTTAATTAATAATTAGAGTATCTTAATAGACTAATTTTCCTTTAATAGGAATATTAGATAAGCTTATATATAGGTATAGTAGTTAAGTAAGGTAATATTAGATAACTAGATTAACTAATAATATATAATAAAGAATAATCTTACTCTAAGTTTAGACTATAAATTAGTAAACCTTAAATAATAATTAAATCTAGTCTATAAAACTATATTTCTAGTACTAACTATAGAGTTTACCTAGTACTAAAGGGTAGTACTACTATTAGTATTCTATATCTCTATTATTAGAATACTATTAACCCTTATATATTAAAAGATATAAAAGTAATAATAGATACCTTTAATCTAATATCTTATAATAAGCTATTTTAGTTACCTACCTAACCTAGTTATTTTATAAACACTAAGTTTATAACACCTAAATTATATCTAATAGTATTAATCTAATTCTATAGTTATTATTAGTTTACTATAGCTAGTCTAGGTAGGAATATTCTATTAAATATATTTAGGTCTAACTAACTTACTTCCTTTAAATAGGTCTAGGCTCTTCTTATATAGTTTTAGATTATTACTATAAGTTAGTCTCTTATTATTTATAAATATAGATATAGATATTAGAAAGCTAGTAGCTTTATAATAGGCTATATCTAGCTAGTAAGTCCTATATAGTAATTTATATTAGTTAGATTAATAGCTAAGCTCCTAGTTATCCTATATAATATATATATAAAGCCTATATTCTTTTAAAGATTAATAAAGGTCTAGTTTTTTAGTAAATAGTTTATATAATTTTATCTTAGTAGGTATAGAAATCTTACTAGGAGAGGGGGTAGGGAAGTAGTAAGCTTAGTAGAAGTAGAAAAGTAGTTATATTTTATAAAAGAGGTAAATTTATAATCTTACTTAATAAAGTTAATAGCTATAAATATTTAGTATATATTTAAAGCTTAGATTTATAAGATATTTAGATTATTAGGATTAGTATAATATTAAAATTATAATTAGTATTAATTTATATATTAAATTATAATAAAAGTATATACTCTATTATCTAGTTATATCTAGTTTATATTATTTTTAAGTATATAAATAAAATAAGAATAGATTATAGTATTTATATAATAATATATATAAGTATTATTATATTTTAAACTCTATTTATAGTATTTATATTAAACTTAGGCTTTATAATATTACTAGTTATACTAGTGCTTTATTAATTTACTAATATTATATTTAAAGATAGATTAAAGTAATTTTTCTAGGTATAGTAAAAAGATTATAAAAGGAGTTACTTAGATTTATATATCTAATAAGTTATATTACTATTAATACTAGTTAAATAGTTTATTCCTATATACTAAGTTAGTAGGCTTATATAATAAGTTATAGTTAAAATATTCTTATATAGATAGTAGTAGTATTTTAAAATATTAGTTTATAATTTAAATATTAGTAGTATAGTTAGGTTAGAAAAAATTAACCTACTCTATAAATACTCTTTAGAAATACTATAGGTAATAATATTTATTATTTTCTAACCTTTTAACTAAATATTTAGGTTATAAAACCTTAGATAGTATTATAATTTAATATATTATTACTATATAGTTAAAAGTATTTCTACTAGGTTATTATAGATATTAACTAATATAATAATATTATAGATTATCCTTAGTAGTTTTTAAGTATATATTAGGCTGTTTAGAAAGACTACTATATATTATTACTATCTATTTTAGTAATAAGTCTATATAAAATAAGTAAAATATATATTCTATCCTCTCCTTTAAGTTTTATAATTACTAGGTAATATAAATAATATAGATTAAGAAATCTATACTACTCTTTAACCCTAGTAAAAAGGCTTATTTATTTAAAGTTATATATACTATTATAGTAGGTTAAAGATATAATAATATTATTATTATAAGCTAGTATTAGCTAATTATTTTAATAAGTTTAGAGGTAAACCTTAAGTAAAACTATCCTTAGTATTAATCTATAATTCCTTAGATATAATAGATAGCTATAGCTATTTTTTTAAGATAAGATTTAATACTTTTAATTATTGGAATTAGTATTTATATATTTTATAATATTAAATATAATAGAATAGGTTTTAATAACTTTATATAGATCTATTTATATACTATTAATAAGAATACTATTAGTAGATACTATTTTAAAATATAAGTTAAATATAGAGAGAATTATAATTAGTAGATATATAAGCTTAGTTATAATATAGAAGACTAACTATACTATAGTATAGTTATAAAATTAGTTTTATTTTAGGTAAGAAGTAATAAAAAGGTATAGAAAGATATACTATATTATAGCTTTTAGTATAAAGGGTAAAGGATAAACTAATAGGATATATATCTAATATCTATATAATATTCTAACTATACTACTCTTTATATTTAGAGCTTATTAGTAATCTAATAAGAGAAGCTATATCCCTTTTCTTTATTTCTAGTATAGTACTATAGTTCTAGCTATATATATTAGGGGTTATAGAGGTTAAATATATAGTCTACTATAGACTATATAACTAGCTGTTTAAGAATTATTATAATTAACTAATTAACTAATCCTAAAAGAATTTATTTAGTTAATTTAGTTAATAAAGTAGATAACTTATAATAATATTTTATAAAGTATATTTAGAAGGTATTAATAAATAAGATATATATAGTAAGTTATAGTAAATTTCTATAGAATCTAGTAACTACTAAAACTATATAATTAGATTTAGTAAAAGAGTATAGTTTTCTTATAACTTTATTACTCTTATAAGTATTAGCTATAATAAACTAGCTATAAAGCTATTATTCTATAATATTAGATTTTAGTAACTATTAAATTAAATTAGACTATAAAATATCTAATAATAATATCTAATAATAAGATAAAGACTATTATATATAGACTATTTATTTCTAAAAGTAGTTAGTTAGTATTCCTTTATCTTTAATATATTATAAAGTATAATATATAGTATATTTATTTATAGGATTAATATTTATAACTCTTTAGTAAACTAAAAGTAAACTTCTATACTACTATCTAGTAAACTAAAGTATTAAATATTAATATAAATAGTATTTTATATCTATATATTTTATAACTAAATATCTTATAAACTATATAGAGCTAATAACTAATAACTAATCTTAAAATACTACTAAGAAGAGAAAAGGCTATTAGAAAATTAGCTATAGTACTCCTACTACTAGTATTAAAGAAGGTTTTATAACTACCTATAGGAGTAAAAAGTATAAGAGTAAGGAAAGCTATTAGTAGACTTTTAGTATAAAGTATAAGAGATATTCCTTATATATATTATATTAAGTTAGTTATTTAAGATTATTTAAATAGTAACTATATCTAAATTAGAATTTAAAAACTTTATAAATATTATATAAGATAATAATATAGCTGTAAAACTCTCTTAGAGAGTATCTATACTAGTATAGTAAGGCTAATTACTTTTAAGAACTAATAGAGACCTAACTAAGATACTATTAATAATATAGTAAATAATATCTAATAAGATTTAAATACTCTCTTAACTTAATAATATTAACTTAGATTTTAAGGATAAAGAATAAAGTATTATTATAGATAATTCTAATAACTTAGATTTTAATTATAATAATAATAGTAATAATTCTAATTTATATAAGATAGTAATAATAGTTCTATAAATCCTAATCTAGTATTAGATAAGACTTATAATTACTATACTTAAATTATTATATTATTATTATAAATAATAGATAAGGTAATAAGATAATTAATTAAGGACTTATAGAAGCTAATAGTTATTTAAATATATAGTATCTTCTTTTAAGAGAATAAGGGTTATTAGTTACTTAAAAGCCTTCTTAGTTAATATTAGGTAAGAGAGTTAAATATATAAGATAGTATATAGATAAATAATATTTTAAGTTTATATTAACTTCTCTCTAGTAGATAATAATTCTTCTTATATATAGTAGGAAATATTTATCTTATTAAGTAATAAAGTTAATTATAGAAGATTATTAGAATATATATAAATTATTTATTTAATATTTAGTATAGTATAATATTCTATATTAGATAATCTTAGAATACTAAGGAAAGCTAGTAGGTTAATTATAAACCTTATAAATAATATACTAGTATTAAACTATTTAAATAATTATAAAACTATTAAAATAAACTTATATAGTTTATTTATATAATATTCTTACTAGATATTATATTAGAAGTTTATTATAAGTAAATCTAAAGATATATAACTACTAATATATATCTATTAGGTTAAATCTAACCTTAGAAGATCTTATTTAAGTAAAATTATAATAATTAAATATAACTCTTATTTTAAAGTTAGGAGGTTCTAAATATCTACTATATTCCTATAGCTTCTTTATTAGAGCTATTATCTTATTAACTATTTTATTAGTTAGAGATATTATTAGAGTTAAAAGTAAATAGTTAGTTATAGCCTTATCTACTATACTTATAATATAGGGTAACTTGAATAATTACTTCTAGTATATTAGGGGAATAATCTAGCTAAACTTATTAAAAGGAAATAATTACTATTATTATTAATAGATATTCCTAATAAACTTTAATTATATATACTAATATTACTATTACTATTAGTATTAATAGAATAGGATTCTAGGAGTATCTCTTATATATTAGTTTATAGTAGCTTAACTAGAAGCTCTATAATAGGTATTAGGTAGGGTAGTTCTTCTACCTTAGGTATATTAGTTAAATAGCTAGATACTAATACTAAAGTTATTAGAGCTAGACTAGTTATACTATCTTATACTAGTATATATATTTATATTAGACTATACTTAAGGTAATTAGTAAGGAATAATAGTTATAATTAGAACTAGATATATATATAATAATCTCTAGGAATTTAAGATATAGAGCTAGAAGTACTAATACTAGGAGAATTCTCTTAAGAAACCTTTCTAGAACTATAGTTATATTTATTATCTATATTAGAAAGTAAACTACTACTAAAGTATAAGCTTAGTAGACTATTAGTAGTAAATAGTATACTATAGAGATATAATATAGCTTAGAGGATATTTAAAGGTAAATAACCCTTAAACTATTATAATAAACCCTTTTTAAAGCTATAGCTATATTTACTATTTATATTAAAAGATAAGCTACTATTAGAGTATAAGCTTAGTAGACTACTAGTAGTAGATAGTATACTATAGGGATATAATATAGCTTAGGGGATATCTAAAGGTAAGTAACCCTTAGCTTACTATAATAGATTACCCTACTATAGGCTCTTAATTCTACCTTAGCTACCTACTATTATAGTTAAATATATTATACCTAGGTCTAAAGTACTCTTTTAACCTTTATCTTCTCTACTATTACTATAACTAGTAAATAAATTATAGATAGAAGGGCTACTATAGCTATATATAGATAACTACTTATATACTTAAGTATAACTATAATCTCTATTATAGGGTAGAGGAATATTATTAGAATTAGCTTTAAGGAGTACTTATTACCCTAATTATTATCCTTACTAGATATTTTAAATAATTCTATAAAGTAGTAAAGAAAGAGAAAATATTTTAAAATTATATAAAAAGAAAGATAAATAATAAGTTACCTATACCCCTAGGAATTACTATATAGGTAATTAGATATAAGACTTTCTAGGTTACTATAAACTTAATTAGTAATTACTTATAGAATAAGTACTTATAAATTAAGTAAGTAAACTTATAAATATTATTCTAAGGCCTACTAATCTAAATATATAAGCTTTAAAGAGGTTTATTTATTAGGAAAGGGTAAAAGATATAGGTAACTTATTAAATAATATAATTAAGGAGTAATAGTAAATAGTTTTAGATTTAGCCTAATAATACCTACCTTAAAAGTATTAATATAATACTTTTATAATACTAATTATTACTAAGAGCTATAGTATTAGATAACTTAGTAGTTATTATTTATTAGGCTTAAAAAGTATTTATTAGGTTATAAGGTATAGAAGTACTTACTTTAAAGAATTATTATTATAAAGTAGCTATATTATTTAAGTTAGAAGTAATTATAACTTACTTTAGGCTTTATTATAGCCTAATATAAGCTAGATAGAATAAGATAATAAAGGAGACTTAAAGGGGTATTATCTTTTTATTATACTAAGTATTTAATAAAGCTATTTACTAGTATATTATAATACTAAAAAGTTTAAGGCTAATAGACTTAACTTTAAAGACTAGGTATAACTAAGATATAGAGGAAGTTATATAATAATAATAATATAAATTTAAATCTATTAGTAAAGATTAATATATAAAAACTATTTAGTAATAGAAAATAAGTATCCTTAAAGCTAGTAATATTAAGTTAAATACCTAATTAACTAGTTTTTAGAAATACTATTTAAGTATAAGTAAAGACCTTTCTACTTAAAAAGACTAAAGTTTAAGCTTTAGTACTAGTTTTTTTAATATTTATTAGTTTTCTTTAGAAGTAATAAATAATTAGGATTATTACTATATATATACTTTAACTTATTTTATAGGAAACTTTTATAACTAATATTACCCTCTACCCTTAAATAAAGTAGCTCTTCTATACTATCCCTATAATACTATACTCTATAAAATAAATAAGCTATAGTAGACTTAGATACCTTTAATATAATAGTTATATTAATAAATAAGTAGAAGAAAGAATATATAGAGGATAGGAAAGGCTTACTAAAACTAATACCCTATAGAATATATATTAAAAAGTAGCTTAAATATTTTAAAAAAAATAAGTAGAAAAACACCTACTATAAGTAAAAAGATAAGTTAACTAACTAATCTATAATACCTAATACTACTAATAAGTATTTAGCTAAGAAAGGAGTAGTAAAGAACTATTATAAATACTTTAAGTCTAAAAGGCTATATAAGATATTTAATAAGAATAACCCATAATTAAGTAGTAGTATAGTATAAACCTAAGAAATATAATAATAAAGAAGTATTTAATATAGCCTATAATATAAAACTATATATATTAAGGATAATTAATTTAATTAGTAGACTATAAAAGAGTCTCCTTATATTACTTAAATCTATAAAGAACTTAATAGTAACTATAATTAAGATAGTATAAAATTTAGCTATATATTAACTATAATAATAAGCTTAAAGATAAACTATTAATTAATACTACTTTAAACTAACTATCTTAACTCTATAAGCACTAATATTAAAGGAGATTATATTATAGAACTAGAATACTTACTATAGTAAGATATAGATTTATAAGCTTAGATAGCTATAAAGGATACTACTAAGAAGAAGGAGTATCTTTATCTTAAAGATTTAAATAGAGATTAGTAGAAATAGCTTATATAGCTTTCTAAATACTAAAAGCTTAAAGATACTCTACTTATAGTATAGGAAATTATAATAAGTATATTTAATAAGATCTAAGAGTATTTTAAAGATATTAGAGTAAGCTTTATTTATATTAATTTATATTATACTACTAATATTACTCTATAGTATAAGGTTTAGAAACTTCTATATTAACCCTACTATAATAATATAGATTAATAGAAAACTAGGTAAATATATATAATATTAATAATAAACTAAATAATATATTTTAGAATTTATTAGAAATAGGAGATTTTCTACTACTAATAATATAGGTATAGTAGTCTACTATAAGTTATACTTTTAGTAACTATAAAGTAAGATAATAGTTTAATAAAAGATAACTTATCTATATAACTATATAGATACTTATATAAATATATTATTATTAGTAATCTATATACTATTAATATAACTAGGTTAGCTATTATAAAGATATAGTATTTCTCTAATAATATATAATTTAATCTTTTATTCCTTCTATATATAAACTCTTAGAGATAATAAAATAACTATAATAGATATAGTAAATAATAGCTTATAATAGACTATAATATTAAAGTAGATATTAAAAAGATATAATTTTAAAATATATATAATAATTAACCTAATATATATTTAATCATATATTATATTATTTCTTTCTAGTAGCCTTCTTAGATAATACTACTCTCTCTACCTTAGTCCTCTTTATTTTATAGATACTAAGTTTATTATCTAAAAGTTTATCTATATCTAGATTAACTATACTATTAAAACTACTAGAAATAGTAGGATTAATATTTATAATATAATCTACCTAAGGTAAAAAGGAAGTATTAAAGAGAGAACTTAGAGTACCTTTTATTATTAGATTAAACCTCTATAATACTAGACTATAAGATAGTATTAGAATTAATAATACTACTAGATATTAAGCTTTTTATATCTATAATTAATACTAGTACCTCTAAGAATATACTAGTATTAATACTTAATAAAGTATTTAGTATTAGCTTCTTAAGCTTTTAAGTACTAATATAATATATATTACCTAAAGAGTTCTTATTAGTAGAGGGGATATTCCTATAAATAAAGATCTAATAAGAGGATTTCTAAAAAAGTTAATATTAAAGTATTAAAGACCCTTCCTTAGTATTATCCTTACCTTTAGACTAGAAAACTATCTACTATTAACTTTAAACCTAGTACCTATATTACTAATAGTATATATCTATTTAGATATAATAACTAGTATAAAGATACCTAGTAGTATATTAATAAGAAATAATATATTTAGTAAACTAATTATCTTTCTAATAAAATAAACTATATATCTATTAATATAAAAAAAGCTACCCTTTATAATTATTATAGCTTATTACTTTATATACTAGAAAACAGCTATATAAGGCTAGTAGAGAAGGATATAAAAGGGATAATTACTACTTATTAGGACTTTACTTAATAAATTATAGTTAGAACTCTTTATATTAAACTAGATAGTTATCTTTAAAAACTTTATTATATTAATCCTCTTAAATTTATCTAATTATATTAGTAAGATATCCTTATCCTTCTACTAATACTTATTAGGGTTATAGATACTATAACTATAAATAGTTATAGGGTCTTCTAGAAATTTAATATTTTTATTAAAAGCTACCCTTACTTTATATATTTAATATTAGTTAAGATACTGTTAAGGGAGGAATAAGATAGGGAAACTAACTTCTAAATACCCTCTTTAATAGGGATAAAAAAATAAATAATAATAGAAGACTAATACTTCTAGCTAGTAGAAATATAAAAGGAGCTATTATTAACCTAGTACCTTTAAATAACCTAATTAGAGTAGAAATAGCCTTTAATATTCTATATAAAAGGTAAGATAATATCTATATTAGTATCTAGTATATATACTAGAGTTAGTATATTAATATTAAAAGCTAGACTACTATTTATAAGAATATTATATTCCTTACCTAAAGGCTTATATAGCTTTAGAGAAAATAGAAGTTAGAAATATATAGACTAGTAGAAAAGCTATATTCCCTCCTAATAAGTATTTATAACTATACTAATTTAAGTTAAAATAATTATATAAAGGCTATATATCTTTTTCCTTAATATATTAATAGTATTAGAGAATAAAAGGATAGAAATATCTAAGGTAGTTTACTTTAAGATTTATATAGTACCTTTACTAATAGTATATATACTATAATTATTATTATTAACTACCTTAGGATTTTATAGGCTTTTATAAATAAATAAGCTAGTATTAGTATTAAAGGCTATATTATTATTATAGATAGATATATAATAATATATAATAATAATATACTAAATAGGTTTAATACTATAATTAATAGAAGAGGTTACTTAAAGGATATAATAATTAAGAGAGTTAATAATAATACTTATTTATAGAGAATTATAAATAATACTAATAAGAGAGTATTTAACCTTTACTTTATAGGAAAACTAATAGTAAGTCTTATACCTAGGTTCCTAGGGACCTATAAATACTTTTAAACTACTAAAGGTTTTATATATACTACTAATATACTAGTAATATTAAAAAACTATAAGGGTAGTATTATATATAGTACTATAGTAATTATATAATATAGTATTCTTAGAATTTAAGGGATTAAAACCCCTAACTATACTAGTAAATTATATAGTTAGTATTTTATATAATACTACTATATATATATAATATTATTTTAAGCTTTTAATAAAATATATATTAATCTAATAAGATTTTAAAAGAT
The DNA here is from genome assembly GCA_021188095.1 of Diaporthe vexans. Taxonomy (NCBI): domain Eukaryota; kingdom Fungi; phylum Ascomycota; class Sordariomycetes; order Diaporthales; family Diaporthaceae; genus Diaporthe; species Diaporthe vexans. Next base: position 3,556,377 of record JAJLLZ010000004.1, on the reverse strand, counting down.
AAGCCTTATATAGTTATATTTAGAATAAACTTTAATTTCCCTTAACTATTATTATATAACTATTTATAATAAGTAGAAATAAGTATAATCTTATAACTATCTTAAAGATAGGGATAAAGCTTAAAACTATAATAATATATAGACTAAATAAAGAATAAAGATTATACTATAGATTAATAATAGAGTAATAGGAGTATAGTAGGGGGGTTAGAAAAAGAAGAATAAGTATAGTAAGTATTAATTATATATACTAATATTACTCCTTACTCTACTAGATTATTACTTTAGGGAAATTAGATAGCTAGTAACTAATATATTAGGGAACTAAGGATAATACTATTCTCTAAACTTAACTATATATAGCTCTAAACTAATTACTATAGTTATAATATTAAATCTAAATACTAACTATAACTTATTAAGATATAAGATATAAGGCTACCTATATAGTTTAAAAAATAGACTAAAAGTATATACTAATAACTAAATATATCTATCTAGTCCTTTTATATTAGGAGACTAGGGGCTTTTATAAGATTTAAGAGATAACTAGTAGTAATAAATACTTATAAATAGAGTAGGAACTATATTAGGGTCCCCTAGAAAAAGAAAACAGAGCTATCCTCTTAGAGTATAGAATAAGTAGTAGTAAATAATAGATATAAATAATAGAATTACTATACTAGAACCTATTATCCCCTAAAAACAAGGTTATCCTCTTAGTTCTAGAAATAAGTAACTATAGAATATATAGTAACTATAGAATATATATTAATAACTAAAGAAAAAACCTAATATAATAGTTAAATAGTAGTATAAATATATAGAATTAGTAATATAAGTAATATTAGTAAGGTTTATATAAAAAAAGGTAGAGTCTATAAACTTTAGCTACTTCTCTCTAATACTAGAATATATATAGGTTAAGGCTATTAGATAATACTATAAAAGAAATATTAAGATTATAACTAAATATAGTAACTCTAATATAATAAATATATACTACTACTAGTACTAAATAATATATTATAGGAAGGAGTTCTAATAAAACCTATAGCTATAGTAGGATTATTTTAGAAACCTTATATAAAAAGACTAATATTAGATCTAAGTACTTATAGACTATAATAAGTACTTTATAATAGAAGCCTTACTAGATAGAATATCCTTATTAGTTCTTACTTATAATATATACTATAATATAATATTATATTAACTAAATAGTTAGCTTAGTTATAAAAAGCTTTTAAGATATACTAGGTTTCTATAACTATATCTTTAGTATATATATTAATATCTATAAGAACTAAAAGACTTTACTTTAATTAAAGAAAGAGTAATTAGTATTAATATTATATATAGATATATTATAAAGTTATATATAGATCTTTAGTAGATTAGTACTAAATATAGGAAGTATATAAGGGTATATATATATTTTCTAAATAATATCTATAACCTAACTACTACTATCTTACCCTAGATACTTAAGTTAACCCTAAAAATTTTCTTATTATATAGAGTAGTAAAGATAAACTAACTAATAAGGATTTATATATATATAATAATCTAGCTATAAGTAATATAAAAGTATTAGTCTAGCTTAAAGAAAATAATACTATATATAAGGATATAGAGATTAATATAGAGGAACTTTCTAGGTAAATAATAAATTAGGTAGTATTAGTAATTTAGGCTTATATAGAATATATAGCCTATAATAGCTAAGAGAATAAATACTACCTACTATACTATAGTTAAAGACTATAGAAGGATAAATAATATAAAGAGATTATACTAGAAGATTTAAAAATAAAAGCTACTAGTAATAAAGTAAAATATATAGATAAAAATAACTTAATAGTAATAGAAAATATACTAGTTAATAAGAATAAAATAGTATATAAATATAACTCTTCTAATATATTTAATACTAATAGCTCTAAAAAGTATAGATATAAATAAACTTTAATATATAGTAGATACTCTATAAGTAATAATTTAAGATTTAAATATATCTAATAACCTAGTACTTAAAAATAAAACTATAATTAATAATAGTTATAAATAGGTATACCTTAGATTAACTAAAATATTATCCTATATATATATATATCTACTATAGATTAGTTTATAAATATAAATAACCTTAAGTTCTAGCTAAAGATATTCCTAACTTTATTCTTATATAGTATAAGTAGTATAAGATTAGAAGATTACTAGAAGTAACTACTTAAGATAAGGAAAATAATATAGTTAATAACTACTCTTAAAATAGTTTTACTTATATTACTAGAGTAAGATTTATTTACTTTAATATAGCTCTTACTTTACTTATTACCTATATTCTAATTTCTTATTTTTAATATACTTATTAAGTCTAATAATAGATAAGTAAGTATATAATAGATAAAAAGTCCTCTTTTCAAAATTTAAGAACCTATAGTAAGACTTTATACTAGAGTATTTAAAAAGTAGTAAAGGAGATAGAAGATAATAGAAAATAAAGGATATTTAGAAACTAATAAGATAACTTTTATTATTTAGATACTTATTTCCCTTATCTCTAAAGATATAGCTTAAAATATAATAAAAGATATAGAGCTTAATTATCTACTTTAGCCTTCTTATACTATAGTTTATAATTAATTTAAATAATCTTATAAGCTTAATTAAAAAATAGCTTAGTATTAGCTAATCTATACTACTAAAAGATATTATAGATCTTTTAAAGAGAATAGAAGAGTACTTTAATAGGTTAAAGTTTAGTATTAAAGACCCTATAAATATAATATAGTTTTTTAAGAAGGAACTTAATATCTTTTTCTTATAGCTAGTCTAGGTTAATAAGTACTTATACCTAGGTAAGGTTAGTTACTATATAGGCTTAGTAGAAGCTAATAGATATAGGATACTATACCTATATAGTATAATCTAGTTAAGTAGAAACCTTAAACTTTTATAGCTAGTCTAATTATTCTTTAAAGGATAATCTAACCTAATAACTAAGACTATTAAAACCTTTCTTAAGTAATATCTTAAAATATAGTTTAATTATATTTTCTATAAGATACTAGATAAGAATAATATAAAATAACTTATAATAGAATATCCTAATATCTACTAACCTTTAGTTAACTTTATAAATAAAGATAATATTATAGTATAGGAGGCTCTTAAAAGAGACTTAAACTATATTATATATAACTTATAACTATACTATTATATAAAGACTTATTATAAATATAAAATAGCCTACTACTAGTTTAGTATACTATAGAACTAGGTTAACTATATTAATATAAGGGAGGATTATATTCTTTAGCTTAAGTAAGACTATAACTAGGTTATTATATATAATAGAGCTATTACTTTAGTATTCTAATATAACTAAGAGATATCTTATATATTTATAAGAATAAAAACTTATAGCTATATACTATATAACTAACTATACTATAAAAAATAACCTTTTAATATATAGATAACTTACTTATATTACTTAGATATAATAAATTTAAATAATAGAATAAGATTAAGAAGATAGAGTTACTCTAGGGATAGTATATTTATAGAGTAAGTAAGATAATTTATTATATATATAGTAAACTAGATATCTATAGAATAGAAGATATTATCTCTTAAAATATTAGCTTACCTTCTTAGCTTTAATATATTTAAGTCTTTTATCTCTAATATAAAATAAGAGTAGTTAATACTTTCTATTTATTAGTTATATTTTATTATCCTAAAATACTAAAATTATATATATAATATTATCTAAAAGAAGATTCTAATCTTAAAATTAATAATAATATTATAATTATAACTACTAGAATCTTAATTATCTACCTACTTACTTATCCTTACTATAATAAAGTATTTAAATTACTATATCTCTATAACTATATAATATTAGTATCTTTTAGTAATAAATAGATAAGAAGTTTTTATTAGTACTAGAGCTTATTCTATTTCTAAGTAACTATAGTCTATTAAGTTAATAGATATAAGTAACCTAAACTAAAGATAAAGGAATATTATATTTTATCTAAACTATTAAAACTAAGTTTAAGAAATATAATAAAATCCCTTTAACTTATACTAAAATCTAATATCTTAGCCTATTTATCCTATAATATATTTTTATAAATAATAGTATTAATAAACTTTCTAATATATAGATAAGTAAAAGAGGAATCTAGATAAGAGGATACTCTTCTATATTAAGAACTATAGACTACTATAATACTTTACTAAGGATATATATATTAATATAGTATTATAGGCTACTAAATATATAAATATAGAGATTATTACTAGCTATACTAAGGATATAGATAATAAATATAAAGCTATAAGGACTTTAAGCTTATAAAAGGAGTAGTTACTAATATTATAAGATATCTTAGAGATAGAAACCTAGGTAGAATAAGAACTTAGTTTCCTTAATATTTTATATAACTAACTAGCTAATATTATAAATAGTAGATAATAGAATATAAGATAGGAGATTAATATAAACCTAGTAAACTATAATATTACTTCTATAGATATAAGTAGAATTATAAAAACCTAGCTAATTAAGAATTATAATATACTTAAAGTATAGTTTAGAAAAGAGAGTATAGATATAAAGATATAACTTAAAGGGTTACCTAACCTAGATATAGTCTATTATATAGTAGGTTAGACTAAAGCCTAAGGGATTTTCTTATTACTATAACCTAACTAAATATAGGAAGCTCTAACTATCTAATATAGCCTTTTATATAAGTTTATTATCTATAGTAGGTATCTTAGACTAAGGCTATAGAGAAGCTTATTATATCTAAATATCTTAATTATAAATAATTAATAGTACTAAGATAGGTTACTAGATACCTTTAGGAAATAGATAATACTAGTATTTATCTAGCTAAAAAAAGCTAACTCCTCTTATATATTAGTAGAAATAATAGTATTAGTAAAAGCTAGCTAATATAAGCTTTTAATAAAATATTCCTATAAATAAAAGACTAATATTTACTATATATTATAACTAGTACTAGTTTAATAGTAGCTAATATTAATAGTAAAATAATATACTTAGCTATTAGTATTAGTATTAAAGGAGGCTATATAAAATAACTAGAAGATAATCTAAAGAGAAGATAAAAGGATATAAAAATACTAATACTTAATAAGATAAGTATAGTTTCTAGCTACCTATTTAATAATATTAGTAATAGATTAAATATCTTAAAGGGCTACTAAGATAATAAGAATATATACTTTAGATAGATCCTAATATTCTTAGTAACTTTATATAGTTTCTACTAGTTAATATAACCTTAGTTATATTTTTAATAAAGATTAGTTTAATCTAAATATAATCTTAAATAGATAATATAGAAGCTAAGATTAACTTTTACTCTATAATATTAATATAGCTATAAGCTAACTAGTAGGATATAACCTTTTTAGAAGTTTACTAATATAATTATACTAAATAAATAGATAAGGGCTATAGATCTAGAGCTATAAGAGATATTATAAAAATTATAAGATAGGTATTCTACTAAGTATTATAGAAAGAAACTATATAATAGGGTTTTAAACTTTAAAATATTAGTTAACTAGGAAGAAGTCTAAGTACTTATACCTACTAATACTATAAGATAGTACCTAAATATAGAAGTAGTAGTTATATTTACTAAGAAGTAGGGATAAAAAGTCTAGATATTTATATTAAATTATACCTAAATAGACTTAGACTTATTATAAATACTATCTATAATATTCTTTAGAGATAATAGCTAGATAAATATCTTAGGGATATTTTTCTATATAGATAATATACTAGTCTTAATAAATAAGAACTAATATCCTAGCCTAAAACTAATAAATAGGATAAAATTTATAACTAGAGATATAATTCTTAGGGACTCTTTAAAAGTAGGACTATATTTTAAAGATAATATAATTATCTACTTTAAATATCTAGTAAAAGTATTACTTAAATCTTAGTAAACTAAGGATATTAATATTACTAGTTTACTTAGAGGTTAAATACTATTAGGCTTAGATAATATTACTTTAAAACTATTAAAAACTTAATTTAAATTCCTAATAAAAGAATATTACTAGACTAGCCTATCTTATACTCTAGTATTTATACTAACTAACTTTAAATTATAAGGATAAATATTTAATAAAATCTTAGTTAAGCTAACTTTATAGTAAAATATCTAAGAGTATTAATCCTATTAGTATATATATTTATCTCTTAAGATATAAAATACTTACTAAGATTTAACTACTTATTTTAATAATACTATATAATTAGAAAGTACTTAGAATATTATAGAAATTATAGAAAGTATTAGATAACTTAGAAATCTAATCTAACTTAATACTTAGAATATAGCTTAGATATAGAAAACTATAAACTAATATAAAGTATTATTATATAATTATATAAGACTATATATATATATAATATATATAACTATATAATTACTTCTAGATAATATACTATATAAATATATAGGTAGTTTATAGTAAACTACTTTCTAAATAATAATTTAAAATAAGGTAACTAACTAATAGCTATCTAATATAGAATATTAGTAATATAATACTATATAAGAAACTACCTTCTATATATAGAATAAAGGAGCTTAGATAATTTAGAAAACTATAGACTAATATAAAATACTATTATATAATTATATAGAACTATATATATATATAATATATATAACTACTATATACTTCTAGATAATATACTATATAGCTTATAGGTAGTCTATAGTAGACTACTTACTAAATAATAATTTAAAATAAGTTAACTAACTAATAGCTATCTAATATAAGATATTAGTAATATAATACTATATAAAGAACTACCTCCTATATATAGAATAACTACTCTATATATATATATAATAAGGTATATAATAATACTAGGGTAAATCTAAAATATATCCTAAATAGATATAAAAACTAGAAGACCTAATAAATAAATAAAAATATATATATAGATATTCTTATAATAAGATCTTTAAATTACTACCTTTATATAGAGTTAGAGCTACTTTAACCTAATACTAGTTAAACTATCTTTAAATTCTATCTAGTTCTAAATAGATATAATATAGGGCTTTATTAATATTAGGTATAGATAACTCTTTTAAAGTAATACCTACTTCTATTAACTATTCTTTATATAATTATCTAATATTAATATATTATAAATAGTATAATATAATAACTATAAGCTAGAATATATAGAAATTATATTTATAATCTTTCCTATTATAGTAGTAACTTATATATACTCCCTAAGTTATAACCTATATCTTAGGTATATTACTAATTATATAAAGGTTTTATAAGCCTTTTTAGTTTCTATATTATATATAAGGCTCTCTTACCTTTTTTCCTAAAATCTATATTAAAGTAGTAATAATATTCTAAATATAGCTAAAGAGTATATATACTAATAACTTAGGGTTAAGATAAGGGAATTAAACTACTAGTAATAATAATAATACTTTAATAGTTTTAGTCTTAAGGAAAGTTTAGAGATTAGGATAAATTTCTTATATAAAGTCTCTTATAGCTAAGAAAAGTTAATAAAAATATAATATATATATAAATATAATAATACTATACTCTAATTAATTAGATTTAACTTTAAATCTAAGTCTTTAATACTTAAGCTAGATATTTTAATAGAATAAAGTTTTATAATATTTTAGAGAAAATAGAGTTATAACTTTAAGTTATAATAAAACTCTAACTTATTATTAAAATATTAAAGATACTAGCTTACCTAAAAGAGTAAAGTAATATTAAATAAGTATAGATAAGAGCTACCTAATTAAAACCTTATATAGAGTAAACTAATATCTATATTTAAATAAAAATACTTAAAATAATTAGAAATAGTAGTACTATTAATAAGAGATAGATCTAGAAATTCTAGATAATAAAATAAATAATACTATAGAATATAAGTATTATATTAACTAAGATCTATAGATAATATATCTTAAATATATAGTACTATATAGTAGCTTATTTAGACTTATTACTAGTTATTAGTTACTTTTATAATACTAGAATTCCTTCTCTTTATCTATAATATAAATAATATATTCTTATTTTAGTAAAACTATTATATAAGAAAGAAGAATCTATATAAGAAGTATACTAGAAGCTATTATATAATAAAAAAGGTATATAGATTTTTATAAAATAGTTCTTTTCTATAAATAGTAGGTATAAATATTACCTCTATTTTTATTATATAACCCTAAATAATACTATTAATCTATATATTAAGGTTTAATATAAAGAAATCCTTATAGTAAGTATATAAAGTAATAATTTTTCCTCTTTTTAATAACTAACCCTTATTTAGTAGATAAACTAATATATAGACTATATAGAGAATTAGAGAAAACTAGTAGGGTTAATTAGAAGCTTTGAAATAAGAAGTTTTAACTTGAATTTAAAATATCCCTCTATACCCCTTATAGGAGGGGTAAAATAAGTAGGAACTTTAACTTATATACTTTATTCCTTAGCTAATAAGGATTTAATAAGGATATTAATATAACTATTAAATTCGCTAAAATTTAGGCTATAATTTAATACTATTTTTAAGGTTAATTAATTATTTTATTTTTTTTAGTGTAAATTTCTAGTATTTAAGTTTATTTTCCTTTTCTTCTAGTTATAGGGCTAATATACTATTCTAAAAGAATAGTATATACTAGGTTACTTAACTTTTAATAAGCTACTTATTATACTAATAACTCTCTAGTTTATTATTAAAGAAAATAAGTATTAAGATATAATATTTAAGTACTAGATTAATTAGTAAGAAGTATTATTAGAAAAGACTTATAATAAGTAGCTTAGATTATTTAAACTAGCTACTAAGTATAATATTAACTTTAATACTTTTAAGGAGTTTTAAAAAGACTATATAGTTAAGATTACTAAATAGACTACTCTATCTAGAAGACTTTTAAATATCTAATAATAAGTTTTATATACTATAGATTATAATCTATTTAACTTTATTTTTAAAGAAGTTATATTTTTAGATAAATTAGACTTTAAGTTAATAATTTATTATCTAAAGTATAATTATATTTCTTCTAAATACTTATTTAATATAAATATTTAAGATAAGTATTAATAAGTACTTAAAAATATTATAAGCTAGAACTTTTATAATAATATAGTATATAGTAGTAGGTATTTATATATATCTAAGCTTAAAATATCCTTAATATCTAAGATAAGCTTACTATATAAGATTTTCTTATAACTATTATTAAAGAATATACTCTAAGCTAGATAAAATAATAACTTAAAATACTTACTAGTAATATTAAAGTAGAAAGAGTATAGACCCTAATACTTATAAGTAAACTATTTATTTATTTACTATATATATATACTAGAGTATTATAATCTACTACTTAGTACTTAGAATATTTATATTTAGTAGATTAAGATCTATATTAAAAAGAGTTTTATATATCTCTACTAGAAGAATCTATAATCCTCTTACTTATATACTTTAATAGACTATTCTATACTTTATAGTAGACTTTAATTATAAGACCTTTAAATATAGAATAACTTTAAAATAAATAAATATACTAATCTATAAACTAAGCTTTAAAAATATAGAATATATATTCTAGATAATAATAAAAGAAGCTATAATAGTAGTTAAAGAGAGTATATCTAGGTAGTATTAACTTATAAAAGGAATTAAGGGAAGATAAATACTTAAAATACTAAATTATTATTATACTTACTTACTTAAAAACCTAGATATTAAGTAGTAGCTATATAATAATTACTAGCTATTTTAATAGTTAAATAAGTCTTATAAGTTCTATAGCTTAATAAGAGACTAAAGCTTAAAAAGTAGAGCTAGTATACTCTTTTATATAACTATATAATAATTATTTCCTTTATTTATAAGTACTATATCTAGAGGATACTTTAAAGAGTAGAGAGAGTATAAGGAGTATAAAAATACTACTAAAACTAATAATAATAAGGGTAATAGTATACTTCTTTATTATACTTAAAATACTAAGAATTTAAGTATAAGAGGGTATATTATAAATTAGACCTACTATACCTATATATAAATAGTGTTCTGAGTAGTGTAGGGTGCTTAGGAGGATTCCTCTCCTTAATTAACTCGATTCCACTAAGCTATATGCTCGATTCCGTGTGACAGAAAAGTACACAGTTTTGACCAGGATCTCCGGAAGGCCTGCCCGTCCACAAGACCAGAGTGCAAATGACCATTTTGACCCCCATCAATCTGATGAATGCTTCCCTGGATGGTGTCTCGGAGCGGTCGAAACCCCGGGTGTGCTTCACGCCCCACGGGGTGCAAGGGAAGCGACTCTGGAGAGCGACGCTGAAGCCGAAGCGCAGGCGTGCTGTGAAGCTGCTCGACCGGGGCTGTTCAATCGCCTCAGAGCCTTTGGTAGGGGTCCTCCCCTCTGGATTTCTCTGGTCAGATCTTTTTAGAGTGGGATCGAGCCCGCCAAGAGAGGAGGTCGGGCCGTCGGCGTCAAAGGTCCATCTGCTCAGCAGGACCGTGTCGACGTACATAAGGGCGAGGAGGACGCTCGCAGCACCAACGAATGGTCGAGCAATGGGATGCTGAATGCGTGCCGCGGACAGCTGAGAGTACGCGGCGAGCAACGTGATGAGAAGTCCGCCGGGGCGAAGAAGCGAGTTTCGCGTCGCGAATCCAACAATGAGACTCGTGGTGGTCACCTGCAGGGAGATGATCGCAAGTGCGACTACCGGCTGTGGTATACTCGCCATTTGCGGGCTGTTAATGAGTGAAACGGAAAGTCAGGCAACCGAACGGTATGGGAAGGATAATTGTTCCAAGTTTTCCGGAGTGACAGCCTGTAAATATCTCACAGGCCAGTGGACAGCCAGCCTTGTACGGGCGTGCGAAGTGAAAATATCACACAAGCCTGCCTAGCCTGTGATATGAAGCTAAACTTGGTACGGCCTGGCCCAGACACTGCATAACTTGTCACATTTTGCTGACTACAAGCGCTCGTATCCATGCAGTGACATAATACTAAGCAACTCACTCAATCATAACAGTGACTGATCTGCGAAAGTCGGTGTACGACTTCTTCAGGATACGACAGTTGATCTGATCTGAAGGATGCCATATCTGCTGGTCTCCAGGGCTCTACATGCAGCCTCGTATGCTGAGTTGGGATCGAAATAGCGTTCCGTTCCGTTGGAGCTCAGAGGCTGCTGTTTTAGGCCGCTTCTGGTTAGAACGTCTGCTGGCCGGAGGGCCGAGGCACTGGCAGTATCGCCCATTGAAGAAATGCAATTAAGAGTTGGAGATTCAATATTGTGTCTCTATCATGAGCATTGTATAAACAGCCACTTCGACGGCTTTGATTTCGTGGTCTTTCTTCGCTATTCATTCTGTTGGTCTGCCAGGGCGGGCTGACTGGATGATGAGGGCCGGTTGACTTGAGCAGTTAATCTCTCCAATATGATGCGAGGATTCTGGGAATAGAAAGAGCCGTATGAAATTACTTATGCAATACAAGGTACAGCCTATCAAATGAACGGGAGAAGAATGCTAAATTATAGCATGGCATTTTGTCCCTATTCGAGGATGTGATTAATATACAATGCCTGATGCACAGTGAATGAATGGCCCGTATCCGCACGCCGCTTTGCTGCTACTCCAACACGCGTGTGGACTTTCGCCACCGTGAGGATGCCAAGCCAAGCGATTTTAGCCAGGTCCCCTGCCAAGAACCGGGGGAAAACCACACGCCGGATCCGACACCGTGTCAAGAATGTGGGTCCCAGTTCCTTCAATGTTGGCTTCACATGTTGAACCCTTGAGACAAGTCTCAGAGAGCCGACCACAAGCCCGGTGCGCCTCAGCCTCTTCTCAAGCAGCTTGAGCCGCCTTTGCATCTGAACACACACACACAAACACACACATACATGAGCTGACACGGAGGGTGTGCATCCGCTGACCACTTCATGCCGCCTCGGTCCGCAAACACGACATTCCTCCTTGGCGCCGTCACCTGAAGAAACGCGACCTCACCGAGCTGAGGTTCGAACCACAACCCTTGCCATAGACGCGGATCTCACTTCAGTCATCTGCATAGGATCTGCATCTGAGCGGGCTGCAAACCTTGATGAAGCCCGCGTCGTCGACGCCGAGCTGAGTTATCGACCATGGCGAGCGGCGCGCTGCCCCCGGGCGCCAAGTACAAGGAGAAGGTCGGCACGCCGTACCGGCCTAAACGCCTCACACGCCGTCCCAACAGGCGACAAGTGGTGGTGTACACCCTGGTGTTCCTCCTGGTTGTGATATTAATACCAGTACCCGGGTTCACATCATTCAGAGGATCAGTACTGGACCTCATCATCCCGGGGCACGCCATACCAAAGAGACTGACGCCGCCGAGGAGCGTCCTGCGGTACATCGACCCGCTGATCGGGACGACCAACGGCGGGCATGTGTTCCCCGGCGCGACGCTGCCGTACGGCATGGCCAAGCCCGTGGCCGACTCGGCCAACACGCACGAGAACGCGGCGGGCTACGTGGAGGACATGAGCCACATCAGCGGGTTCTCGCACCTGCACGACTCGGGCACGGGCGGGCGGCCGTCTATGGGCCAGTTCCCCCTGTTCGTGCACCCGGGGTGCCCGGACGACGACATCACCAAGTGCAAGTACATGACGCTCACCCGGCCCGTGATGCGGTGGCCCCTGTCCTCCAAGGCGAAGCCGGGCTACTTCTCCATCCGGCTCAAGAACTCGGTCTTCGCGGAGATGACGGCCGCGGAACACACGGCCCTCTACCGGTTCCGGTTCCCGGACAAGGACTCGCCCCAGGACGGGGAGGGGAACAGCGTCCCCTACTCCCCGCTGATCTTGGTCGACCTCAACGACCTGGACAACACGCGGCGCGGGGGCGGGATCCGCGTCGACGCGGACGGCTCGCGCATCACGGGCGACAGCACGTACCGGCCGTCGTTCGGCACGGGCGAGTACGACGCCTTCTTCTGCGCCGACTTCAAGGGCGCCACCGTGCGCAGGGCGGGGACCTTCATGCAGGACGTGCCCGACGCCGGGCGGCGGATCCTCGAGAAGGACCCCAGCGGCGACTTCAACCTCCCCGGCGGGTCGGTGGGCGGCTGGATCCAGTTCGAGAAGCCGCCCAGGGACGAGATCCTGTCGCGCGTCGGGCTGAGCTTCATCTCGCGCGAGCAGGCGTGCCGGAACGCCGAGAGGGAGATCCCTGGCTGGGACTTTGCGGCCGTGCAGACGCGGGTGGAGGATGCGTGGGCCGAGAAGCTGAGTGTGATTGAGGTTGACGAGACGGATATTGACCCGGCGCTGCTGGTGACCTTCTGGTCGGGGCTGTACAGGACGATGCTGTCGCCGCAGAACTATACGGGGGAGAACCAGCTGTGGAAGTCGGATGAGCCCTACTTTGACTCGTGAGTATACCAGCCTGCGAACAGACACGAGCCTGAGGCTGATCGTAACTGCTGGTATTAGGTTCTACTGCATTTGGGATTCGTTCCGTGCTCAGCATCCACTTCTAAGCATTATCGATCCTAATGCACAGGCTCAGATGGTCCGCACACTGCTCGATATATATCGAAACCTGGGTAAGCACAGTATTGGAGACAAAGTCTGCCTGAGCAATTGCTGACGAAAAATTACAGGCAAGCTTCCAGACTGCCGCATGGCCTTCTGCAAGGGCTTCACACAAGGCGGTACCAACGCCGACGTGGTGATCGCAGACGCCTTCCTGAAGGGCATAACCGACGGCATAGACTGGGAGACGGCCTACGCAGCAGTCGTATCGGACGCCGAGGAGGAACCCCTGAGCTGGAACACCGAAGGGCGCGGCAACCTGGTCAGCTACCACAACCTGGGGTACATCCCCTACGACGACCAGGACACCAACGGCACGGGGCGGAGCACGCGCAGCATCTCGCGGACGGTGGAGTACGCGTACGACGACTTCGCCATCGCGCTGCTGGCACGGGGGCTGGGCAAGGAGGACGACTACCGCAAGTACATGCAGCGCAGCGGCAACTGGCGCAACCTGTGGAACGCGGACCAGGGCGACGTCCTGATCCAGCCGTCCGGCGGCGCGCAGTTCAAGGACGAGGAGCACAAGTGGAGCGAGTGGAAGGGGTTCCTGCAGGAGCGCAGCGTGGACGGCAGCTGGCGGTACCACAGCACGCGCACGTGCAGCCCCGCGCACGAGATGCACCGGTGCTACCTGGACACGGGCATGGGCACGTACGAGGGCAGCCCGTGGCTGTACAGCTTCTTCGTGCCGCAGGACATGGCGGGCCTGGTCCGGGCCATGGGGGGCCCGCAGCTGTTCGCCAAGCGGCTCGACTACTTCCACGAGAGCGGCATCATCTACATGGGCAACGAGCAGTCCTTCCTGCCCGTGTTCCAGTTCCACTATGCGGGCCGGCCGGGGCTGAGCTCGTACTGGGCGCACCGGTACATCCCCAGCCTGTTCAACACCACCTTCAACGGCATCCCTGGCAACGACGACTGTGCCATGGGGGCGTTCTCGGGCTTGGCCATGATGGGCTTCTTCCCCGTCGCGGGCCAGGACGTGTACCTGCTCACGCCGCCTTTCTTCCGCGAGGTCAAGCTGAGGGCCAGGAACGGGCAGTGGGCCATCATCAGGGTGCTTAATTTCGACCCGATGTATGAGGCCAAGTACATCCAGAGCGCGACGCTCAACGGGAAGCCGTGGACCAGGAGCTGGATCACGCACGAGTTCTTTGTCAAGGGCGGCGTGCTGGAATATGTCGTGGGCACGAGGGAGAGCAGCTGGGGCACCGCCGATGAGGACCTGCCGCCGAGCTGGACTGTCAAGGCGATCGGGTAGATAATTACCACCTAATAGAATACATATTAGCATGCACATGCGCCAATTGATCGAGTAATCTTCAAAACCAAACAGTGACTGGCTGTCAAATTGGATGTCGAAATAGAGTTGATCAACCACGTTGAGAGGGAGAAAGTGGGTCACACGTGCTTTCGCGCTGGGACGGGAGGAGTGGAGGGTTGGGGGCCTGGGGGGGCTGAGGGGTGAAACGCGCCTCGGTCGCGTCAATTCTCCGGCTGAAATTAGGAATGACGTCTGCACTTGAGCCAAAACTCCTGCTGCACGTCCTTCTCTACGACATTATACGACATAGTACAGCATCATTTCACTATTTACTTGCATTCTCATCCCATTGATATCCTGCTGTCTAGGTATATACGCCTTCAAAATGCCCCCACGAAAGCGAAGAGCCGCCTCTCCCGCGACTCCCGTGGCATCCGGCGGCCGTCGGTCGACCCGCATCAGCTCCTCCGGCAAGAAGAGCCAGTACTTCGAGTCCGACTCGGACGACTTCGACGACAAGATCGAGTACTCGTCGGCAAACGATGTCAAGGCTACAAACGGCAATGACACGGGGAGGAAGAGGGGGAGGCCACGCAAGAACCCTGTGTCGCGCCCGACCTCCGCCAGCAAGAAGGCCAAGGTCGAGAGCGAAGACGACGGAGACGAGTTCCAGGACGAGGCAGAAGAAGAGGAGGACGATGACGACGAGCTTGACGAGGACGAGGAACCGCGGGTCACAATCACGCCGCTGAAGAAGATGCGACCCGCTGGCGATATCGACTACGAGGATGAGAGGCTGCATCCGAACACCCTGCTCTTCCTCAAGGACCTCAAGGCGAACAACAAGAGGTCATGGCTCAAGTGTAAGCTGTACAACTATAGTTCGAGGCTTGAAGGATCTGTGTACGGACCCCGGCTAACCTGACACCCTTCTCTAGCCAACGACCCCGAGTACCGCCGCTCCCTCCAAGACTGGAACAGCTACGTCGAGACCCTGATGCAGAAGATCATCGAGGTGGACCCCACCATCCCAGAGCTGCCGCTCAAGGACGTCGTGTTCCGCATCTACCGCGACATCCGCTTCAGCAAGGACCCCACCCCCTACAAGCCGCACTACAGCGTCGCCTTCTCGCGCACCGGCAGGAAGGGCCCCTACGCCTGCTACTACGTCCACTGCGAGCCCGGGTCGTGCTTCATCGGCGGCGGCCTCTGGCACCCGGACGCCTCCCACGTGGCCAAGCTGCGGGCGTCCATCGACGAGAGGCCGCGGAGGTGGAGGAGGGTGCTGCTCGAGGATGCCTTCCGGACCACGTTCCTGCCTGGGGCCAAGAGCGGTGATGAGAAGGGCTGTATCAAGGCATTTTGCAAGGCGAATGTGGACAATGCCCTGAAGACGAAGCCAAAGGTAGGCAGGCAGCAACCATCCCCTCCTATTTCCTGCCCTTTCTAGACCCTTCCTTCTGACACCGAGGCTCAACCTTTGCTCTTTATTCGGTGTTCGGAAACTGGCCAGGATCTGCTGGCTGGCGGTGGGAGCCGGCTGGATCTTGGACAGAAAGGTCGAGGCCCACCTACCGGGGACTGCCGGCCAGGGAAAAAAGTTGGGCCAAATAGCTGCTGACCCACCTACCTCGTTATCACAGGGATTTGACGCCGATCACCGAGACATCGAGCTGCTCAAGCTGCGCAACTTTACGGTTGGCAAGAAGATCCCGGACAGTGTCTTCACCGCGGATGACAGCCAGGAAAAGATCGCGGATATTATCAGGGCCATGGTTGGATATGTGAGTGGAACGTGCTTTTCTGGATCAATGTGAAACCCCCCGATGGCTGACTAGGTCCAGGTCGGCTTCTTGAACGACGTGGTTATGCCGGATCCGAACCTGGACAGCGACTCGAGTTCGGAGGACGAAGACGAGGATGAGAATGATGATGATAACGGTGAAGGCGAAGATGGCAGCGCAGATGATGAATGAGGGCGTCCAACCTGCTCTTCGTGGCTCGGTATCGCATGATACTGACGTCGTTTGTGTAGATATCGAGCAGGGTTTCAGATATCAGGCCTCAAAGGCCGAGGCCTCTTGGATTGTGGCTGCTCACCTTGGCCTTGTTGGACGGGGCGATTTCCTACCTCGTCCTGCCTCCCTCCTTCCAAGGTAGAGAGGCGTTCATGGACGCACTGGACGAGATACGATTGGCGGCAAATGAGATATGACAGCTCGTTTCCACTTCATCTGGGCTCGGGATCCTTCAATCGTCCGTCTCGATCACATGTGCGCACTGCTCTCACGAACCAGCACCAAGGGCATCCCCGAACGAGGCTGCCATCTCAATTATGGGTGGCCTCTGAGACCATCATCTGATCTTCGCAGCCCGATGAGTCCCAAGCGCCCTCACACCTCTGACCGATGCTGAGTCTGGGAAATACGTGATGATGGTGTGATTAATCTGCTCAACACCTTCTTACTCGGCCGTCACAAAATGGCTGTCCTCCACAATAAACATGGCGAGCGATTCGCAGCCGCGGAAGTTATCGTGATCCACTTTTACTTGTTCGCGTTCCTGTAATGCGATTGGCTCCGCATGCGGCCTAGGAGGGTCTCAACCCTCGGCCCGCCACAATGGATACTCCCAGTGGGGCCTTGGGGCCTTGGATCGCCGGACAATTTCATGCAGCGATGATGGCTGCCAGCAGGAAAGAAAGAAGCAGAGGAAGCTGACAGGTTCGTTCCTGGATCTCAGATTGATTGCGGCCCGCGGGTCACATCCAGAACGTTTTGGCTTTTGGTTGCACTGGTTGGTTGGTGCGGTCGGCAGGGTTGACTAAAACAAATGTGCCTCGGCAAGTCCTACCGGGACGGCGACGGTGACCCCTGGCCAGGGGTTTCACCACACAGTACAAGCCTGCTGCTGCTTCTTCCTCTTCAGCAACTTGCAAAAAAGAAGCATAAACACATCGACACTTAAGCTCCCTCCAATTACAGGGAAACAAACGGGTGGTTTGTGTGTCCCGACCCACACTTTCTGGGGTAGAGAGACAAAGAAAAAGGAACCTTAAAGTCCTCAGCCTCGTGGTGGTGCATTGCGGTACAGATGAACCGCAAGATCGGACGGCGGAGTGCAACCCTAATCATTCTATCTATATACCACCGGCACATGTGTAAGTCCGCCGCCCCAACTCCTTCAGCCTGCAGATTCTCATGACTCGACTCCAGAGTTTCTCGTGTTGTCCAGCAACGGCCCAGTCCAATCGGAGGCTGAAAGGGCATTCAACGGCCAGGCCGATCAGCTGGTTGACATCGGAGAGAAATTTGACGGATAGACAGGTGTGCGTCCGAGCGTGCGGTTTCTCGCCCTGCCAAAACGGGGGCCCAGCTTACTAGCTGGCTGACAGGGCAGGGGGTAGGGGGCACGCAACTACCGGGGAGCGTGTGCCCAGGCCGTATAGTCATGTTTCGGCCGACATAGGTTCATGGATGGGAGGAGTTCGTGGGGCCCTCTCCCGGCGTTTGCTCCCTCGCCCTCCAAACAACTAGCTCTCAGCCACGGCATCTCCCCTGCACAGGAATATGCCGACGTCAATATTGGTGGGCTGCCACTGGGGTTGTTGGTGATCCTCTCCTTTTCCTAGTGGCTTGGGTCGAAGGATCACTGGGCGGGTGAGTGGGTGGGCTGCTCCAGACTGTTGCCCTGGATTGCTCAACCTTGAAGTCGTTCCTTCCCCGGATGTGTGCTCGTGCTAACGCCACAGACATATTGCGGCCTCATGCGATGAATCATTCTCGTGCAGGACTCGGGTTGACTTCCGGAAAGGGAAGGAAGGCACTCTTTGCCATGGTCGATGGGTGTGTTGTTGTTTGTCTATAAGTGTTCAAGATGTTCTCTCGAGACTTGGACTCAGTTCTGGTGTTGATCAGGCAGTTCCACCATCAGGAAACCGACGCTTTCTACTCTCGCTTCAACCAAAGGCGTTCTTCACTTCACATATCCTTTTCAGAATCAACAGGCTTGAGGCCGTCATTCATTCTCGTTCACCTCGCTTCAAATTCCCACTTACATCCTTCCGAATATCAAAGATCCTGTTTCCAACAGCAGCAATGCATTACCAAGCTCTTCTCGTAGCATACTTCTGCTCCACGGCGGCTGCGCTGCCTCTCGCTACAAAGACCACCCGCCAGAGCATCCCGGGCCTTGGAAGCGGTACTGGTACCGGCAGCGGCCTGCCGGGTCTTCCCAGTGGCCTCCCTGGTCTTGGAGGTGGTGATGGCGGCGGCCTCTCCATCCCAGGCCTCGGCAGCGGCGGCACCGGCACGGGCAGCGGCTTCCCCGGCCTCCCAAGCGGAATCCCAGGCCTGGGCGGCGACGGCGGCGGCCTGTCTCTGCCGAGTGGTCTCCCGGGCCTCGGCGGTGACGAGACTGGCTCAGGCGGCCTAGGCGGGCTCCTGGGCGGTCTTACAGGTGGCTCAGGGACCCCTTCGATCCCGGGCCTCAGCGGCGATAGCACCGGCACCGACACAGGGTCCGATACCTCGTCCGGCGCGAGCGATGCCTCGGCCGACACCTCCTCCTCGGCCAACACCGCCGCCGCCGCAGCCGACTGCAAGGCCGTGACGGTGATCTTCGCGCGCGGCACGACGGAGCCGAGCACCCTGGGCATGGTCGTCGGGCCCGGCCTCAACACCGCAGTCGGAAAAGCCCTGAACAACAACGGCGTGGTAACAGGCGTCGCCTACGCGGCCTCGGCCGGCGGCATCGCGACCGAGATCGGCGGCAAGGGCGGCGCGGGCACGCAGGCCATGGTGAAGGCGGTCACGGACGCCCTGGCGAGCTGCCCGGACACGCAGATCGTGCTGTCGGGCTACTCGCAGGGCGCGATGCTCGTGCACAACACGATGAACAACCTCGACGCGGCGCAGACGGCCAAGGTGAAAGCCGCCGTGACGTTTGGGGACCCGTTCGTGGGGCAGGCCGTCAAGGGCGTGCCCGAGGGCGCGTTCAAGAGCTTCTGCGCGTCGGCCGATACTGTCTGCGCTGCTGGGGTGGGAAGCTCGCCTTCTGCTGGGGGCACGAAGAGTGCGAGTGCCAGTGGCCACCTTGGGTATGGGTCTGATGTCACTGCTGCTGCGGAGTTCATCAAGGGCAAGGTCACCGTTTGAGGTGGTGGCTTTGGGAGTGTTTCTCTTGGTTGGCATGTCTGCGGTCCTCTAGGGGATGTGGCCGCGTGGGACAAGGAGGCAGGCGTGCCTGCCCCTGTCAACCCGTTGTCATCCAAATTGTGTACATATATCTTCACTCCACCCTGTCGGCGTCCGTGATGCTTCGAGGTGTCACCTATTTCTAGCTGACAGGTGTCCTAATTTTCTACCACCATCATTCTTACCAAATGAAGCCTTCCCCTAATTCCACGTAAAGTCCTCTGTGTGAAACCGTGAAAAGAATTGGCCATGGAAGGCCATCCTGCGGGAGGTCATCTACGAGGAGATCATTGAGGTCATCTCCTGGGACATTCTGTCGTGGAAGATTGTCTCCTAAGAGATTGCCCTTTGAAAGGCTATTGGATGGGAAGTGGTTCTAAGCTGTCTATCGGACAGACGCGATCAATGATGCTAGCGAAGCAGGTAGCCGAGCAGAGCCTCTCCGTCGTGATACCACTACAGGCGTCGTTCTCGAACTCTGGACCACCATTTCTTGCGAGGCCCATAGTGTTGTGATAGTTTTGTTGACAGCCGTTTGCCAATCCGTGTACGGGCACGTCTGCCTCTCCGTTCTAAAATGGGTTCTGAGCACAGCTGAAGCGAATGTGATGCTTCATCACTTGTTGAAATCGCAAAGGAAGAGCCTTGGGCTTGTAGTGGCTCCTTGCAAGAAGCTAGACGCTCATTTCCTTTCTGGCTGGGAACAGAAGCACTGTCGGGCGATGCGCAGGCCTTCGATGTGCCGCATTTCTCATCCGCGCCGAAGGCGATATACCACCGTTCCGGAGTGCCGAGACCGTGGTGTCATCTGGACGAATATTTTGAGAGACGCAATGAACTCTTGGTCTCTGATTTCCAACACTCGCTCATTGCTTGGTAGGTATGATGCAGCTCAAGCGATGGAATGGGGCAAACCGCTGATCCACTAGGGAGATTACCCGATGATAAATTTCATCATTGGGGAGTAATGGATCGGTTGACCCTTGAGACTGAACCAACCGCCCAATTTGCTCAACGCTAATCGCACAATTTGCTTATGTGACCCTAAAGGCGGGCGTACGCTTAGAGTCGTGGCAATCCGAAACAGCGCCTGGATGGCGCAATACGTCCTAGGAATCCTTTGATAACATGGTTGACGAGACACCAATCGGATCGCGTAGCAGTCCGTATATTTGCTCGGTATCACATTCGCGTACCATCGATGATCATCTGTTGGACAGGCGACTGCGCGGGAGAGTTTCGACACTGTCCGCTTCATCCATTGACACGGGCACCTTCGTCGCTCTCTCATTTGAGCACCGAGACGATAGCTTGAACAGGCATCAATAGTAACCATCTTGATCCGTAACATGATGAGTAATCTTACTGCTGCTGAACTTCTCGTCAGTCACCTCTTTTCACTGGACTCCTACACCTGGACACTCAAGGGTTGCTTTCTCGCACGTTGCCTCACTCTCAGCCCCAGTGGCACTCAACACCGCGGCCTCTAAAATGGCATCGATTATGTCTGTTGTTGACAGGCTTCACGATCAGCCACGGATCTCTGTCCTCGTGGTATATGATGATGAATATCTTAGGGTGAATCCCAAGATGCCTCGCTCGGCTAATACGCAGATGCTGGTGTCCTTGGAAGCAGAAGTCTACACTGGAGTAGCGTTCCAGCTGGCCGCAGGCCCTGGACGCTACAATTGACCGCGTTTGAACTCCTTGGTGGTCGGTGGTCGGCCGAACCATGGCTAGAGGAACCCTCGACACTGTCAGAAGCATCTCACCCAGCTCACGTTCTACGGGCCGAGGCATATGAAGACTTCCAGCCGAACATCATCGATCCGGTGACGTTGGAACTCAGCGGTGTCAGCCCCCCTTGGCTCCTAATCGTTGGCAGTCGGGGAGATTTATCGTCGTATGCGAAATACACGGATACCCGACAGGGCCTGTATTTTTACGATGGACCAGAACCCGTATTCGCTTCTTGACGCTCGTAGTTTACCCGAGAAAATCAAATGTTGTTGGGGCCTGTTCGAATCGACGGAAACTAACAGAGCTAAACCAACAGCTGCATTACTTCAGGAAAGGGAGCCCCTACTAGTACTTTATCTTTGCGCGGTTCATACCCTTAATTTCGTCACGATATAAGAACGTTGGAAGTAATCTGTGACAGTCAATTTTGCACGAGCTTCGACCCTTTGTCTTCTTCCATGACACATGGCTTGAGATCAGCAGCAACTCGGATACGATTCAAATGTTCAGTTGTCGCCACTACTCACTGACAATGCTGACTTCCAATCTACCATTTCGCTAAAGGCTACCGCAAAGAAACGAGAGAGCAGTGTTCGTTCACTGGCACTGTTCACTATGATATGCCATCCCCACTTCCCGATCGCAACGACTGCCAAACCGGGATGCTCACAGCAACTGCGTGTTCCGCCCGCCCCGGAGAACGAAAGCAGCTCACTAACTGTATTATTTGGTAACCATGGAGCGCATCCGAGTGGCCGATGTAGCACGCAGAGCAATGGTGCACTGATCCTCCTATGATGCTTGCGGCGTATCAAATGGAACAATCGCTCAGGCTATCACAGTTCTCGATGTCCTGCAACGAGTGAAATTCACGTAGTAATAATCACAACATTGGTTGCTGGTTTTCCGAGTAGGCGCGTTTACATCATCGCCCTAGAACGATAGCCACTCGCGAAATGCATTGTCCGTGTAATAGGCGGCAAGCCGGATGAGTGGTTGACGTAAGCCATTGCATAAATCATCCCACGGCTTTTGAATTCCAGATGGCAAGTGCCAGAAGGCATTCCCCATGTGATTATCTGGTTCCTACTATGAGCACGGCTAGTGCATGAACTGGCAGTTCCAGCCCGTGCAATGCCGGACCAAGTCAGACAAGGCTACATGGGTTTGCAACTTTCCTGTAGTTCATTATTCCACCGCTGGGGGCCTTCATAAAGAGAGCTCTTCACATCAGACGACGGGACTGTTCATGGGTAGCAGAGCCTCGCAGTAGCAGATTCTCCGGTATGCCTTGCAATATGTTACACTCGGATCGCAGTTCTTGGAGCAAGATGGGAACGAGAGTGATCCAATGTCTTCATCAATTTGCGAGCCAATGATCGTGAGATTGTCTCGTAGAATCGAACTCAGTACATCTGGTACCAAGCGCCGACTGCGAAGCTATGTGAACCTGGAATGAACCACACGTGGCCCCATAGGTCACTGCCTATGTGCTGAAACGAGCGGGCTAGCGGGCAAGCGGGAGAGCCGTCAGATCGCCGGCGGGGAGATAGCGTCGCCCGTTCATGTCTTGGAACATAAGAGCCACCCGGTTGATGGGTTCCTTTCTAACCAGAAACACCACACTCAAGGCTTAGACGGCAGCCTGCCGACAAGCTCCTGCATCCGGCATATCATGCGGCCCCCTTGTTCCTCCCATGGAGCTCGGCAATATGGCGCGTAGAGATGCCGCAGTGGGGATGCAAACAGAGAGATGTAAGCGCCCACCTCCACAGGCGACCACGTTGCGAACGCTTGGGACGTGCGGTGGCATTGAGGTTGGGGAAAAGCTGATGATTTAAGGTTTCCCATGGCGTGGTCCGACATGGGGCCACACACCTCGGCACGGGATACGAGTGGACGGCCGCTCCCAACTCCAAACGAGCCAACCCCATGAAACGCGGAACACAACGTGCAGTCTTTCAGGTCCCGAATCCTACCCGTCGCGTACGCACTGAAATAAGATTTCGTTACCAGAATTCTCTTACCACACCACAGTCTTGGTGCCTGAAGAGTCATCTCCATCATCACTCGCTTGCATCAAACGCCCAGCAGGAGCTGAGCCGAGCCTGGCTGAGTTCTGCGTCCTGGCCGCGGAGAACAGTTATGGTAGCCGATAGGGTTTGAGTCCTGCATTTGAACCTTGATATTTATATTCCATCTCGTCTAGATCTCCATGAGACACAGCCGCATTCGACATGAAGGAAGCTTGGGCTACCGTGCATATCTTCCACCCCAGCCATGTGCGGGCTCAGAGTTTGCCGACCACTGGGGTTTTATGGCATGGCCTGTGCTGCGCAGCGTCTGGCAGCTTGGCACGAAACTTGTTCCTGGAGGCGACCCTACGAAAACCCAAATTCAAATCACCACCCACGGCCACGAAGGTTTCCGAATTCTCCGTAATGCGAGCACGACGTGCAGAGTCCAGACGACGCAGGGGGCTCGCCACTCCACCGGAATCTGAATCCTACGGCGGGTAAGCTGGAAATGGAGGGCCTTTAACAACTTCTCCCCGGCCTTGCTTGCACACGAGGTCATATGCTTCAATGATCGCTCGCGAAGGGCTGCAGTTTGCGATGGTGTGTGGCCGGAATCATAGCTGGTCCGTTCGCAGAACTGGAACATGCGTTGATCCAGGACGAGGTAATTACGCGGCACAGAGATCTTGGTTGCCCAAGGCTTTCACAAGGCTTTCCCCTAGGCCATGCCATGGCTTGGGAGAGGATTAGAGTTTGATTGTTAAGTAGTACACAAGACCAGGTCGTAGTGCGGAGTAGTGACCCATTGGCCCGAATAATATGGTACTGGCCAACAAGTTGCTACCATTTCAAGCGCCCAAGCTGATTTGAAGCTATGATCCTGTGAATGTGGTTCACGATCAGTCTGTTTCCCAGTAGTATATGCATACGTTGGTCGCAGGCTTACTGGGGACTTGGGGTCAATTCCTGAAAAGTCAGGTGCTTGAGGCCAACTCGGAAAGCACGGTGAGCCTCTCCAAATTCCCATCCATGCTTACGCGTGATTTCAGGGGGCACAATGCAACACTGAATGCAGATCATGTCCTGTTGTTTTGGGGGGCTTTGGCCTGCGGCTTTTCAGATGAATCCCCAACGTGCTCAGCGCGTAGACAAAGTTCGGATGGGGTCATACTAAGGAGATGTAGAATACACAATGTACTGAAGTCGGAGCACGGTCACTGAAGGTGAAGTCCTACGTGAAAGTTAGCTGGCGTTTCTCACTTGGACTGTCGGAGGTTCATCACTGGTGGAATGCTAATGATAGCTATGTGACCTCAACGTTGCAAACGCAGGGTTGTTTGAGGGTTACCTTACCGTAACAATTTCCTTGTGATGGCTTTTCACAATGTCGTTCCTAAACAAGAGCACCAATAGGCGATTGGGCCTAGACCTGCTCAGCCGAGCACAGCTGCGGGTTGTATGCCTGAAACGGGCTGACGCCGAGATCGATCGCCCCTGAGATGAAGTGCTATCCTTGTCCAAAAAGCTTGACCACCCAGGCGTTACGCGGAATGAGCCCTGAGCTCCACCGGAGTTAATTCACTTCCAATAACTAGAAATGGCACATTTAGGCGACGGGAAAGACTATTGCCCGTGCGTACGTACATCTGATGCCCGTCAAGATCGAGGGTTTCACCGGATCCTCGGGTCGTAAATGACCTCGAAGCTCCCTCCCTCCAAGCTCCCAAGAGCGTTCCATATTAGTATCAGGACGCTCACTAGCCCGAGTCTATCGGGCAGCACAGCACACAATCACGAACTCAGGCGGGAGGCTTTCACCGGCGTAATATCGGTTGCAACCATGTGCTGGGCCGAGCATGCCATCAATCCTCCATTCCCCAGCGCAGCGCCAACCTCTTCCAATCATCATCACTTTCCGAGGGGCTGGAAGCGATCAAAGCACTGAAGAGAAGAATGCGTATTTAGGACGTCGCGTCTCCACTACGGAACTAAGCCAATAACACCAACATGCCCTGTCTATTATAGCTGACCTCCATGGTTCCCGCGACTGGTTCGCACTTTGGGAGCTGTATAAGCCAAGCCTTGTATCGCTTGTGGCCCGCGCTACCTTGGGCCGTTCCACCCACGAGGCTGTGAAGACTTCGAGGAGCCTTCTCGGCAACCACAAACACAATGTCGCAGACCGACCAGCAGAGGCAGGACAGCCTCGTCGTTCTGTCTATTGTTCTCACAACATTGTCTAGTAAGTCACAGCCGCAACAGTCTCGGCATTTGAATGCAGTGGCTGGCCAGGAAAGCTAACATCGTGGCCTCAGCATTCATTGTTGCGGTACGATCATTAATACGCTTCGTCATCGTACGGAAGCCCGGATGGGATGAGTACACAATTCTGGTGGCGCTGTTCTTCACCGTAGGCTACATGATCGAAATATTGATTCTGAGGGCGAACCACGTCGGTTTCCCGGCATCGACCTTGACGACGGACAACATGCTGCAGATCTTGCAGACGACACTGGCAGTCGAGGTCACCTACTACCTCATTGTCGGATTCATAAAGACATCGATTCTTTGCATGTATCTCAGGTTTGGTAGGCCGAGTCTCTCCCCAGGTCACCGACTTACACCCGCTGACTCTTTTCTCGCAGCGGTATCTGAGATCTTCCGCTATCTGTGCTACGGCACGATCGTCTTCCAAATGATGTTCACAGCCATTTGCCTCTGTGTGACTTTGGGTCAATGTCAGCCTTTAAGCAAGCTGTGGGACCTCACTCGGACACAGCCTGGCTCTTGTATCAACACTACTGCATTTTTCTACTGTACGTATCCGTCTCTTGTCCGTGCAGAATGAGCGTGAATAAGTTCTGACCCATCGACAGCGACTTCCGGTGTCAATATCATAACGGATTTTTGGATCATCGCCCTTCCCATCAAGACCTTGAATGGCTTCAATCGGCCTCTCCAAGAGAAAATCGCGCTCGCTATGATTTTCGGCGCTGGTGTGTTCGCGGCCATTATGTCGGTGGTGCGCCTGCAGAGCATTTACACGTACACGCTGGCAACCGACCCCTTCCGCGATGCAATTGCAGTGAGTTCAGCCCCTTCTACTTTCCGAATACTCTCACAAGTAAAATCAGACCGACTGACTCGCGTGCGTAGGTGAATCTTTTCTCACAGATCGAAATCAACACCGCCATCCTGTGTGCTAGCGTCCCAGCCCTCAAGCCACTATTCACACCGCATCGTCTACAGGAGTTCAGAAACGGGAGGAAGTACCAACACCGTCCACAGGACAAGATGGACTCCGATAGTCAAAGGACTATCTTTAGCAGAAAGAGATCACACCCAGAACTCTATCCAGATACGATCGACCTCACAAAGCTATCTGCCCTCGACCGCAGCTCTACAGCATCACTCGGTGGCACTGATAAGGAGGAGATCGTGTTCAATAAGGTGTGGCTACCACCAGACTCGAAAACTGACGACGTCGAGGACGAGGAGACTTTTAATCTACCAAATCAAAAGGCTTTCCATCCAGTTTGATACAGGATGGCTTGGCAGGGGTTTGGACCAGCCGAAAGTTACAATGAAGGAATGTTCATGTAAAATATCACGGCAGTGGAAGGAGTTTTGGATCGGATTCACGGGCACAAGGAGTTACGTTTGACGCATTGGAAAAGGACCGCTCAGTGACTCGGTTCACAGTACGAGTCTCCTGTCCTCAGGCCTTTCTTTGGTGGGCATGCCATGATGGGGCGTAGGTGGATATACCAGACTCTCACTTTTTTTCATTTACTCAGACTGTACCGACGTATGGTGTCTAATCTAGATATACCCTGAGACGAATCTTTCCAAATGTCTCGGTTCAAGCTTGTTGCCTCTGCCCCACGGGTACCAACCGCACATTGCAGGGCGGCTTCTCCCACACGATAAAGAGATTCTTCTGACCCCGCGACCAGTGCCTGCTATCGCTCTGTACCTCCATATCAAAGCTAAATATCATGTGGGCGAGTATGAGCCGCAGCTCCATGACAGCAAGGCTGATGAATAGCGGTCAGCATTTGATTAAATTCGTGCAAATGCACGCATGCACAGGACGGCAGACAAGCTTACCCCCTTCCCACACAATCCCTCGTGCCCGTGAAAAATGGCTTCAATGCTTCACGGTCATCGTTGGCGTACTGGGGGTCGCCAAGGAATCTTTCGGGGTGAAACCCGTTGGGGTCGGCGAATGCTTTCGGGTCCCGGTACATCGACCACGGCCATATCCCCACCACCGTCTACGTCACCGCCAATTGTCAGTCATAAATATACTCTTGGGAGTCATCAACCGACATATTCCCATACCTTTGGCGGCACTGGGATCCCACAGATGACGTCGTTGCCGTCCCCGGTGACCCGGAGAGACGGCACGCCGGTTTGCGGATACAGCCTCAGAGCCTCTTCAGTACAGGCAAGCAGATAGGGGGTACGGCTGCTGACGGCATCCAGCGAGATCTCAGCTTGCGACTTGAACGCCGAGCGGACTTCCTGCTTCAGCCTCTCGAGCTTTTCTGGGTTCTCAAGGAGGAAAGAGGTGACTGCCGTCAGTACTCCTGCCGTCGTCTCGCTGCCAGCACCTATAAAGACCGTCGCGTGGGAGATCATGTCGTTCGCAGTAAGGTTCTAGTTGCTCCACAGTTAGCACAAAGGTCCCAGTTACTCCTACATGCCTATTTAACTCACCCACTCGTCCTTCTTCATGACGATAGGATTGATCATATCCTGGCGATCAGTGCCCTGAGCCACCCGCCTCTCCATCATTGGCTTCACCAAGTTATTATGCAACTCGAAGCCCTTTGTTGCGACTTTCTCAAAGAGCCAATTGGAGACCTTTCTGGCGACTGGGTACATGCTCGCAGCCGTTAGAAGCCACATGACTTTGCCAGCATCAGTCATGCCCTGGATCCAGGGATGAAATTCGGCGCTGTTGAGGCAGCCGAAGGACTCGCCCATCATTCCCGGCGCTGCAGGACTCCCTCAACCTGTCGGTGAGGTTTTGGATGTACTTGGAGACGAGCGGTTCTTGAGCCCGCAAGCTCTGGTCGCTGAACCCCGGCGCCACAGCCCGGCGGAGCATCTTGTGGTGCTCCTTGTCGACCGTGTTTTGCAAATGAGGCGCCATGAAGGCAGGCAGCAGGTAGACATCGCCCCACTTGGAAAGCTCCTTGGATCCGCCACCCATGACATCTTTCCACGACGAGGAGTCCGCGAAGGCTAATTCATTCGGCGCCACGCGTACGACGGGCCCATATCTGCGGTGCAGGGCCTCCGTGTCGGTATGAAGGCGACCTCTGAGGATCGAGAGGGTATAAGGGATGCGTGAGGCTCGGCGGCCCAGGGGCCCCGGGAAAGATGCCAGAGGGTGGAAGCGGATGTTGTAGATAATGTTAAGGGCATGGTATAAAACCACGGCGATCGTGGTGAGGCCGACGACCTGGCCCAGGCTCGGACCATTTGAAAACGCAATTACTGCCATCGTGGGAATTTATCAAAGAGGGGTTGATGAATTGTGAAATCCTAAGATCAGCACAGCTGACAATCCTGGAAAAGGAGACTGGCTAGCGCATCATAGAGCTGGGCATGCTGTCTCAGCGGGGAGGGCCGAAGGATCCGCCAAACCTTAACGAGTATGTGCCCTGTACGACATCACAGGGTTGCCGCCTCCACACCGGAAGCCAATTTCTTTATTCCAAAGTTTCGTATTTCTGAGAAACATGACCTGTCATTAATCATACTCTACCTCTATCTGGCTTGAGCAGTGTGAGCCGGAGGTGAATACTCGTTCGAGGACAAGCAAAGGGCAGAATGTTCGACTGGAGAGGAAGCGAATCGGAAGAAGGGCAATAACAATCAAATATTCCCGTGAGCCTGGCAATGGCTTATGGCGTCGTGCTTTTGTTGCAGCTTTAGTCAGGCCAGAACCAGCCATCTGCTTATTCGAGTATCGCTGTCTCAGCCAAGTCGTCATTCAACAACACGGAACTATATCGTGCCAGCCCGGTGGCTGTCCTCCCCCTTTGGGTAACGGGACCAATCTGCAACACAAATCACTCACACTGACATACTCGTTTAGGGTCATATGACATCCAAAGCTCAACGCCTTCCTACCAAACGGTCATAACCTTAAGGACTTCCTGACCTTGCTTCGAACAGCACAAATAGCACAGATGAGATCCATGTCACACACTTCGTGACGGCTTACTCATCCTCAGCATCTCGTGGGTCGTGCGTCCCCCAGAACTTCTCGTAATCTTCCCAGGTCTGAGAGGGGAAGGCAAGCGGGACAGTGATAGGGGCGAAAGGGATGCCCTTGTCTGCAAACTCTTGAAGTCGAGCCTGGGTCTTCGGTCGCGTATTGTTCACACTGTAGACCGAGATTCTGTGACAAGAGCTGGTGACGTGCAGGCCCCAGTTCCACGCGGTCCGCACATCGGGAGGCTGAGTGTTGAGAGCGTTGTCCCAGCAGCGGCAGACAATCTCGATCCAGCCCTCAACATCGCAAGGGAGTTCCATCTCCCAGGTCCGCCAGGTCCACTTGCGCTTCTTGGAAAGGTTCTCGATCGGCACGGTGTACCAGTTGAAACCGCCGTCGGATGAGAGCTCAACGCGTTCTGGCCAACGGCCGCCACCAGAATAGGCCCATCCCTTGCAACGGATCTTACCGTTGTGGATCACGACCTGCTTGGTCCAAGGTGACATGATGGCGGAGCTGACTGGCATCTCTTGGATCTGAATGCCATCGGTCATCTGCAAGTTGTGCTTGCCAACCTGCTGGGGGAAGTAGAGATACTCCTGGCTTTGCACTGGGGCGCGAGTAGGCTGCTCGATGGCTTTGATACGATACAGCCACTTGACGCTTCGGGCTCCGATGTAACCGAAGACGACGATGCGGAGAGGGTACCCATGGATTCGGGGCAGGACTTCGCCATTCATTTCCCAAGCCAGCATGACTTCGTTGGCTTTGACCTTGGACCACGGAACGCTGACGAGGTAGTTCATGGTCTTGTCGTCCTTGAAGTAGGTATCGGCCCCGTAGAACTCCAGATGTTTAGCGCCCTCAGTCAAGCCACCACAGGCTTTGATAACCTTCTTGAGACTGACACCGACGTACTTGGCGGTACCAATTGCACCCTCAGCCCATGGGGCCTGGGGAACCTCGTCACCCTGGCCTGGATATTTCAGAATCTGCTCTATACGGCGGGTCCCGGAACACTGCATCGTGATGGTCTTCTCCATCCTGGGAAATTTGGACTCATCCATGAGGTCGTCCAAGGTGAATGACCTCGATTCCTTGACCAAACCATCCAGTAGGAAGCTGTAGTGTTCCTTGTCAATGATGGGAATACCACCATGGTTTCGAACGAAGTGCAAGGGATTGGGAGTAATCTCATGGTCAGTTACCAGACGCTTGGGGGGCTCGCCGTTGTAAGGGAACTGAAGGAGATGCAGCATGTCGGCGTGCTTTTCCTTCAGTACAATGTCCCAAGAATCGTCGGGGATCCGAGAAAGGGCGCCACCGACTGCCTTGTGCCACATCTTCCAATGGGTGCCCGGAAGAACAGGATTGCTGGCTGGGATAGGACCAAGCTGGAACTCCGGGTTGGGAGGGAAGGTTTGGGACGTCAAGATCTTGTGGGCTGCAGCCTTCTTGTCTGGGTAATTCTCCCATTCGACGAAGCTATTTGAAATCCATCAGCCATTGGCTGCGTCCCCTTGATTGCAACGAGTGTGGCTCACCCAGTCCAACCCTCACGCTCCTCCGCGAAGAGCTTGTTGCAGTCACCGACGCTCTGAATAGCAGCCTCATCCTTCGTAAGATCGCCGAAGATTTGAGGGGGGAGCACCTTTGTCTGGGATCCCGTCATGTCAAGAACCGGGAGTTCAGCCCCAGCAAGGCCTTGCTCAATCTTCCACTCATCGGGTCTGTTGGTGGTCTTCATGGTTGCTGAGCGTTCGGGTAAGGGACAAACACTGAGTGATCTTGTTTACTACGAAGGAAAGGTGAAGATTCACGAAGGGAGCGGTGAGGTCTGTAGATCCCGGGACACTCGCCCTTTTAGCCAAGAAGGTGGGTTTCGCACGGTACGGCAGAGAGACGTCACGACTGTAGAGGCTTGCAGATCCCACTGTGGACATGGAATCCCAATCACATACATACAGTATAGCCCCTACCATATAGAGTTTAGCAAGCATGCCCGACCATTTTGTTATCAAGGGAAGACTCGCTAATGCGTGTGAAAATTGACCGTGCTTACTGAGCAGCACCAGGTTTCTGTGCCTTTGGTAGTGACCTAGCTAGTTCTGTTTCAGCTCTTGCGTTACTTTGCGGATGTTCGGAAGTGCAACTAATCCAAGTTTGTTGAAGACGACGCTTCGTGAGTGGCTGTTGGATATCGGCGACGCTCGGACGAGGTCTATTCTCCTCTCAGCGTCACCTTGAAGAGAGGGGAAGGTCTAGACGTCCTTACGTCTTGTCGCGGGTTGCCGTTGTAGGTTACTTCGCTAATGCCGTGAGCCATTCCACGACGGCTCGTATCTGCATTAGCTTAGCATCCCTTGTCCATACAGATATCGGCCTCTCATTTACGCTGATTAAACAAATCTGTAGGCTCAATGTTTCGGTATGATTGGCGACGACGCCTGTAGCCATGTCGCCGATGGCCCAGACATTCCTCATCATGCGGAAACACCAGCGAGCTGAATTTAGTACATAGCAACCCCGCTTGTTGATTTGGCTGACAAGACATCACATGCAATGGCAGTATAATTCATCTGCTCTCAAGTCATCAACATGCTCTATATTCATGTCGCTAATGCATTCACAACTCATACGATAAGGCCTGCACAGCTATTACTCCGATCTTGGATTTGGTGCCCTACCAGCATTGCTCGCCGCCCGGAGGATTGCAACCGTCATTTCTCATCGACGACCAGATATAACTCATCCGCCACAATGAACCCGCAAGCCGTTGAAGCACCCTTGACCCAATCTGCCACGTTCCTCGTCTTGTCGGCAACAGACAAACCAAATGCCGTCAAGAATATTCGATCCGCCATCTCCAGCATCTCTGACATCACCAAGAACATTGCGACCCGCCACCCCAATGCTCACCTCTCATGCACCGTCGGAATTGGCAGCGATATTTGGGATAGACTTGCCCAAGGCCCCCGGCCAACGGAGCTGCGACCATTCAAGGAGGTCCGCGGCGCCAAGCACACCGCAATATCAACACCAGGTGACTTGCTGCTCCACATCCGGTCGGAGCGGAGAGACATGTCCTTCGAATTTGAGAGACAGCTCATGGACCTGTTAGGCGATGCAGTCAAGACGGAAGACGAGACGGTTGGGTTTCGGTACTTCGATGGACGCGATGTCCTGGGCTTCGTCGACGGCACCGCAAATCCGGTGGGCCCAGACGTATCTGAAGCCGTTCTGGTGACCCAAGACGACGACATGACCGAGACCGCGCCTGGAGGCAGCTACGTCGTGGTGCAGAAGTACCTTCATGATCTAAAGGCATGGCGAGGTCTGTCAACGGAGAAGCAGGAGGCCATCATCGGGCGGACGAAGTTGGATAACATCGAGCTTGACGATGCTGAGGACGGGCAACAGCAGTCTCACAAGAGCCTGTCAACCATTGCAGACGAAAACGGAAATGAGCATGGCATTCTTAGAGATAACATGCCCTTCGGGTCCCCAGCGTCAGGCGAATTTGGCACTTACTTCATAGGGTACTCGAGAAAGCTCTGGGTTATAGAGAAGATGCTTGAGCGTATGTTCTCTGGAAGCCCACCTGGACTGCATGATAGGATCTTGGACTTTTCGAGACCAGTTACGGGGACCACATTTTTCGTGCCGTCAGCCAAAGTATTGGAAAGCCTGGGCGAGGATTAGGGCGCCAGATATGAATGCCTGGCAGCCAATCCCCTGATGTGGACACGGGTGGTCTACTGGTGGGATGCAACAGCGAGCGGCAATCCTAGACAATTATGGACACCGGTCAGCTGGTTGCTGGAAAAGACAGTCTTTTCACGTATTGACCAAACTGTAGCCAATTGTAGAGAGACCGCACTCGCTCTGGCAAGCATGTCGACTGCGGTAGTATTTCTGAGCTGACTCGACCACTAGCACTAGAGCTACATTGGAAACTCAACCAGACGATATCAACGACAGAGTAAAGAAATCGCACAAAACTAGGGCCTCCATCCGCCCGTCCTGGTCCGGAAGAGTCCATCTGGATCCACTTCCTCCTGCACCCGTCTCGCCAGCGCCCTGTTCTCTGGCTTCAGTCTCCCAAAGTAGTCTTGGCGGAAGAATCCGTAATTCATGAATACAGGATTGTAGCTCTCTTCAAGTGTCCGGTCTTGCTGCCAGCCCAAAACTCGCTCTCGCACGCCTCCATATGTCGCCTCCATCGTGTTGGCCATCTTGTTATAACTCGTCTGGAGGGCGAACGCGTAGTTCATCTCGATGATGATCCGATCAACAGAGTCATCAGCCTCAATGAGGTCGGGGCTACGCGCGCGAGCTTCCCTGGCGATTGCCTTGGGGAATGGCTGCCACGCAATGGACGCTACAATGCCAGGCTCAAGCAGCGTAGTCTCAGTAACGTTCCTCCAGTGGCTGTGCAATTCCTCCATCACCTTGCCCTCATCTTGGGCCGTGGGAAGCGGGATCGTCTCCGTGGCAATGTCCACCACCACCCCTTTCAGGACGACCCAGTTGCTCGACGCCATGAGATCGGCGTATGTACGCTCCCGCGTGGTATCCATTAGCGGATTGACGTCGGTGAAGTTGTCGAACTTTCCAGCTGGAGGAGAGGGGCCATCATAGAAGAGGAAGATGATCCATGAGTCCACCACGTTGACATTGGTGCGCTCTGCAGTCACGATGACAGCAGCCTTGGGGTCATCGTTGTACTCGGTGAAATCACGGACTGCTTTCAGAAGCTTGGCGTCTTTCTCTGGTGTCCTCAAGTACACCAGATTACCTCCCCATACGTTTTCTTGACGCTGTCCCTGCAGCCTATGCACCCGGTAAGCCTCTGTTCGCCATCTGACAAAAGGATCAAGACTCACCTGTAGTTGGTGATAATACCAAAGTTGTTCCCACCACCTTTCAGGGCCTGTACCTTGTTAGCATACTAGGTAGGTGGTCCTAGAGAGACGAGTGCACCTTACCTTGAATAGATCGGGGTAGTTATCCTTATTGACATAACCAATAGTCCCGTTGGCAAAGACTATTTCGTATTCGAGAACCATGCTTGCTGCCCAACCATATTGTGCTGACATATAGGACAGTCCACCGCCGAGCACAAGCCCACCCACTCCAGTGTTGCCGATCCTACCGCCGACGAACGTCCATCCACTTCCTTGCAACTTGGCAGCGATTCCATCGAGTCGATTCCCCGGCCCCACGTCAATGACACCAGTTGCTTGATTCACATTGGCTTGGTCAAGATGCTCCGTGACGATCAACGGTCCACCTTGCACACTTGAGAAGCCGTTGTTGGGGTTGTGCCCGCCACTTTTGACCGCGAATGTTTCGCTATTGTTGGCCAGGATTGATACGACAGTTGAGACCTCTTCAGCTGACTTGGGAAATATTATGCAAGAGGGAGTCAGGGCTGAGCATGATGTGGACCAGTATTGAGATTGCTCCTCGATGTAAGCGAGGTCCAGGGAGCGGGATACATTTATGTACCGTAAGGCCTCCACTGATGAGCATGTATCAGCTAGGGCCCAACGGGCCAATGTGAGAGACGCAGAGAGTATTGAGTACCGGAACATCATGACTTGCAGTTGATGCGTAAATTCAGAGGCATACAATGCACTGTCTGAGCGACTGTTGGGAGAAATGGTCACTATTTATGCTTCTCTAAATACCACATTTTCAAGAGCCCTATCCACACGTATCAGGTCCTAGTCATCCTTCAAATTTCACAGCCTCAAGGCAGCAACAGCGGGATACTCCGTCTTCTCGGATTGCACGGCTTCTCTTCTCCTAGGGAGGGCGGATCCCCTGGCATTCGCATGATTGCCGCCAGTACCGTGGATAAACTTCTCGCTAATATGCACCTTTCAACACTATTGCATGTTTTACAACGGCTTTTTGATCCAGACCCCAAACTATTGAGGAGCTCTTCCAAGTGATGCAGCGAGTCCCATAAATCAGAATGGGGTGGGACGTCATCTTACTTCCTCCACGAGGGCGTCAACTGGTCAACCTCAATTTTTAATGACACAGCATCGCATCGGGTACATGCAGTGCGTTTATGCCCACAAACCCAGTTTTTTCTCTTCAAAGAAAACATATCATTGGTCCTGCCGACCATCTCCGGCTGACAGCAGGGCGCTTGCTGGCGGTCCCACCCGCCTGGAGGCGACTCGGCAAAAGTCCTGCCAAACGTGCAGACACGAAAAGCTTGGCAGCTGACATACAGCTTTCAGAAATTTAAGACTGCTCGTGAGATGATTCCTTATTGTGCATAGTGCGTGGTGTAGTCTATTGGGATGCGCCGGCTAATCTGGGCTTGGCTTCTTGTCGCTGGAGGAGGATTCAGCTTCCGCTTAGATTGGGTAGTATGAATGACGATCCCGTGCATAGAGGAAGCAGCGTGGCCAGCTGAACGGCTAGAATGGGAACTGAGTCACGCACGCTTCTAGGCGAGAATATGTGGGCTTTTGGTGCACAAGTGGACTGGCTATATGGTGCTAGCTAGCTAGACGGCATATGTTGAATCCGCCGCCCCGTCGTGAGCGTTGCGCAGGCGGAGCGGGAAATGATAGGTGGGAAATGTCAGCAGTAAGTAAGCGCCTGCAGTTGGTAACTCAATATTCAAGATCACACATAGCACTTTCTGATAGATTGGCATGACGACCCTAGCTTGTTTTGTTTCTACGAAATCCTGTTTCCATGACCTCATCCTCGGGTCCTCTATTGTCATTCTCTCCCTCAACACCGTTCTCAAGAGGACGCGTAGTCACACTCCCAATCGACGTATTCTTCGCAGTACGCGTTACATGATATCAAGGGCTCAGATCCAGAAATAGTGTTGTGTCGTATCCAGGAGCTGCGGGAAAATCGCGTTCCGCGATGCTTCTGCATGGAAGAGCAGCATCGATCTGATTTGCACCTCTGAAATATGATCAGTCATATGCTGGTTCCAGATGATCGCTTAAATCTCGGTACTGTCTCTGCCGTCGCGTGGTTCGACGACCAGGCCGTAAGCCCTGATATTTATTCAGGCTTTTTGGATGAAAATATTATCAACATGTCTCAAACACAACTTGCCTTCAATGTCCTCTTCCTCCAAATTGGTCTGGCCAGTCTGATCTCTCTCCAGCTCCGCCGGGGAATCACCTCTTGTCTTCGTACCTAAAAGCTCTTCCTCTGCTAAATCTAAATCTTTGAAGATAAGTATAATTAATCCATCTGTTAAAACATTAACGGATGCTATTACCTTATGTATTATTATTGTAGCTTACTGTCAATTGCTGTGATTGATTCTAGACTAAGAACATCAATGATACAAGTATCTAGGAAATGCTTTTCTTGGAACAGCTCAGAGTTACAATTGTGCAACGAATATTATGACTTCAAATGTTCATGCCAATATTGATCTATCTACGTCCGCAATGTCAAATCACAACCTTTCGCTAGTGTAAGTATCTCCATTGTGGCTTTTGAATCTTTCCTGACTCGGAGAGTAAGATTGGAGTCTTCCCTGCGAAGAAATGTCTGGGCCGACAAAGAATCTATTGCTCTCGTGCAAACTGTGTGTTTCCTTCATATATACAGAGATTAATAACAGTACCACCTCCTAGCAAAACGACTACCAGGGTAGTACTAATAGTTGCAAGCGCAGTGAATGAAAGACACGAGGCAGCTACGCAGTGTAGCAGGTGTGTAGAAGTAGTAATATTAAGAAAAAGAACATAACTCAACCTATCCTCTTTCTTTGCTTCATTCCCTCCAATAGCCTGTACTCTCTTTTCATAGATAGTCCCTGTCCCTCTGTGGCTTCTGCTGAGTGCGAGAGCCGCGCCGAGTACCTTACTACTATCTCCACAGTTACATATGTACTGAGAGAAAAGACTGGGTACTGTGGATCCTGGTGCCCACACCCCTGAAGCTGAAGCACTCCTCTTCCAAAGTTCTGCAGGTATGGCGGGAGGTTGCGGCATAGCTGGGCCTCGAGTTTTGGCACCAGTCGAACTCTTCGCGCGGCTCATACGTCAAATCAGCCAGTGCCAGCTCCTGCTGTATCGGCTGCAAGTTGACTTTGGCGAGCGAGGTTCAAGGCTCCACCGACATTCCGCTGATTCATGTGCAAGAAGCTCCATGTGATAGGTAGCGGGGAAGAAGGGTGCAGCCAATGAACCAGTCAGGAGTGCCTAATTATGCTGTTCTATGCGCCTAGACTCAAGATCGGCCGGAATGTTGAGAGCCGTGCAGACTGCCCCAGCGAGTCGGGGCTCCCAGTTAGACCGAGACCGACCGAGTAGTTCATTGTTTCCGCATGTCGATATCAATTATCAGAACGCCTATGTTGACCTTAGCCTGATTTCTTCAAAATGTAGAGTTGAGTAAATTTTAGTAGAAACACAAGTGGGAAATGTTACCGATTTCCCAACTTTCTTGAATCTATAGAAATATTTCCCATGTGAACCTTGGAACACATCCGTTTCCTAGACCCTGAGGTATCAAGCCATATCAAATTCCCAGGTAACTTCAAGCTTTGCGGGGGATCTGTTAGCCAGTGTGCATCTTGGGGTACCCTCCAGCTCGGCCGGTCCTCTTGCACATTCGGCGCCGACAAAAAATACCACCCTGCAGGTGTTTGGAGAGATGCACTGACCCGATCCCCCTGCTATAAGTAAAGCAGCACCACGACGCAATTCTGACAGAGAGTTTAACACCATCCAAAGCGATCCCCTTGAATTGAGTCCTGTCCAAGCCAAGGTCTTCTTCGTTTTCTTGACTCACAGGAAACTATCTTTACGAGGATCCAGTCTCACTATCCTAACACAAATGCGCCATGGACAGCCGTATTATCTGGGCCGGAGATGAGGATACTGTTACCTACGTGAAGGCCGGCACGATTCTGCTCGTTGCTCTTGGCCTGGTATGTCTTTCCAGCTCCTATTGAACCTCTCTTCCTGTTGATCACTGAGTCCCTTGCCAGGGGTTCACCTACTGTGTCGGCACGGTGATTTATAATCTCTACTTCCACCCTCTGCGGCACTTTCCCGGGCCCAAGCTTAATGCCATCAGCAAAATACCGTACACGATGAGTTTACTCTCGGGCGACTACCCTCGTCAGCTTCAGGAGATGACCTTAAAGTATGGCTACTTTATCCGTGTCGCCCCTGGTATTCTATCGATCTTACACCCCGACACAGTGCCAACAGTCCACGGTCATCGCAAGGGAGGCAAGGAGGAGAATCCGAGAGACCCCATTGGTATGGGTGGGCTGGAAAAGACCATTCTTGCGGTTGACCGCCAAGAGCATGGCCGGCTGCGGCGAATTCTGGCCTCGGGCTTTTCAAACCAGGCCATGATGGAGCAGGAGCCAATGTTCCGTGAATACGCCGACAAGTTAATCAAAGGCATGCAAAGTTCGTGCAAAGGTGGGACTGAGCCACTAGATGTGACGGGCTGGTACAACTGGGCTACTTTCGATGTGATTGGTGACCTTTCATTCGGCGAATCGTTTGGCTGTCTGGACGGCCAGTCATACCACCCTTGGGTTGCAAACATCTTCAAAAGCGTCAAGGAGGTTCTTTTTGCAAACGAACTTCTACGCTACGGCCGCCACATAGGTCCGTTCTTGGCAAAACTCGTCCTCCCGCGCGATCTCGCTGGTAAGAACGCATATCACAAGGCTCTCAGCAGGGAAAAGGTCGCCAAGCGCCTAGCGAAGGGTGTGGAAAGACCCGACTATGTCAGCAGGATGCTTGGGGGTCGGAAGGGCAAAGACGATGTGAGCTGCACATTCATGATCCATTATCTTGCTGCGGATGTGGCTGACCTTATGGCCCGCCTCGTTTACAGGGTCTGAGTCTCGAGTCCATCGAGGAGCATGCCTCCGTCCTCATCATTGCTGGCTCTGAGACGACGGCCACCACGATGTCTGCTGCAACATATTTCCTAACCACTCACCCCGATGTTCTGGCTCGTGCGACGGCTGAGGTCCGTGAGTCCTATTCAAACGACGATGGGATCAGTCTCAATCGTGATGTGCAAACGCCCTACGTGGAAGCCGTTCTTAATGAAACGCTTCGTCTGTTCCCGGCCGCACCCGTTCCGGTTCCACGTGTGATCAACAAGGATGGTGAGATCATCGACGGACGATATATTCCTCACGGCGTAAGCAATCGAGTGCACTTTTTTGTCCCTGCACCGTTCTTCCAGTCTTGGTCTCATCGTCAAAGTGCCCGTGACCGTGACTTGATTATCTAACAACGTACCAGACCCTTGCTGAGAATGCCCTTTGGGCCATTCACCGCCACCCGAACCTATTTCACCGCCCCAACGAGTTCATTCCCGAGCGATGGCTAGGCGATGAGCGTTTTAAGAACGATCGGCTTGATGCAGTGATGCCGTTCGGAAACGGCCCTCGCGTTTGTATTGGGAAGAAGTACGTTCCTTTCCCTTCTTCGCCGTCCATTACTGACGCCCTGATGGCAGCCTCGCAAATGCGGAAATGCGCATGTTGATGTGCAAGGTGCTGTGGAACTTCGACCTGGCTTTAGCTGAGGATTCCAAAGATTGGATCGACAGGTGTAAGGCCTTTACGATCTGGGAGAAACCACCTCTACATGTGTATGTGAAGCCTCGAAAAGAGTAGAGCTTGTTTGGAGAAGGGGCACGACAAGGGAGGAGTGTGATGCGTAATGGGAGAGGACCAAGGACTTCATTTAGGATGTTAAGATCAAGAGGTTTGTAGAAGAATAAATTGTGCCCTCAGAAAGAATCGCATTGCTCACCATTTGCGCTGAGAGCGTTGTAATTCTTTGCGTTTTCAAGCTGCGGCCCTTTGACGATTCACGCTGCCAAAGAACCAAGTTACTCCCTGCCTACGCAAGTAAGTGAAACTGCAGGGAATGGAGGAAGTATCACGACTTGAGTTGACCTTGGTATGCACGTACTAGACTACAGTTTGTTGAGACGGCCAAGGAGCTGCTCGCATGCATGGATGTGTCACAGGGCATCATGCGGCCCAGCCATATTCAAACGCCAGGCACCAGCTTTTAGCAAGCACACGCTTCAGGACGACCAAAAAGTCTCCAAGCTTCAGGCTCGTGAGTGTGCACGGCATGACCCATTTCTTGAAGGCTGTCTCTTGTCATGCTTACTCAAGTTGGTTGCTGTTCACATCTACCTAGGTACTTGTACTTGAGAACAATTCTTTAACATATGTTCACCAAGTGTGTCTAGTGCAACGTCTATTCAGCTGCGATACATGGCACAACGTCGAGTGAGACACTGCTTTGATGGAGCTCTGGAGGATTCAATGCAGTCTTCCGATACGCGTGCCGAAGGAGGCAATTATTTGTGAGAAGTTCCGTGGTTCTCTCTGAAGCCACTTCGAGGCTCAATCGCCAAGATGAATTGATATAGCTGATCACTGCCTAATCGAACGTCGTCGGTGAGCATAACAGAAGTTTCTTGCAGCATTGCCGAGAAAGTTATGGAAAGGCACTGCCAATCAACATTCTCCATGCCGGGTTATGCAGCCAAAGCGGCCACCGAAGGCTTATCAGTTGCTTGAATGGGTACAGCAAGGTGACTGATCACCATTGTATCGACTATCGACTATTGGTATTTGTTGAGTTCCTTTACTAAGCTGGAAATATCAACATTGTACAAAATACCTCTCGCCTCTGGGATCCGACTTATTCTATACGTATGCCTGCCAGTAAATCTTTCAGCATGATGACTGAGGAAGAATCGCCACTCGGTCCGACAATCCGGCAACCTGCAATTGTGAGAAAGCCACTTCCAAATATAACCAGAATGACGGTTACAAGACTACCTGCCTAGGTGATACGGTGCAACCGAGAGATACACCATGTCTCGGGATCTCAACCAGGCCATGCGCAGCTAGCCCCCACCCTGTTCTATTTCCAAAATGCAATTCCGCCATACATTCCGCTCTAGATGGCAGTCAGACCACTCCCGCATATGCATGTTGCCCCCAGCGGCCTGGGATCCTTTCCGACTTGTCGAACCCCGCTTAACTTTCAGTCTCTTCAAGGCGCGGGTTAGGCTCCTACTTAACCATTTATCTCTGGGGCTCCTGCGTATCAACTCTCCCAGACGTGATCAGTCCCCGCAGTCCTGCGTTGCATCTCTGTGCGCAATGTCTTCGCTTGACCTTCTATGCCATCTGCCTTCTGAGGAGCAGGATAAAATCCTCAACGGACCAGCCCTTGCACCTCCTAGTGGAGTCACACCAAACTTCCAAAACCCCCCGAATTTGACCATTGTCGCTACAGTTGTTACTCCCATTCTATTCGCTATAGTCGCCATTCTTGTGCTATCACGGCTTTCTTCCAAAGCCATAGCTCAAGGGTCAGTCCACATCGAGGATGGTAAGATCTTGCCAGCTGTCTCATATCAGACTGAAAGTGAAAATTAATATGTATATGTACAGTACTGTGCTGTCTCGGCTTCGTAAGTACATGTCTCCGCCATAATGACTTCGCATTTAGAACAGAGAACTTATCTATCGAAAGGGTACATATATCGGCTACGTCTGGTGCATTTACGAAGGAGTGAGGGTTATCGGTCTCTATGTGCACCAATGGGATGTCAATGTCCAGACAGTGCTTGACATGCTACATGTAAGTCATCGCCAGTTGTTCACTTCTTCCGAGCGGCCGCAAAGTAACTGCCAGCAGGTATTTCAATATTTTGTGAACTTCTATTCAATGACCATTCTGTTCATGAAGGCGGCCATTTTGCTAGAATGGATGCGCATTTTTGCGCCACCAGGGTCATCACGAGGAGCATTCTACGTGAGTGGGCCCTTCTCCCCGGCCGAGAAGCCTTGGAACATGCGCTCAGAGGCTATGACAGAGAGCCTGTCAGGTAATCTTCGTTATCACCTTGCTGTTCTACGTGTCGACCCAAATCGCGGGCAACCTCACATGCAGGCCCCTTGAG
Organism: Diaporthe vexans; assembly: GCA_021188095.1. Lineage (NCBI taxonomy): Eukaryota > Fungi > Ascomycota > Sordariomycetes > Diaporthales > Diaporthaceae > Diaporthe > Diaporthe vexans. The sequence goes on along the minus strand of JAJLLZ010000004.1, from coordinate 3,513,237 downwards.
TCCCACTGGAACAAACGGATCTGCGGGAAATGCTTCGACAGGTCAAGAATGGATATGACTGTTGGAGCCATGAATATTACCTCGCATTTGTGCATTCTTATCCTGCCGCAGGGTATCATTTGGAAGTTACAACTCCCCTTTCGGAAGAAGATGGGTATTGCCATTGTCTTCATGTTTGGTATACTGTACGTGCTTACTGGACATTCTGACGGAGACATGATGCTGACCGTCCCACACTGCAGTGCCATTGTCTGCGCCAGTTTCAGACTGGCTGCCACGGTCGATTACTCCTTTGCCGACGACTGGACTTATAATGTCTCTCCATTGGCTCTCTGGTGCCTTGCGGAGCTCACATGCCTGTTCATTGTATTCTGTGTCCCGGGCGTGCCCAAAACGTTCCAGGTGTTCAGATCATGGTCGTACAACAGATCGAGCCAACGGTCATCAAACAACGCTTCCAATGGGACGCCTTTATGCCCCCCCGCAAATTCGAACTTTTTGAAGCCGGTTCCCTGCCCGTATCGGACTACAGAGGACGCTAGGTTGCCACTGCAAGGTCTCAAACCTACACACTCACCTTTGGATTCACAGGACAAGGACAGTATTTTGTGGGCATCAGAGTCATCGGCGATCACTGAGGGAAAAGAGAGAAGGCCATATTCCAATTTGAAACAACAAATGCTTTGCCTGGCATGACTGGAAATCCTCAGAAGGTTATTCGTGGAATTCCCGATCCCCTTGTGGCAGCTTACCACATTTGTTAATTCAAGAGTTCTTTTCATTACATATATGGTCTTGGGCATTACATCGAATTGGACAGACTAGGGCCAGCTCATTCTGCAAGCAAAACAGCACAATTGACATCAACCCTGTGACTTGCACAATAGAACTTGTGTGCCTCTTATCTAGTCGCGCAGTTCGGGGGCATCATGCAAATTGACCGGCTGTGAAAACCCGAGCCAACGCTTGATCGATGTCCAAAGTGGCGCAAACAGAACCAGGTTAGAGGCAATGGCAAAGAGAATACGTGTTCCAATCTTGCTGGAGTCAAAAGGCTGATTTATCAAGTCAGCCAAGCTCGATATCATTGTGCGCTGAAGACTCACGATCGCCTGATTTCCACCACTCTTCTTCACCCATTCGAACGTGCGTGGGATCATCTCATCCTCAAACGATTTGCAAGCGTCTTCAAATTGCTGATTCTCCAGATCGCCCGATTTTGCCCTTTCAGCAAGTTCAGTAATCAAAGGCAGGGCCATAGCAGCGTCACGCATGGATTGGTTGCCGCCTTGTCCTCTGGTTATATACCGATGTGGTGAGTAGCAGACTTGGAACATTTTACAGGGATGCACCATTACCTATACGGAAACATGGCGTGCATGGCATCGCCCAAGAGCCAGACATGAGAATTCCCTTTCTCTGGCGTACCCTCGGACCGGACCTTCTGTCGCCAGTCTTTTGGCGGCTGCGAACTCGTTCGAGCAGGATACACCATGAAATCTGAGTCACGGACAATATCGAGGGCTTGATGACTGCGGGCAAGTCAGTGGGATAGTCTCGTCAGTGTCTGCATGCACGCACACAACCATGCATATCTGGAGAAACCCACAATTGAGGCGCCCACCCGGCGAAGCCCTTTGAAACGAAGCTCCACTTCTCGGCAGGACTGAGGTCCTTCAGGTTCGGCGGTGCCAACTCCATCGGGAATGCACCGCCAACGGAGCAGGAAGAGAACTCATCATAGGAGGACTTGTCTCCTGCTTCTGGCACGTATGCTGGCATGTGGATCAGTATGGGAAGTCACAGGTGAAATACTAAGGCAGCTCACCAGAGAAGTAGAAGGTCCGGTTATCTGCAAAGGCCAGCACGGGGCCGGAAGTGAACTCCCGTCCCAAGGTCAACAGCTTCTCGGTCGGCATCTCTTGTTTGATAAGCAGCTGGGCATGAGTCTTGACCTCGCTGAGATTGTTTAACCCCAGCTGCTGATTCACCTGTATGCTTGTGTGAGCTCGAGAAGCCTATACCACGCCATAGAGATGAGGCCAGGTTTACCTTGGAATTGCTCCCATCCGCGCCTATCAATACATCGCATTCATCACTAGACCCATCATCAAAGAAGACCCGCACCCGCTCTCGCCCCTCGGCACGATAGATCTCGTACCGGACGAACCGTGTCTGGTACCGAACAACACCCGCCCTCGCCAACGGCGCCGCCAATGCATCTCTCAGTATCCCTCGCTTGATAGGCGCAGACTTGGTATAATCAGGGAATGCCTTGAGGTCTAGAAGCAGGCTGAAGTCTTTGTGCCGCAGCACGGCGGCCTGCCCTTTCCGCCCGCCGGCACGGCCGAACTTGGCGACCACGGCCGAGATCTCGGCCTCGGACATGCATGCTCGCAGGCCCATGAGGGCCGACTCGCCTAGATGGATTTGGTACCCGCCGCTGCTGTTGTTCTCCTCACTGCGCTCGTAGACGGTCACCGGTATGGAGGCATGGAGCAGGCCGTTGGCGAGGAGGCTCCCCGAGAGGCCGGCTCCGATGATGATCACCTTGAACGGGTGGGTTGATTGTGGCTGTGACATGGCGTGGAAGTTCATGCAAACACCAAAATTTGATCTACAATTTCGTCAAATGGATACGAGCAGGGAGTGTTGGCGTCTCTGCTTGCACAAGGCGCTGCTTTCCGCGGTGGGGTCGGAGACAGTTTCAGAAAAGCTTGGTGAATACCTGCCAGAAAATCGTGGGCGTGGATGACGCAGGCGAAGGAAAGCAAATTAGTACCACGAAGGCCCTCTTGGTTCGAAATGCATCAGGAAATTCAGCTACAGCTGTGGATGAGTCTCTAGTATGGACTATCCAGACTTAAGATACAGCAAGATCTCTCGGCTCCACATACCGGCGGGCATTCTGAAGGAACCCCGCCCGCATTCCGTACGTTCTGCAAGGGGATTCAGAGCATTGCTTGAAGCATGGTATTTGAAGAATGATCAGCCTTTAAACTCTAGCACGCATCCGCACTGGGGACGTCGCGGGGTCATGTTAAAGTCCGGGGAAGCCAATCACATCGCTGCACCCCGGGATTCCCGACCACGTTACCCGGTGGACGGACGGTCCTGCCCAGCCTCACGTTCAACGTGCCCCGCCGTTGCACTGGGAGGAGTTGTATATTGAAAGTCTTATTTATATCAAATAATCATCATATCTATTCTAGCGTGAGTTCCGACCACGCCTCGTGGCGACCGCATGGGCATGACAATGGGACACATGTTATTATTCACGTCTAGTGCAGACCGAGCCAGTGAGATGGTGAAGTATTGATAAATGCAGTAAGGATCCCAGCAATCATTTCACTCGTATATCTGTGTAAACATTCTTGAGATCTACCCCATGTGCCGCTAAGAGTTGGTGGGCATCAGCGCGCAGTATATCTGGCGTTGGACTGTTGAGGCATGATCCCAGACGCTCCATATCTGGTTGGATGTCGCGCAAGACGGACAAGGCCTGTTCCACCGAAGATTCAAATTTTTTCCAGTCCCAGTACAGCCGTGGATGCGATGGCATACTTCTTTCTTGGTCGCGTGCTGGCTCCGTTGACTCCGATGACTGTTGTAAAATCTTTCGGAGCAGAAATTCAGCACGCTCTGAGCCCAAAGTTGCGTGACCATTGGTGAAGGCGGGTGCTGTTAACCGTTGGGAACGCGCCACGGCTATAGCAGCTGGATAAGGGTCTTCAATTGGAGATGGACGTGTAGTCAATAGCCAAGTAATGCCGGACTTGTCATTCGGCCGTAGGTGCACCAAGAAGCGATGGGTGGTCGCCGCCCATTGCATCAGGAGTGCTAATGCAGCTGCCTCGTCATAAGACTGGTCACCGCCCATTTGCGTGCCAGGCCATTCCATCGGCCCGGCCTTGAGAGGATCCTTGATGAACAGGCTCAGGAAATCTTCCAAAGCCCAACTTGAACCCAATTCTGGTCGAACTTCAATCTGCTTGTAGTCTTCTTCTCCCAAATTGTGGAGTTCATCAATCAAGTGACGAAGACGTATCTTGTCGCTTAGTATTTGTACACCGACAACAGCCTGCTTCTGCCACTCCAACCAAAGATTTAGCGCTGTCCAATCAGTAGAGAGAATGTAGTGAACTGCCTTGTGCTTCAAGCTCATGCTGGATGTGGAAGGATTGTAACCCCATAGATGAGGGTAACTCCATAAGCGAGGAAATCGTTCTGGTGAAAGTGGAATATTATGCAGCCGAGCGTCGTCCCAGGCAGAGATTGAAAGTCTCTGCAGAGGTAGTTCTATGCACCGTCCACTCTCGTCCCATGCCCAATCGCTAGGAATAACCCCCCAGATTAGAGGCATCCCAATTTCAACCAGAGTGTGGTGATCGCGAGTGCTGTCATCTTGCTTTAAGATTAAAATTGTCTTTTTGTCTTCAAGCATGACAGCAAGGTATTGCGCATTTCTCGGGGGCATTCGCCGCAGACCAGTTTCAATGTGAAATTCCCAAGAGTCATCGAACGGGGACTGGGCGGGCTTTGCGAGTGTCCATGTGAACGGACCTGTGAAACGCAGGCCAGAAACACCAGGGCCCGAATTGCCGTCAAAATACCCAAGGTCGACCTGGTGGTACTTGCGCATGGGATCGCGGTATTTAGCCATGTAGGCCAGGCCGCAATCTGAAGCGGTGACAGGTCCGAGAACTTTTCCTCGGACAGAGATGACTCCCGACCTGGTGACACCAGATACTACGCTCAGCCTAAAGTTCTGGCTTATTTTGATCATATTGTCCAAGAGCTCTGGGCCTTCCAACCCCACGTCACCGAGGACCTTCCAATTCGGAACCCAGGACGGAAGATCTGGGTGGCCATTTGGAGCTAAGCGCGGAGCCAGCATCAACACGGCCCATCCGAGACCATTGGTGGCAAGAAAAGCCGCTATTCCCGTGTAAACTTGCGTGGTGGACAAGCTGTAATCAGCCCTTAGCCATTCCCCTTCGCTAGATTGTAAGAGACTTAGAAGGGCAAACACCCTATCGCGGTCGTCCTTGCAACTGCACGAGACAGTATCAAAGAGTAGTCTCAGAACATGCTCTGCCCGTGACATGCCGGTGGTTGGAGCATCTTGAGTGGTGCCAGCTGTATATTTCGCGTGCTTGAGCCACGGAGGGTGTGCTATTCCGGACCCAAACAATGCTTCCAAAGGTTTCTCAGCAAAGGCCGAGAGGTAGGTTACCGCAGGACCACAATGCAACTCGAGGGTTGGAGCCAGCGCCACTTCTTGCACGATCCACATACGTTGAAAGTAAGGTCTTCTGAAAAGAAAAAAGAGGCTAGATCTTTCGTCAACGTCAAGCCCATCGAAGTCCCGTAGTCGATCAGGCTGCCCAAGCAATGACATTGCCATGCTACTGCGATGTAGCATTGACTCCTGGCCGAGATACACAAGAACCGTGAAAGCCCTGGCAAAGATCTTTCGCATCAGGTCCACTTGACGAGACCTTTCCTCTGGGTCGTCCTGGTTGACACAGATTGCATCTACCCAGATTCTCCGCTCTGTTGTAGGTTTCCGTACGCTGCGCAAAGCCTTTTCACAATTTGTTCCGATATTCATGAAAGTGTCGGCATTTTCAAGAAAGATGGTCTGGTTGGCCTCATATTTGGCGTCGCCATCGGGTCTCTTGGTATCGTCGTAGTCCGTCCACGTATAAGACAACGGCTCATAGACGATCGGGTCTGAAAGGCGCACTTTACGCAGAGATCCCACCAAAGGGTCCTCGCGCGTGCCTCTACTGAGATCCAAGACGCGGATTTCGTCTCCAATCACTGCTTGCGCCTTCCGTAGGAGTTCCCGTGGGACTCCATTGTAGGTTGTGACAGGCGTTTGAGTGTCCGTGTCCGGTGGTTCGGCTACCTGGGTGCCATCAGGATTGCTGACAGCAGGCGTGGCTTCATCAATTTGATATTGGACAGACTGGGGCCAAGACAAGTTCAAGCTTCTCGATTGCTGGATCTCAGGATCATTCGACATTTTTCTCAGCAATCAGGCTCCTTATAAGACTTCCAGGAGAACTGAGTGTAGGATGGACAGTTGCGATACAGCTGTTCAGGATACGGATCCGAACCGGCGAATGCGGAATCAAGCTCCTACATTTGAGTGAGAAGCTTATATAATCAAAGGGGCGACCCCTACAGGGGCATGTGTATGTTGCTCAAGACCTCTGCACATCCGGCGTGTTGGCTAAGCCATTTGCCAGCACCGACCTTCCAATGAATGGTCATGGCAGACCTTGACATCCAGTCACACCCTTCTGGAAAGGTACCTCAAATCTCTTTCGAAAGGAAGGATCATTATTGGGAACGGAATGGCCTGTAGAGTAGATTTGCCCTGTACGCTGCGGCCAAGCTTGACGATGAGGTCCCGAATGTGGAGTGACTGCCCATACAAGAATGCCCATTACTTAGCTCCCGGGCTTCATTTCTTGTATTTCTTAGAAGAAGTCATCGTGTAGTCTCGAGCCTAGGATATTTGCAGTCTCGCCCCTGAGGTAGCTGATTCTAGAGACAAAGGAATCGTGTCCTGTGCGTAAATAGCCAGGTGCGACTACTAGTAATAAGTGGGATCAAGCTTTCTGCTCTTCCCTGGCTTCGATTGCGCATCAACCTAACCCATGCGACCCTCCCACTTGAAGCTTGCACTAGGGAGTAGACCCCTTAATTTTCACAGACGCCTGCTGAACCTCGTCTCTTGCGGCCATCTCACCGAGCCACTTCTTGATCAGCGGATACTTGTCAAGTGACAGCCCAGCAAAACTATATTGGCGCACCCACGGCTCAAAGTGGTAGTCAACCGCTGTGACCTTGCCCGGCAGCACGCTGCAACCGTCGCTCTTCTTGAGCTGGCCTTCGAGCACCTCGTAGCACCGATACGCTTGCTCCGAGTACCTGTTCAAGGCGTCTTCGTTCTTGGTGGGATGGTAGTGACTTAAAAGCACAGTCAATACCTGTAACATATTTCAAGCCGACCATGCAGCGACTCACCGGAACCAGTTGGTCTGCCCGGTCATGGGCCCAAGTGTAGTCAGGAGAAAATACTCCCACTTCTCAAAGTCCACCCGGTCCTGCTCTGTGTCTCCCACAGGGCCCAGTAGGTTCTTCTTGTCATAGACGCGTCGGATATAGTTGAGGCAGGCGCCTGACTCCCATGAGACAACGCCGTTGTTGGGGTCTTCCAGTGCCGGCACCCGGCCATTTTCGTTGATCTTTAGGAATGCCTCTCCCTTCACCCCATCTTGAGGGTCGTTCCCGAATTGCCACATCTTCACGCTGTATGGAAGATGGAGTGCTTCCAATGCTATGGCGATCTTGATCGGGTTCGGCCCAGTGGCGTGGGCGTGTAAGAGGAGTGGCTGCATTTTGGCGGGGTTGAATTTGGTAGGGATGATACAAGTTTTGCAGTGAGCGAGGGAATGAATGTGCTATTTGAAATTTTGTGTGGAAAGAGAGGAGAGCTGTATGAGAGTATTTATAATGCGATCTCGCAAGAGTAGGGCGGTCAACTAAGAGTATGTGCCTCCAAAAAAGTAGATGCCTCCTTTCAAAAGTAGGCGCCTCCACGCTCGAAGTAGGTGCCTGAAAAGGTGCGTTGACGTAATTGGGGGTAGCATCTCCACACTGCACGGGGCTCGTGTCTCCAACGTTCCACTGTTTGTCGCCGCGATCTCACAACTCCCCGGACTGAGCATAGTATAATGTCGATAGAAGTCATTGAGTGAAGGATCAAACAAAGTCAAGTTGTGGAATAGTTCTGTCATCAAATTAAGAAAATAATCCTGTCATCGTGTTGGCCGTGGTCTTCCTCGATCCCTCGCCGGTACGTAGTTCATAGCCTCGTAATAATAATGGGTCGTTTATGTAGGTAGATATTGAGGAGCACTCAAGCAGTCAAGAGATTCCCTATTTACTGCAAATCTTTGTTTCTGACATGCAAAATGAGATGACCGTTACATCACTCATCCCATAAGACCATCGACCAGCTGCCACCATCCGGCAAAGCAACATCTGTGGTCCACGTAACAGTTGCCTTGTCGTCACGGATGACGCCTGTGAGAGGGTCCCTGCTGAAAATCGACATCCTTCCCGGCATCGAATATTGATTCCCGACAGCAATCAAGGTGCCGTCGGCGCTGACGGAGAAACTGCGCGGCCACTTGCCACCTGAAGCCGCAAGTTGCACAAGCCTCAGACCACCGGTATCAAGGTCCACCTCGTACGTGACCAACGTATCGCTCGCCTCGCCTTGGTACACACTTCTACTGTCATTCCTGGATGACAGGATCAGATGGTTGTTTTCTGCGAGTGCAATCTCTGCCGGAATAGAAACCTCGAGCCCCAGACCACCGCTGAAACCATCTTGAAATATGCTGTCTTTATAGACAAGTTGGAGTTCAAGGTCTCTTTCACTTTCTTGATAGATGACCTCGAACCCAAATAGAGACGCAGTCAGCTCTCCTAACACATATAAGAAAGTCTTGCCGGCGTTTCCCTGGACGAAAACACCGTGTCGAGCGCCGTTAGCCGAACTGCCGGGGTCCAAGGGCTGGAAGCCCAGCTCGTCCAGCCGATCATCCCAGTTGCTGATTCTGTATTTCCGGACAACGTCTGCCCCACGGTCGAAGGCTACGACAAAGCGGCCCGTGGGGTCAACTGCTGTGCCATGGTTGTAAGATTGGTTCTGGAGTGGCGGGTACTGTCCTGGCTGCAATTCATGCTCGTAGTGGAATCGCTGCAGCTCGACCAGTCTGCGCGTGTTGCTCGTGTCAATCACAGACAGGCCAGCGCCAGCGTAGTGAGCCAGAGCCATGCGGTTCGGCGCATATGTGCTCCCTGCTGCTGGCCCAAATAGCGTAGTGATGTTGCTCGTGGCCCTGAGCGTCTCTGCATCGAGGGCTGCAAGAGACCCGGCATGCTGAATGGTCTATCATGCAAATTAGACTCTAAGAGTACGTCTATCAGGATTTCTTTCCTCTGAATCTTGAGACTCACGTAAGCTTCGTTGAGACACAATAAGGTGTTCCTGGATTTGTCCAACTCCAGCCAAGCGGGATTATAGCCACAATCCTGTGTTTCTGTGAGCAGGCTGATGGAGTATACGCCTGCAGTTTCCTCTAGAGAAAGGTGCGAGACAGTCCCTCCATAGTTCGACACATATAAGCTTCTACTCGCGCTTGTCGCGACAAGCTTCAGATAAAGAGCAGAGATAAAACGTCCTGCTGTAAACATCTTCATTGGAATGGGTTGCTAGGTTGCCAAAAGCTCGATGCTGTACTCACCATGTCGATGCGTGCAGTTTTGTAGCGGTAGAAAGCAGATCCCGAGCGATTCTCGAACGCCTGTGGGTAGTTCTTATACCAAATTAGGTAAGACGGACACACTGCTCAGTGGACTTCAAATCGGTAGTCTCGGCGTAAGCTGACTGTGACAAGGTGTGCTTTGATTCCAGAAAATGGCTGATGAGTAATACCTGCGAGCATAACAGCGATGATTTTGATGGCTGCAGGGACGAGTACCTAGTTAGTGCAAGACTTACAACATTTCTGATTCCCATACTACAAATCGTCGGCTTTGGCTTTGCCGGATCAGAAACAAGGAACATTTAAGCATTTTGAAATTTGGATATGGCGCTGTAACATTAGCCGGCCTCAGCCGGGATGTGATTCTATATTATCAGATGCGAGTTCCACGTCTAGTAAGGTGTTGGCCTTGATATACTAGTATCAACGCCGCGCTCTAGTAAAGGCATCTGAAGCACATTCGTCCCTGTCTGCTTGCTCAAGTAGTGTACCTGAACAGTGGCGACTTTGAGCCCATGGTGATGAGCTCATCCTCGCTATACATAGCTCGGATCTCCGACTCCGACATCTTAGCCCTCCTCTTGTTGCTCAGCACATACGACGCCTCCAAGCCCAGCGCAACCAGAACACCAGACAGGCCGAATGCAATGGCAAGGCCGAAGCCGGTGGGGTAGGCCGGTGCTTCGCTCTCCAAGTACATGAAACTTCCGATGATGCCTCCAATGTTGCCGATGCAAATTGCAAAAGCGACACCAATGGCGCGTTGACCAGCTGGCGCAAGGTTGTTGGCGTTCCAGGAGCTGCCAGATGGCTGGACGGGATAGATACCCATGCAGGCCAAGATCGCGCTGAACATGGATGCACCAACGTTGCCAGCAAGGTCTCCTTTAAATGAGATGATGATGCTGTAGGCAACTGCGATGAGCATGAGAGGGATGGCCACGAAGGGCATGCGCCAGTAGAAGTGATCAGAAAGGCGGGCAAAGAACAATGCAGACAGTGCGCCGGCAATGTATGGAGGGGCCGTCATCAGCTGAGCGTTGGTGTTTGAGAAGCCCATAGCCTTGGTGATTGAAGGAAGAGTAAACTTGTTGCCTGTCGATCATGTTAGGAACCATACGAATTTTAGTCGAGATCGCGGAGAAACTGACCATAAGAGCAAGCAGAAATAGCTAGAAGGATGTAAGCCTGTCCATATACCCGCGGGTTGGTGAGGACCGCCTTCAACTCGCCCCACTGGAACTTGTTCTCTTTCTCTTTATCGGATTGGCCACCGGACTTGATAAAGGTCTGAAGCTCCAAGTACCTGATCTCCTCGGGGCTGAGCCACTTCCCGGAGAGGCGAGGTGAGTCAATAAGGAGGAAGAAGGTCATCACTCCGAGAAGGATCGTAATGATTCCTTCAAGGATAAAAATCCATTGCCAACCACTGTATCCTCCAACACCATCCATTTCTGCGATGGCAGCTGCGAGAAGGCCAGAGAAAGCCCCAGAAAGCGAGCTGGCACAGTAAAAGATGGAGATCCTTGTAGCGAGCTCCTTAGGCATATCTAAGGCAAGATTAGTACTAGAACGATAGAACTAGAGGGATGTAGTTTGGATACGCACACCAGAATGTGCAGAGATATACAGCGCCTGGGTAGAACCCAGCCTCAAGCGAGCCCAAGACAAGACGGAGGACCAAGAGGCCGGGGAAGTTCTTGACCCAGCCATGGCAAGTCATGACGATGCCCCATGCTGTAACCAGTATTCCAAGGTAGACCGACGGTCGGCTGAATTTCTTGAGCAGCACATTGCTGGGAACTTCGAGTAGGACGTAGGGGATGAAGAAGATAGAGTTGCAGATGTTGTACTCGACTCCAGAGAGGCCGAGGTCCTTGTCAAGGCCTTCTATCTTCGCATTTCCTATATTGGCTCGGTCAAGTTGAGAGATGAGGTAAAGACAAGCCAGCATTGGAACCAGGCGCCAGTCCTGATGAAATTTCAACATCAGCGACCGAAATTCTAAAGTTGCACTAGGACGAGTCAAAAGGATTGAGACCACTTACCACCTTGCTGACGAGCTTCTTCCTCCTTTCCGGGGGAAAACTCTCATAAAACTCCGCGTCCTCATCGGTCAGGCCAAGAACATGAATGTTGGCGATGACACGAGACGTGCCCTGCTTGTCAGTGCGATCACCATCTTCCATGCTGCGGTTGTCGACCATCGAAATATCCGGTTTGTCCGCCATCTTGGGGATTGACGGGGTTGCGAGGAGACTGAGAGGTGAAGGACTTGGGATGAAGACGAGTCAATGCCTAACTATTGACAGCCTTGCGGGAGAAGGCCACCCGGTGTTCGAGCCTTTGATTGGCAACGGGCAATAACACGAGCGGATGTCACGGTTGCAATCTCTCGTGCCTAAGAAAAGGACAGCAGGAGCATGGCCGATGGTCAAGTTCGGCTGATGGTGACCAGAGTGACAGAGTATTCTCTTTGGACTTATATCAAAGACTATCCTTAACATTAGTTGCAGATTACCAACCTCCCGGGTCGCCAAAGTCACGACCAACTCAAGATTCTGGGTGTTGGGACCCAGCCTTTCGGGTTCGCTCACCTTGGCAGGGGGCCAAGCTTCTTCCCCGGACTGTTGTGGTGCGATGGGGGGAACAACGCGGGGTCCCCGCATGAAAATATGGACCTCATTTCCGGATTTATGCAGACGGATATGCTTCTGATTCGACGACGCGTGTCTGCCCCATCAAGGCCTGGACTTTTACGAAACCACCATCACCAAAAAGGGATTAGGTTCATCCCTCCCCCACAAGCTGCTGGCCAAGACAGCATGCACAGATGACACGAGGCGAACCCATCGAAAAAGGCATCGAACACCACTCTTAAGGATTTCCGCCCGTCGTCGGAAAAGGATTTCGACTCGTACGCACGCCTTTCGGTACCCAGTTCGCGCGAGCCATCGCGTGGAGCGATGCCGCAGTCGCCGCGGTGAGCCTTAGGTAGGTACTGGCCTCGAGCCCGTCCAGGGCTGCCGCGGATATCCAGCTGCCCACCGGACGTCGTGTCGTCTCTTTCGTCCGAACATGTTGGGCGTACACCGCCGCAGCAGTCAGGACGATGATCCAGCAGGAGGAGCGTCTGTCAACACATCGTTATCGGGCCCACAGAGCGCACCCATGGTTGCGTCGCCCTCGCTGTCTGTGTCCTCCAGTACGCCCCTGCACGTCCTGGCCCACGCCTCCACACAGGAGCGGAAACGCAGCGTTTCCGACTCTACAGAACGGCCTGCGAAGCGGAAGATAGTAAAAGTTACACGAGCTTGTGACGTCTGTAAGGTATTGTACAATCCCGGAGATAGCAGTGGACGTCCCGCCTTGTCCCGGTGTAGGCCGAAGCTGACGCCCGAGCAAAACCTAAAGGCACGGAAGGCGAGATGCTCCGGCACATTACCCTGTGACAGTTGTGTGAAACGGGGTCGCTCCCGGGACTGTCACTATGATGCAAAGTATAGCCGAGGAAGGCCTGTGAGCCCGCCGAGAGTGCCCGATCGGCGAGACTCCTACTCTTCTGGCGACCGCGATGCCGTGGAGGGCAATGGCTACGGCCGCCAAGGCCTGGATGGTAGCAACGACGGTGTGAATACACGCTTCCTCGCAGTCAATGCTCCGATGGAACCCATGCCACAGTCAGAACAACGCGCAGGGAATGAAACCTCTGCGCCTTCGCGTGCGTCTCCCGAGCTGGAAGTCTCCGAGATCCAGGGGCAGTACCACGATACCACTTCCGGCCTTGCCTTCCTGCTTGCCTTCCTGCATCGGGCATGCAGGCGGTTGTCCAAAGAGGCGAGTGCACAGGCTGGTAGATTCAATGCTCCTGTGCCTGGACAACCCGAGAATGAGGACAGTCCGACCTTGACAGTAGGCGACAAGCCTCTCGGCCGCGTACGACAGGGCCATGTTGACTTTCCACCCCATCAACTGGCAAAGCAGCTCGTTCGCCTGTACTCGGATGTTTGCATGGCTACATACCGCTTCCTCCATCTACAAACCGTTGAGGGCTGGCTGGATATTATGTCCAGCAACGACAGAGACGGCCTCCCACTATACCATGGCGTGGGCCGAGCGAAGGCTGCTATAGTCTTGACTATGCTGGCCATAGCAAAGTCTCACGAGGACAAGGCCAGTGGGCGGTTCCAGGTGGAGGAAGAAGCTTCAATGGAGCAGACCGACGCTTTATTCTCCGACGCATCCGCGCTTGTTCAACAGGAGACCGCAAGCCCGACACTTGAGTCCGCACAGGCTCGACTTGTACAAGTTCTGTACCTCCTCACGACGTCTCGTTTCAACCAGGCTTGGTATGTCTTCGGCACTGCCATACAGCTCATATCTGCGCTTGGGCTCCACAGAAAGCCCGGAAGAAAACCTCGAGAAGTGCCCAAGGGAAACTACATCGAAATGCAGCTTCGCAAACGAACTTTCTGGAGTGCCTACATCTTAGACAAATACCTTGGTGTAATCTTTGGCAGACCACGACATTATAACGACGAAGACATCGACCAAGAAGCACCGGACAGCGTCAACGATGAGGATATGACTCCCACAGGCCCTGTTGCATCACATCAACGGGGCAAAAAGGACTGTCATGTAGATGCTTTGATCTATCACTCCAGGATCGGAACTATCATCAGCGAAGCAGCCAGAACGGTATATTCAATAAAGCAGGTATCACACAAGGAACGCATCACAGCCGCCCACCGCCTTGGGAAAGACCTCCAGCGGTGGCGGGAGAGCCTACCGCCGTATCTTGGGTCCATCCACCCATCCAGCCTAATACCAACGTTCCGTCGTCAGTCAATTACTCTTCGGATAGCATACTGTCATGCAATTATGCACATCAACCGTCTGTTTCTCCTGGGCAAAGTCAGCTCCGGGAGCGAGCCCCAAATACGCGAAGCCATCATCGCAGCGACAACTGTGCTCGAAACAGTCGACGAAATGGTGATTGAGCAGGGGACCATCTTCCACGCATTCTGGTGGACACATTATGTGACCTTCTGCGCACTGGCTATAGTGTATGCCTGGGAGGTCCAGAGCCGCAAGACACAGCCAAATGTTGTTCTCGATGCCGGGATCTCCCACTCGGAACTCATGGCCTTGGCCGAGAAATGCCATAAACATCTGGCGCAGGCCACAGCTTCCAACTCGCCCAGCCGGAGGTATAGTCTGATCTTGGAGAAGTTGCGCAGAGAGGCGATACGAGGAGTCATGCCGAGGCATGCGCCTTCGGCCGCCGCACGTAGGGAGACGGAGGAGGGGACCGAGATAAGGGGCACTGCTGCCCATCCACACGCAACTCCCACCCAGACACCTGAGGCACCGTTCCCTAGTCCAGCTAGTCGCCCTCAGAGTGCGATGGAGTTGAATTCAACACCACAGAATGGCTTTGGAGCCACTTTTGAGGAAATGAACTGGTCATTACAGGAGTGGCAAAGTGAGGATTGGTTGAACTTGGACTCAATGGTAAGTGTGGAGACATGCATCCTGGATATCCGTGTGGGTCTTGCTAATCCGAACAACAGGCATTTGGTACTTTCTCGGAGAGCTATGATGCACCGTTTGTATGGAACACAGAAGCAACAATGTAACCTGGCATACACGCACACCAATTTTTTGCACAGATGTTCTTTGGGAACTCGTGTCTATAGTCTATGGATAAAAGTAACAATACATGCATCTTGACCACAAACTACACGTTGAACTTGGTCAAGTTCTCCGGCCCCGCGTCCCGGGCGATCTTCTTGACCTCCTCGTCTCCGATCTCCTCAAAGATGTCATAGCCCCATCTCGCCTGGATGTTGAAGCGCTTATGCCTCTCCAGTGCGGTCACCTTCTGGAAGACCTCATCCGGCAGCTTCACCACCTTCAGGTTCGACTCGATCCGGCTCGGGGTGACGCTCTTGCTCAGGACAACAGTACCCCTCTGAACACCCCATGAGAGGACGAGCTGGGCGGCATCGAGACCCTGCTGGCTTGCCAGCTCCTTGACCCCAGCGTCGTCCACCACCTTGGGCTCTCCGGTCTGGTTGTTCCCCAGCGGCGAGTATGCCTCGATCAAGATGTTCTTCGACCTGCAGAACTCTACGAGCTCTGGTTGTTGGAGATATGGGTGTGCCTCGATCTGGTTGACTGCCGGGACCACCTTGGTCTTGGAGATGAGGTCCTTGAGCTTGTTGACCGTAAAGTTGCAGACGCCTATGGCGCGGACCTTCCCGGTGTCTAGCAGCTTCTCTAGTGCGGTATACGTGTCTGCTGGGTCGATGTCTGCGAGCTTGAAGACGCCTTGCTCGTCGATGGGGAACCATTTATCGCTGGGCTCAAAGGCGCTGCAGCAAAGATCTGTTAGAAGACGAGCCCCTCATTTGTTCGGCATCATGGAATTCTCAGCTTACACAGGCCAATGCATCAAGAACAGATCCAGGTAATCCGTACCCAGATCCTTGAGTGTCTTATCGAGAGCGCCCTCGACATCCTTTGGGTCATGCTTGGTATTCCATAGCTTGCCTGTGATGAAGATATCGGAACGAGGCACGCCACTCTCCTTGATTCCCTCTCCTACCGCCGCTTCATTACGGTAGATGGCTGCGGCATCTATGTGCCGGTAGCCAGTCTTCAGGGCTGTCTTGACGGCTTGGACGACCTCATTGTTGGGTGCCTGCCAAGTGCCAAATCCCACAGCTGGGATTTTGGCGCCGGTGTTGAGGGTGAAGTGTGTAGGGAGCGACATGGTGAACGAGTCAATTCGAAGGGTTGCAGTTGGGGATTGGGGTATCAGTGCAGAGAAAGTTGGCTCGGATTGGCTCGGAAAGTTGTCAGATTCGCGAGATCTTGACAAATGCCCTGGTCCTCTTTAACCAAGGCCATTTTTCGGACTCTGGGATTTATTCCTCACAGCAATCTTGCCCCGCGAACTTTTTGGACGATCGCAGGCCGGAAGGCATCCAAGAGTCTCGGAAATGCTGTCCCGCCGTCGCTTTTCCGGCATCCCAAATCGGACAAGCCGCACACAAAGTGGGTCTTCGCCGGATTCCCGTGCAATTGGTCACTACTCTCGCCAGTACCAAACTACTGCGCAGAACCGTGATCCACCACGGAAACGTCATCGGCAATACGGGAACATGTTCGTATGAACAATATCCGAATAGCGTATATCACTCCTGAGACTCAAAGAGTCGAGTTCATATAGCTCCACTCACTTGGTAGCAGGGCATGAACATTACTCGACTGTCATGAACACCCTCACTTGATCTGAACTACTTCTTGGCATAGACCGCATGATATTTCGTAGCACATTCTACCAGTAGCTCTCACAGTCTGCCGCTGACCCCTCAAGGCTAGCTACTGGATCCCTTCATCCGAGCTACTCACTCACCATGGCCCCCGCTGCAGCTGTGTCAGCTATCTGGAGGCCGGATGAACCTCTGGCTGCAGGTACCGAGAAAGATGTCGCAGGTGCCCAACATGTCGAGCAGGTGGAAGACGACTCAACACTGAGAACGGTGGACGAGGTTCTAAGAAGGCGCGCAAGGACAGATCCAAACTTACCTGTTGTGTCCTATCCGTCCTCAGGCATCGAGTATGTCGACTACACATTCCAGCAGCTCGATGTCTTCGCCTACCGGGTGGGGAAGCAGCTCCAGGCTGCGATTCCATCGAGGACCAGCTCCAAGGAGAAGCGGACCGTTGTCGCAATGCTCGGGCCGTCAAACCTGGAGTATCTGGTGACCATGATGGCGCTGTTCAAGCTCGGCCACACAGTCCTGTTCCTGTCGACCAGAATATCAGTTCCGGCCATCGAAGGACTCATCAAATCGACCGGAGCGACATACCTACTCGCAGACCCCCGATACTTGGAGCCATCTTTGGCTACCAAGGAGCAGGTGCCAGGCCTTCAAGTCCTCGACATGCCTACGAGGACGAGCTTTGAATTCCCGGTCGATGTCGTTGGGGACACTCAGCTCGACGGCGCTCTTGATCCGAGCGTTGAGACAAATCAGATTGTGTACATTATTCATTCAAGTGGTAAGTACATTGCACCAAGACTACATACATTCCCGCTTCCTTGTCGCACAACTAACAATCCACACTCGTAGGATCGACTGGCTTGCCGAAAGCTATCTATCAGAAGCAAAATGCAGCGCTGTCCAACTTTTCAGGCAACATGAACATGAAAGCGTTCATTACGCTGCCATTGTACCATAACCACGGAATTTGCAACTTGTACCGTGCGGTCTGGTCCAAAAAGGCCATTCATCTGTACAATGCAGACTTGCCCCTGACCTGCAATTATCTCATCAAGATTTTGCAAGCCCACGATTTCGAAATCTTTTATGGAGTTCCCTACGCGCTGAAGCTCCTTGCCGAAGCGGACGAAGGCCTGTCTCTTCTTGCCCAGCTTAAGATTGTCATGTATGGTGGCTCAGCCTGCCCTGATGATCTTGGTGACTTATTGGTTGAGCATGGTGTAAATTTGGTTAGCCACTATGGAGCGTAAGTCAAGTTTCGTATGCTCACCGGAGATAAACACTGCTAACTGCTCCAAATAGAACTGAAGTGGGCCAGCTCATGACGTCCTTCCGACAACCAGGCGATAAGGCTTGGAACTACGTCCGGGAACACGACAAGCTGAAGCCTCATTTGCGGTGGATCCCACAAGGGCCTAATCTGTTTGAGTGCTGTGTCCTTCCGGGTTGGCCCGCCAAGACAGCCACGAACATGGACGACGGTTCTTACCGCACCAAGGATCTTTTCGAGCCTCATCCAACAGTTGCTGGCGCGTGGAAGTATATTGCCCGCCAAGATGACACAATCGTCTTGGTGAACGGCGAGAAATTCAACCCTGTAGTCACGGAAGGCAAGATTCGGTCCAGCAAGCTCGTTACGGAAGCCGTTGTATTTGGAGCTCAGCAGCCATACCTTGGAGTTCTGGTCGTTCCCTCACCTGCGGCAGCCGCCAACAAATCACCGGCTGAGATTCTCGACCTGGTATGGCCACTCGTCGAGTCAGCTCAGGAATCGGATGATGCGTTCGCCAAGATCTCCAAGGAGATGGTTGTCATTCTCCCCCATGATGTCGACTACCCGCGCACAGATAAAGGCAGCCTCATTCGTCAGATGTTCTACAGGGTCTTTGCCAAGGAAATCGAACTCGCGTATGAGATCTCTTCGTCCACCAACGAGAATGCCCGCGAGTATTC
Organism: Diaporthe vexans; assembly: GCA_021188095.1. Lineage (NCBI taxonomy): Eukaryota > Fungi > Ascomycota > Sordariomycetes > Diaporthales > Diaporthaceae > Diaporthe > Diaporthe vexans. Next base: position 3,494,636 of record JAJLLZ010000004.1, on the reverse strand, counting down.
CGAGGCTGAGCTCCGCGATTTCTTGAGAACACTGGTCACCAAGTCGCTACCACAGGGAGCCAGCTTCACCGATGATACTGACTTCTTTTCTCTTGGACTGGACTCATTGCAATCGATTCAAATACGGGCAGAGATTTTGAGAAATGTCAAGACGGCGAACAAGCTGACTCAGAATGTGGTGTTCGACCACCCTTCAGTCGACAAACTCGCTGCATATCTATCAGGCTCATCAACACAAACCAGCGTGGAGGACGAAATTGCATCCCTGGTTGAGAAATACTCGACATTCTCCGCACCTCAACCTAAGACGGGCAAGTTCGTCGCAATCACAGGCTCAACAGGCTCCCTTGGCGCGCACATCGTTGCCCAGCTGGTGCAAGACTCCTCCATAGATCGGATATACTGCTTCGTCCGCGCTCAAGATGAGTCAAGCGCGGCCAAGCGCACAGCCGAGTCTCTGATCTCGCGAAAGTTGTACCACAGCCTACCTCTCCAGCTTCGCAGAAAAGTTGTCTCCCTTCCCGCCGACCTCTCCAAGCCTGACCTGGGGCTACCGGAATCGACATACCGCGAGATAACCTCCAGCCTGAGGACAGTCATCCACGCCGCCTGGTCCGTCAACTTCAATATCCGCCTGTCGTCGTTCGAGAAGGACAACATTGCCGGCGTGCGCCACCTCATCGACCTATGCCAGGCCGGAGGCGCCTCGTTCAATTTCTGCTCGTCGGTGAGCACAGTCGCTAGACACCCAGACGAACAAGGTCCCGTCCCCGAGTCACTGCCCGACGCCAAGTGGGCGCAAGGAATGGGTTACGCGCAGTCCAAGTGCGTCGCCGAGACAATCTGCTCCCGTGCCGGTCAGCAGGCCGGAATCCCTGTGCGAGTGTTGCGAATCGGCCAGATTGTTGCCGACACGACTCATGGCGTGTGGAATGCTACTGAGGCCGTGCCGCTGATGCTGCAAAGTGCGCTCACCATCGGCGCACTGCCGCGTCTTACGGAAACCCCCTCTTGGCTGCCCGTCGACACCGTTGCGAAGGGCGTTGCAGAAATCTCATTGTCGCACGCGGGCAGCAAGGCATCCAGTGGCGCCGTGTTCGCGAACGTGGCAAATCATCGCACCTTCAGCTGGACAGAGGATCTTCTGCCTGCGCTCCGCAGCGCCGGGTTGGAGTTTGAGGAGGTCGAGCCGAAGGAGTGGGTCAAACGGCTGAGGGAGTCTAACCCAGATCCCGTCGTGAACCCACCCATCAAGCTGGTCGACTTCTTCGCGAGCAAGTATGACCGTGATGAGTTCTCTCCCTCGAAGCAGTACGTGACCGACACAGCACGCTCGCTGTCTCAGGCACTGGAGAACGCGCCACTACTGGACAAGGACTTTGCCAAGAAGTTCGTGGACCAATTCTGCAGGACGTCCTGGAAGAACTCGGCCGCAAAGAAGGATGGGGAGACGACTTCGTCCGCCAAGCGTGTCATCATCGTTACTGGCCCATGTGGTAGCGGAAAGACAACCCTGGCCACCGCTCTGGCAAGCTCGTCATTGGCGGCCCCATTCATCGAGGGCGACTCCCTCCACAGCAAAGACGCCGTCGACCGTATGCACGCCGGCCAGCCCTTGTCCGACGAGCACAGGAAACCATGGCTTGACCGCCTCGTCCGGCGCGCACACGAGGAGCTTTTCGAGCTGGGTTACGACACGGTGGTGGTCAGCTGCTCGGGGCTGAAGCGGTCCTACCGGGATCAGATCCGTCAGATCGGAGCGGACGGTAGGGCCCAAGTGGTATTCTTGGACTTGCAGTGTCGACCTGAGACACTGATCGCGAGGCTTCAGGAGAGGAAGGGACATTATATGAAGGCGGAGATGGTCCAGAGTCAGCTTGCGGACCAGGAAGGTGTGGCCACGGATGAGGTGGATGTGTTCCCCATCGATGCCGAGGGTGCACTGGAGGGTATTTTGCAGGAGGCTACTTGGGCGCTGGGAAGGATTGCATAGATTTCAAATGATTCCATTTGATTATGTTAGTTCAGCATTTCAAACGCGCATAGAATAATATAGCATCTCCATTGGCCTCGACGAACAGACTTTGGCCATAATACGTTGATGTTGAGCTGCAGGGAACTTGCCAAGCTGATTCCTAGAACTGCGCTTCTGGTTTCGCTGTCAAAGTTGCCTCAAGATACGGAATAAGTTCAATCAGTTCCAGGGAATGGGTGAAATAACTTTGACCCTGCTTTGATTCCATTCGTGAGGGTGTTGAGGGCATGGTTCTTCACCGCAATGCGTTGATGTCGCATTCTTCCTTGGGCTGTTCTTTAGAGCTTGGCTCATGATTCTTTAGCATACTTGGAACATTGAACTTAGTATACATGAGATGAAACACAAATCCGCATGACCAGCTCTTTTACCTGGTGCAAGCTCATTGATGAAAGGTGCAAGCTTGGATGGACAATGCAAGACAACAAAGTGGCCTTATTAGAAGTGACATCTCATAGCCATCAGCCACATAAAACAATCATACTTGACACTTGATTTCTGCGAAGAGTGATTTTAGGAGTATGTGAAAAATGACATGTCAACGGGCTCTTGAGCTTTTGGTGAAGAACTTACACAAATCTCTTAATTGACACGGCATGTAGTGAAGCCATTCTAAACGACATGTCACATAAGACGAGACTAGAACAAAAGTCATTGAAAGATGCACATGTAGTGTCTTGTCAATGAATCTACCAGGAGGCTCATACCATTAAGCACCATGAAAGCCACGGAGTACCAAAGATATAAACCCCCAAACTCTTGCAGTTGAAATTAACCATTATCTCTTGTACTCAACACCAGCTGAACACCACAGATATATTATACTGTAAGACATCATCCGAATTGACCTCCTCGCACCTGCTCTCATCATCGAGAGAATACACCCAATTGTTGTCATCAATGTCTTCCCACAAACAAATGTACAATCATCATTGCCCTGGTAGCAAGCGGCCCGGCAATTGCAGGGTTGTTTATACCGCCAACGGCCACTATTGCAAGGAACATCAAGAGTGTTGCGAATCTCACGGGCTTCCGCACATGAAAAACCAAGACTGCAGGAACTGTCACCCGACCTTGCCCAAAAACCAGAGAAATGAGCCCCACCACGAGGAGGAGACTGAGTCATCTAAGGGTTCTCACCAAGGAGTCAAAGGAGATTGAGTAGATCACGGATGTCCGTTGAGAATGGAGGCTGTAAAGTGGGGTATACTCAAATGACAAGACGAGGTCCATAGTGTCCAGAATTTGTCAAAACTTGCATGATACTCCAGAGGAGCACGGTCAACAGGGTGGAAATTATCTATGGTGCAGCGAACACGGGCATTTGAATTGAGAATTGATTGAAGGCGCTCGCTACTCCCACTCGAATCACTCATTGAGCGAACAAAGCATCTTCTAGCCATACTATGTCAATCGATTGTAGCTGCTTTCACAGAGTTCCATAACCACCATTGGATAAGCCTGTGCTGCTCTGATCTCCGTAGATCTTTCCAGATTTCCCATACGACTTGACCTGGCTTACAGCGAGCGCATCGACTTCATCCCGCGGCACTGCTCCGGCCGAGGCCAGAACATTCGTCACGGCATCAGCAGCACTCCACTTCACCATGCCGGTAGACGATGCGGCCCAGGGAGAACTAAGAACGACGGCATCCCCGACCTGATTCTCCTGAGCGCCATTGAGTACTCCATCCAGACTGGCATCTCCGTAGTTCCCAGTCGCGTAGGCCGCCTGATTGGCATTCATCTGGTAGTAGCGATTGGAGGCCTTCGTGGTGCTGGGGCCGGCAATGAAGTAATTGTTGATGATGTCATGGGAGAACTTCCCACCTGTGTTTGCCGCAGTATACGCTGCCTGATAATTATAGACAACGTTGTTGATGTATTGCGTATTGTCCTTCGAAAGCGGCTGGCGGTTGTGCGCACTTACCCACAAGTTGCCGAAAAATGTAGAAGGCCCGGTCTCGATGTGTGCCCCAAATTGTTGTCCGATAGGGAATGCAATTATGGAATTTGACACAGTCAAGTTCACGACTCCGACGGCATCAATAGCTGGAAACGCCTAAAAGTCAGCAAGTACTTTCTTGAGAGACACGAGTACAACGAAGCAATTTTGCTCGACATGGGTTCTAGGATCCACTAACTATCCCATTGACCATATGCGAACGAACAATGATCCAGAATGATATTGGAAGCCGTGCCAAAATTTACTGCGCTCTTTCCCGTGCTCGGGTCCAAGCTGCCCTGTCGAAATCTGACGTTGGTGATAATGATGTTGTTCTTGCCGCTGCCCGAGACCTCACCAGCCATGATCCCGATTCCAGGGCTGGGAGCTGTCGAGCCATCAATGGTCAAGTGGCTCGAAAGGGAGACGGCTGAGCTCAGCTTGATGTAACCAGCGACATCAAAGACGACAATCCGGTTGGAAGCGCTCACGCAGTCACGAAAAGAACCCGAGCCGGAGTCGTTCAGGTTCGTGACATGGCAGGTTGTACCGCCTGTCCCGCCGGTGGAGACCGCACCGAAGCCAACAGCCCCAGGAAATGCAAGGGCAGTTGTGAGGGACGCAAGCCCCAGGCTGGTAAGGGTAGAAGTTAGAATGCTGAGCATCTTGTCCGTTTCGAGCACTTCAAGTTGAGGCTGAAGCCAAGCTCATCCGATCTCTTGGGAGGCCAGGACCAAAAGCTTGGCGATCTCACCCCCTTTTATAACCCAGAAAAACAAAACCGGCCCCAGAGACCTCTCCGTACATTTGAATTCGCGCTGCACCCCAATGAGGAAGCAATCTTCTATCCCCGAGCATAGAACCTTGAAAATCGCAATGTTTTTCCTCCAATCCCCCACTTCCGCTCCCAATGAGGCTAAGTGCGATTGGTCCAGTGTCTCCCATGTCACTTCACAGTCGACCTGGTTCACATGACTTTGTAATTGAGCATTGTGGAGCAACAGCATGGTAAAAAGCGCAGCACATTACGACCCGACAATCACTTAGTACCTAGGTACCTAGGTAGGCCCCTTCGCCGACGTCTCTGTCGAGACCTCATCTCTGATCACTGGTCCACCTTCAGTACCATGATTCTCTTGGCGAGCTCGCTTTTGACTTGTTGTCAAGTGTTAGCCCTTTGTTCAGCTTGAAAAGGTGAGAATATCAAATAAACTTACTCCCTCTGTCGGAATAGATGCCACATCAATGTCACGCTTATAATGGCGAGACCTCCAAATAGTATTAGAATTTGATACCCATACTTGTACTTGGGGGCATCGTAAGTTGGGAATAGCACCACTAGCATCAAGTTAGCTCGAGAAGGGCGGAGCATCTAGATTTTGACTTACATGGAACCCAAAGGACCCATGCATAAGAGACGACATTAGCCGTGGCGACGAGAAGCTGCCTCAGACTCGGATCTCCGGCGTTGAGCCCGTTGGCCCAGCTCTAGACTCCTGTTAGCACGAAATCTGACTAATGCAACAGAGGTCACTTACAATGAGGACCGGTGTTGCTGCAGAGCCTGCATAAGAAAGGTAGAAGGCAAACATAAGAGCGCCTCTAGGGATGTACCAGACCGAAAGTAGGATGTTGGACAAAATCATGAGTACTTGTACAATCACGATCATCAAATAATTCTGGCCTGTGCGGTCTGCAATGATACCCCAAGTAACCGTGGCGACGATATTCAACGCACTTCCTGCCGTTGGGTAGATGTTTGCATCCACAGTGCCGTAACCCACATCCTTCAGCCAAAGGTTGAAATAGCTTGTGGCGGAATGACAGGCCGCGACCATCCTGGCAGTAACAGTTAGCTTGGTTCCAAGGACATTGTCGTGTCTCAGCATCACATCTTACGTGTAAGGCACCACGAAGACCCATATTTCCCAACCAGTGTATATGCGTTTGGCCTCTTTCCATGTTAATTTCGGCTGAGCCTTTTGACCGAACTTTTCTATTCTCTCGACTCCGTATCGGATATGCTATCGATCGTTAGTAATTCAATTTGACTTTTGTCAGGTGGTATAGGGATTCTCACTTCTGGTGACCAATAAAATGCCTTGGTGTTATGGGGAAGATCCGGTAGACCAAAGAAACCCCATATCGCAATGGGAAATGAGATGACAGCATCCATCACAAAGAGCCACCTCCAGCCAGCGATTCCATGTCGGCCATCCATGCTCGTATATAGTCCAGCTTGCAGGTATCCACTGAACATGCTTGCTATGGACTCAACCTGAAGGAGAATAGCCAGACGCTTGGTGAGTTCCTTGGGCCCGTACCAACCACCGAGCATGGATATGTAACCTGGAAATGCGCACGCTTCAAAAAGTCCTATGAAGAATCGGAGAGCGTACATCTTGCTCCTGTTGTCAGTGACAATGCACAATTACATCGCGTGAGTACCTAGGTAATCTGAGTTGCCACTCACCGTCTGAATATTCTTCGAGAAGCCCATTCCGACCACCAACAAGGACCAGATCAGCTCGCAGGAGGGAATCAGGACAGAAGGACGAATGAAGCTGAGCTGGGACATTTGTGCAGGCACACTGCCCACCATGATGCCCAGACTAAACCATGTATTCAACCAATTCCGCTCGTTGCCATATAGGCTGAGGTCCTCTTGCATCCCGCTAATGAAAGCATTGCCTGTACGGCTTGATCAGTAAAAGCCCGGCGGAAGAAAGGTGCAGTACAAAGCTAACTGTAATTGGTCTGGTCGAGGTACTTGATGAAGTAGCCGAAACAAACGGTCGGACTGAATGTTGAAAACGAGGACTGTCAGCTTTACATGGCTTCAGAAGGTGACGTCAAAAATATTTGAAAGGTGTTGAAGGGCGAAAAGCCGCACAAGAAGAATGTGTCCAGTCTCTGCACATATTTACGGTATTCCGGGTCTCCCTCTACCGAGTCCCAGACGAGACCAACGATCCTGCGCCATAAAGAGGTCTTGGGCCCTTTGCCTGGTGGCGGCTCGACGACGGCCACAGAGCTGGCGTCTTTTGTACTTTGTAGATCGGCCTCCGAGGCCACCGGAGATATGGCCTTGCTTTCCGCCATTCCGGTAAGACAAGATCAGAGTGGAAAAACAAGTATCGTTATTTGCACTGTTTTACGCCTTCCAAAGGCTGGGATACGTACTGCGGCAGCTGCACTGGTCAATGATTTGCCCGTGTCCTCAGATTGCTATATACTTTGGGCACCAGAACATAAACGATTTCTCCCGACTACACTAAACCTCTTCCATGCCCTAGTAAATTACGTGCATTTGATAATGCATGAGTGTCTTAGCTCGAATCGCACTATGCCCGTCATGTCGTGATTGGGAACCCCATAATTCAGCATGTCGTTATCACGCCCCGCTCTATCGTCTTCACCAAATGCCGGATCCGTCCGCCGATATCGTAGCAGCACACGTTTCGGGCCTAGAATTATTTGGCGAAATCATCGTGCATGCATCATTCCGATAACAAGGCAACTTGTCGTTCGACTTAAGCGACTTATGCCTCTTGCCCACATAGGCCTACGGATCAACATCGGGCTCCTTTCCCTCCCGTGGCGACTTTCGCTCTGAAAGCGCTCCATCAACCGAACCACGCCATGACCCCAGAAACTCTACGAATTTGCTTGGAGAACGTTGACTTCCGCCTCCCTACGCAAGTCACGGACGATAACAGCGTGGTAGCATTGAAAAGTCTCGTCTTTGAGCCTCTTCTGCGATGGAAGGCACATGGTCATGTTGAGCCAGCACTTTTTGAAACTTGGCACCACTCATCAGATGCTCGAACGTGGCGATTCCATATCCGCAACAATGCAATATTTCACGATGGAAAGCCTTGCGATTCAAACGCGGTAGTCGCATATATCGAGGGCTTTCTGAGCTCCCGCGACTATTTCGACATGCCATGGAGTTACAGTCGATATTTTGCGAATACCAAATTCTCGACCGAGGGCGACCGAACCGTAAAGGTCGAGACATCTGAGCCTTTTGTGGACATATTGGGCATATTCTGTGAATTCTGGCCATCGCGCATCGATGCCCATGGAAAGCCGGTTCTGGGGACGGGCCCATTCCGTGTGGTCGAGTTCGAAAGGGAGGAAGGCATTGGGAGGGCTACATTACAGCGGCTGAACCCGACTCGACAAAATATTCCTCACACAATTGTGGCAATACACGAGCCAGATGCAGCGAAGAGAATCCGCTTACTACGCGCCGGGAAAGTCGATGTCGCTTTGAACCTCGAGCGCTCCGAAGACCTCAACCTAGTCAACTTCGATTCTTCGCTCCGATGGGGTAGACTCACCAGCACATTATCGGTCATCTACTATCTGAACTGCAGCGAAGGAATCTTTAAGTCTTCAGAAGCACGACTCGCTGCTAATCTTGCTGTTGACAACGATGCTCTGGTCAAAGAGGTATATCACGGGCTGGCTTTACCCTCGGCAACAATTGTAAGCCCAGCCCACCTTGGCTTCCCTGAGGCAAATTTGGAACACATTCCCTATGATCCAGCACGAGCCCGAGAGCTCTTGAAGGGCTTAGACACAGCCACGCCCCTGATTTTGCGGACACCAACATACATGCCGGAACATGCCGAGAAGATATCCAGCTTTGTAGCAAAATCGCTGAGGCAAGTCGGTTTCGAGGTTGAGGTCAAAGTAGAGACCAACCGTCCAGAGTATGCCCGCTCGATTGGATTCCACAAGCGTATCGGCAGTCTTGCGCTCTTCGACTCCACGCCCAATAGCACTTTTAGAGTGCTAGATGACAAAATTTCGAGTGCCTCCCACGCGACATGGTGGCTTGGGTATCACGATGATGATACTCAGCGCTTATTTCAGGAGGCTCGAATGCAGGTTGAGTATGAAGATCGCGCACAAGCTTATGCGAAGGTATTGAGGAGGTTGCAGGAGAATCCACCGTGGCTGTACATTGCACATCCTGAGATCATATGGGCCGCAAAGCACGACCTTCCTTATAGCTTGAAGATTGGCCAATCAGGAATACTTTCGATTGAGTAGATCAAAGCCTTGAACTACCTCTTTAATATACGTGCACGGAGTTGGAGTGATTGCATCACCTATGAAAGATGAGAGGTACTGGTGTTGATGTCACCAGCAAAAGATCACTTCACATTAGTTTACAGTTGAACAGCATGTCAAATCTTTCTACTGATACATTCGCAGATTCCACTCCATAGCTTCGTCCAGTAAATTCAATATACTAGAAGCTCTAGTTTTTAGATGGCCAGGGACCCTGGAGACCACTGTCCGATATTCGCAGTGGATTTTGTTGATTAGGTCCACTTGCCGCAACACCGCAAATCTGTGGACTTGTGCCTGAGCAACATTGACAGCCATATGTTTGTCTGAACCTTGAATATCCAGCAAAAAATGGCATCAACCGATTTCCCCGATGACGGACAACGCGATTTGGATCGTTTTGGCAGCGAGCCACTCCTCACGTTGCCGGACGGCCGCTCCATCGACCTGGCTAGCGGATACATCCCGCTCCTTGCGCATTTCACATTCGAGGATAAAGCCGCCAAAGGCTTACGAAAGCGTAAGGCCGGGCAGAAGCCCGATCCCCCGGTCTACTTCTCTGCTCTTGAGTTGGTGCGTGACAACCAGATGCTCCTGCTCACTGGCCCAAGCGGAAGCGGCAAGACATCATTTGCAAAACATCTCTGCTTCCAGTTGACCACAGAGGGTTTCAAAACCTCCCGCGTAGTCATTCGCAATGAAATGGGCGATGTGCGCAACGATAATTGGACACTTGGAAGAATATCACCTCATTATTTTGTGGTGGACAGCGCAGCACATCTCCAGAATTTGGTCGAGACCATGCTTCCTAGGGTCTTGGAAGCAGCCACCAAGAGAAGTTTTGAACAAGTCGGAACCTTGATCGTGCTTGACAGGATCGAGAAAGCAGGTGACGAAGCCGCAGGCCTGCTCAAGACCTTGTGCACGCTCATAAAAATATCAGGACACGCAAGACTACTTGTACTTGGTAACACAAGCACATGCAGGCACTGGTCCTTGCCTTCAGATGTTGCAAGACATGAGATTTTACCTCTGCTGGCAGCCCAGCGAAAAGCGGTCATTTCCGAATTCTTGGGTACCGACGAAACTGTGGCACAAGTTGGCACCGGTGCAGCGGCCGGTAACCCAGCGCTCTTTGCGCTCGCAATTCAGGGCCAGGATTCCGGCGATACAGCGGAACACATTCTGGACAAGTGGCTCTCTGTCGCTTCTGCAGAAGATATTACTTCTGCCGAATTCTTATGCGAGCAAGCATACCACCAATTCTTGGATAGCCTTTCCTCTCAGCCACAAGACAAGGATCTGTCGTCCGACCTGGACGGCCATCCATTGCTGCGCAGCGACGCGGTCAAATGTTTGTTGGCAGCACGGCATCTTGTCAGCCTCGATCAGGAAGAAATCATAGAATTGTTCAATCAGTATCCTAGGACCGCTCAGACTGCCATTCGGAGCTGTCTGAGTCGCCTCAGCTCCTCTGGTCAGGTGGGAACCCTGGCTCAGGGACTGCTGTATGGCCCACCTTCAGCGGCCCAACTTGCTGCTTTGATTGTGGCTGAGTTCGCTGAGACTGGTGCGAGCTTCACGGACAGAATCAAGGAGCTTGCACTCAACATTGTGTTACACGGCGACTTGACGGCCAGCGAAAGAGAGAAGGCCGGCCGCATCCTATCTCGTCTGGGCGACCCTCGTGACCTGGAAGCCCTTGCTGTTGTCCCTGAAGGCACTTTCACCATGGGCTCCACTACTCACCCAAACTCACAACCAGTTGACACAATGACAGTGCTCAGCTTCAAGATTGGCACATACCCTGTCATTAACAAACATTACATGATGTTCATTCAGGACACAGGTCGTGAGTGGCTCAGTCCCGATGGCGCAGACCCTGAGCGGCAGAACGCGCCAGCGACCGATCTCACGTGGCACGATGCGAGGGCTTACTGCGCGTGGCTTACCGCCCGCTGGCGCTCGACTGGGAGGATTGGTCCCGACGAGCAGGTCCGGCTGCCAACGGAGCCAGAGTGGGAGAGGGCGGCACGAGGCGATCAAAATGAGCCTGGCAGTGACAGTCTGGTCTATCCTTGGGGCACAGCATGGCAAGACGATGCGGCCAACAGCGAGGAGGCTGGGTTCAACAATACATGTGCCGTCGGCATATTTCCAAAGGGGCGGTCTCCTTACGGCTGCTACGACATGGCAGGTCATATTTGGGAATGGTGCACAACGCTCTGGGGTGAGGATATGGCGACTCCGTCGTTCTCGTACCCTTGGCAGGGGGATGATGGCAGGGAAGCGTTGGATGCGCCGGAGCAGGTGCGGCGGGTGTTGCGAGGCGGATGTTTCTCGAGCCCCAAGATCAAGTCGAATTGTACATACCGCGGCAGCCTGGAGCCTTCCGGATTCTGGCGCGGCAATGGGTTCCGCGTTGTCGTGGGCAAAGAGTAATTGAGGGCTGCGCGTGCCCACTTGTGCGCGGACGTCTGTATCTATTCAGCTAGTTAGAATGTGACATTCGGCCAAAATAACTCTTACATCCATCGAAACCTGGGGACCTGAGCGAACCTCGGGCCGGTATCATAGGAATCAGTCCGGACCGGTGCCACCTTGATAACTAACGGAAACACAATAGTGGAGCCGGATGTCGCAATTGGTATTCAGGACAACATCTGTCTGACAAGAGATTGAAGCGCCCGCCTGCAGATTATATGCCATGAGAGCTAGTGGCAAAGTTTTAGCAATCGTTGTTGTGCGTCGCATCATTGTGTGCCTAAATTGAAAATCTGCCAGGATAGGCTCAGCACAACTATGACCATCATAACCAACTTCAAGCTGCCGTCCGCGGTAAACACACTGGCATTACCTTCTGAATCCTTTGGACCATTTTTTATCACCTTCACCACATCGGATCTCCCCGAGACTGGGCTTTCATGGTGTCCTGACGTGCGAGCTGCGCTGCCTCATCTAAAAGCCGCCTTTGAGCCGCAGGATTCGCCCGAGATGGCATTTGTGGAGGTTGGACAGAGACCAGAGTATGTGTCTAAGCTCTTCTTGCTTTCCTTTTCTATCTTATGCTGATACATTGCTGCGTACTTCTTTTAGGTGGAAGGTCCCGACCAATGTCTTCAGGACAACGTGGGGTGTCCACAATGTTCCCACGCTTGTGCGTTATGGGGGATCCAGCTCACTAGGGGTACACTAAAACTCGCTAGGGGTACAAAAACTCACTAGGGGTACAGGGTTAGGGTTTTAAGGACCGACTGCCGTCTGATAACCCTAACCCGTAGGGGCTGGCTGGGGTGAAGGGGGCGAGCCCCGAAGCGCAGCGAAGGGCCGTGAGTAGAGCCGGTAGGCACGACCCGAGTTCCCAGAGGACCAACCCGGTATCTTTTGTATTCCTTGAATTTTAGGGGGGGGGGGTAGGTGTGTACGGCTATCGGTGTTTGTACCCCCAATGAGCTTTTATAGGTCTGTACCCCTAGCGAGCTTTAGTGTACCCCTAGTGAGCAATATGCCCTGCGTTATGAGCGTGTAGATGGCGAGGTGAAGGAGACGGGGAGGCTGGTTGAGGGTGAGATCTTGGAGCAAGAAAAGCTGCAGCACCTAATAGGCAAATAGTAGGGACAGGACTGATGGCGCAGTTGGTCCACAATTCCTCTTGAATGCCTACTTTCAAATGTTACCTTTTGTAAGGTCTGTGCTGGGACTTGTACAACCCTGGCTCCCAAACATAGAATGGTATTCTGACAATAACGCATCCAAAGGAATGGTACAGCTCCCCCATTTGCTGCATTTCATTTCCTTGAGGATCGGGAAAGAATGGAGACAATCTTCGTAGAGAGCGCTGTCAAAGCCATTTACCGGTTCCAGTTGCGCCCTCAATCTGTATGTATCCCAAAGGCATACAGTCCCTTCACACAGTGGTAAACGCTAACAGATTAAGAGTTGAAAAATACAATATGAATAACAGTATAGAAGTCTCTATCTAGGTATATAGCCTTAGCCTTATAGCACACAGACAAGGCTAGGAAATATTACTCCTAATAGTACTATAGACTAGACAGATAGCGAAGTAGTTATATAGTAAGATTAGGAATAGTCTGAAGATGGTCCCTATATAAGTTCACAATCCCATAAAGGAAACCCCAGCCAAAGACTTCACCCATCACCGCCAACATACACACACACACGCGCGCGCGCGCGCGCACAACAACATCTCAAGACTACTCGCCAGGTAAGCACTACCTCTGCTGTAGACCGCTGCCTCCCTTGTCGATGTTGTTGGTTACCTTTCCCGGCGCCGTAGTACAGTGGCTATATAACATATTTACTTAGCACCTACTCTGTGTATGAATGTTACGGTCCCTTTTGGGTTTTTGCGTGGCTACCAGGGTTACATAGCTTATTCGGCAGATGAGAGCTCCCTCAGCTGTCAGGGTACGGTGCAGATCAAGGCCCCTGTCACGCATATGGCTACCGATCTTACGGGGATTTGAAAGGTTGCCTATAGTTTATAGCTCATCCTTCTTACCCCCTACTCAATGACCCCAAGTAAGCTTACTGTGGGGCACTTTCCAACAGGGGAGCTCAGTTCCGATACATAATTTCAGTTGATTGGGTTACTACTATTTTAGCCTCCTTCCTCTCGATCCTGCAGTGCAACTCCCAGGCAAGCTTAATGTAGAGCTGTCTTTAAAGGGGAGTTTTGATGCAGTCTCAGCGGCAAACCTGTGACACACATTTCAGAAGGCCAGGCTGTGCATGAAATGCAACGGTAATGCGCGGGCTTGGTCTTAATTAGTGAAGCCCACAGACTTTGCTGATTCCCGCTTGGTACCTCGCAGGTTTTCTTCTCCCCTCCTTCCACATCAGTCACATACCCTTCGAGCTACCGGCACTCGAACTGCCCCCACACAATGCACCCGAACTCTGGGCACTCATTGTGAAGTCGTGCCAACGCATCAATGTTTTCTTCTCAATTACATCTACCGGACAGCACTTGAGGCCAACGCTTTGAATATATCAGGATGAAAGAGACGCCGAGCGACGTAATCGTTCAAGACACCCACGATGAGAGAACCCCTGGGTTACTCCAGTCAGAGGGTGTGGCACATGAGCCGCATCAGGGCCTACTGCAAGCCATAGCACCAAGAAAATGGTACTATCTGCATCTCGCCGCATGGCTTCTTGTGCTGTGCATCGGAGGTCCTATTCTGCTGCGCGTTCTATACGATCAGTATCTGGCCGGGCTATGGGGTATAACAGTGGGGGACGGTGTCGTGAGGGCGCCAGCACTTCCGTGCAATGTGGACGCGGCTTGGTCCTCGTGGGATGCGCTATTTCAGATGAATCTCAGGACGCGAACGATATCTTTCACCGCGGCAAAGCTCATTGATGTAGCCTTCGACCTGGTTGTAGGCTCCGGGGGCCAAGCCTTTCTCGCTTGGGTGGCGTACAGAGTATATACAGATGTCCTCGTACGCATTGCCGAGAAGGGGATAGTCGGATACGAGACTTTTGCCGCCATCACACTAAAGCCCAACTCGCTGGCTACTATATGGAAAGTCGTCTCGTCTGTACCTTCGACTCGGCATCTGTGGGCGAAATCGACTATGGTTTGGATGGTGCTGACGATGGCGTACATCCTCTCATTTCCCACGCTCATGTCTGCTGCCACGTCGCCGGTCGCTGCGACCACCACTTCTTTGCGGTTGAACGGTAACGAAACGGCACCACTTGATGCGTATATTGCCAGCGCGGCTTATGCATTTGCCGGCACAGGCATCCAAAACAAATCGGATCCGTGGGTCGTGCCTGCGAACGACGTCACGTCCCATCCGCTGTCTTCTTGCGAAATGGGACCATTCAGCAACCACTCATGGGGGGGACATGGCTATAATGGAGATGACACTATTGTCGTCAGTGGCGTTACATATACGCTACGCGAAAACGCAACAATCACTTGCGGGTTCTACTATGGGAACGTCTTCTACCCGCTCGACACGAAGACGCTGGAAAACAGTGAACTCCTTGTCGTGAACCTATTTCCGAAGGATCAGTTCGTGTGTGTGCCGGATGGTGATAGGTCTTACCAATGGGGAGCTTCATGGGAGCTTCTCGTTTTGATACTCATTGCCCAGATTCTCTGGCTAGCGGGTTTGCTATTGATTTGGTCAGAAACCACCGCACACAGTCGGACTCTTCGGCAGGGCGGGAAAATGGGTAAGTGGGTGGCAATGCTGGAATTAGCTGGGCCATTACTGACGCAAGGTCTCAATGTTGAAATACCCGACGAGGACAAGCTTGAAAAGAAGACTCAAAGTATGTCCTTGTCGTTTGTGGGGAAGGTCAACGAGTTTTAATACAGAGTTGCCAAGATATTCGACTAATGGATTTTTGATAATGTACTGGCGGTTTGAAGATCATTTATTCTTCTCACCATGGGGAGGCCACGGCTTCGCAGTCGGTCGTGCATTGATTTATTAGCGAAACGCAAAGCAGCACTTGAGCCATGGCATCGGCTGTGTCGGCCGCCATTTCCCGTACTACTAACTAGTCGACAGACGGCCTGTAAACCAGCAGGCCTCGCGATGCACCCCACTTCCTCCAGCGCCGCATGTGATAACCACCTGTCACAATGCCTAAACTGATTCAATCATGCCTAAGGCTTTCTTGTAAACACGGTAACACGGGGCGGCCTCGAGTCGTTCCCTCGACTAAGGCGACCACTTTACCTAGGTAGGGTTAGGGTAATGGATTTACGAGACGCATAACCTCCAGCTTGGAACGTTTTGGAGGCCGCAGCGGCTGGTTGAAACGACAACGCACTCCCGGAGAGGTTTCTTCTTGTCGACGTGATATTTGCAGATCATCCTTCATTCCTTGCGTGAGATCCATCAATAGTCTTCTTAGCGACACTTCAAACCGAGATTGCGAACCAATATGGGCTCAGACAGGTTTGCTCTGCTCGTCGACGGCGACAATGTTTCGGCCAAAGTGATCACAGGCGTCCTGGCCGAGATAGCGAAGCATGGAACTGCTAGCGTCAGACGAATATATGGCGACTGGACTCAGCCGAACCTTGGGCCTTGGAAGAAATGCCTCCTTGAGCATTCGATTCAGCCTGTCCAGCAGTTCGCTTACACCACCGGCAAGAACGCCACCGACGGGGCCATGATCATCGACGCCATGGACCTCCTCTACACGGGCCGTTTTGATGGCTTCTGTCTTGTCTCAAGCGACAGCGATTTTACGCGCCTTGCCGTACGCATTCGTGAACAGGGTCTCATCGTCTACGGCTTTGGCGAGGGGAAGACGCCGCGCCCATTCATTAGCGCCTGCGACAAGTTCTACTATTTCCATGCCCTGGAACCGGTCCCTCACGTAGGTGAGACACGATCCACAGCAAACACTGATGCCATCGCAGGTGCTCCTGTACGGCGGCCTGTCATTCTAGCAGTTCAGAGTCACCAGGCCGACGCGGGCGTGTCACCGATCACAGCACCGGCATCAAGCTCTGGAGCCGCGACGAAAAAGCTGAACAAAGCGGCCATCCTGACTCTTGGAAAGGCCGTGGCAGCGTGCGCAGAAGATGATGGCAAGGCGAACCTAGCCACTGTCGGCAGTTATCTCACCAGGCAGTCGCCAGACTTCAACGCTGCTAATTATGGCTTCAGCAAGTTGCGCGAGCTTGCAGAAGCTTCCGGCGTTCTTGAAGTGGAACTTGTTCGGCGTCCTAATGCTGCACCAATATGTATGGTGAGCATCAAGGATTTCAGGAAAAAGCGGCGTCGGATGAGTTAGCCGGTACAAAGAGGAGGTGTTTCAAGCTAGAGCACGCATCCGTTTGCACCGGGTTGCACCCCGGGGCTGTCAGTTGTGCATGGCGAAACTTGCAAACAAGTTTAGGACAAACGTTTTCCAGTAATATTTTGATATTTGCACAGCATACTTTCCAAGGTTGGTTGGATGTTTTTATGTGAGTACCTAAAACTTTAGAGCTTGTCCCATTGCGCAAAGTGAGGCAGTACCGCAATAAATCTGCCCCTTGCTTTAATAACCGTACAGCTCTTCCTTCTGTCGAAGCCACTCGGCGAACCACTTCGACCTCTTCGGACCGACCTTGACCTCCTCAGGAGTCCCAGCACCAATTTCCACATCTTCTACTTGGTCAACCTCTTCCTGCTGTGCATCAACCTCTCCGTCTTCTTCTTCCAGGTCTTCATCATTCTCCTCTTGCTCGTAGTCCAGCGCGACACTTGCGACTGGGTCAATTTTGTCAACGATGTCGAGCTCGTCACCCCCCTCCAGGATTTCTTCTGATTCGACAGAATACTCTGAGTGGACATCATGCTCTGACTCCCGACTATCGTCGGTCTCTGAGCTATCGTCTGATTCTTCATGGGCGCTGGCGTCGAACAACAATTCTGTGTCTTGGACCTCATTCTCGTTGTAGTAGTTTATCTTCTCCGACTCCTGAAGAGTGAGCTCGGACAGGCCGAAGGTGTTGTCCATGTTGATGAATCTGAGATTGATCTGCGTTAGCCAAGAGTTCAGGGCGATTTATGGTACGCACTAAATGTCTGAATTGTACAGATGGCGTGAGGGAGTGGTGACATACTTGAGAATGTTGATGTATGTAGTGAACTCCGGGGTCAAGTAGAATGTCAAATATGGCTGTAGACCAATTCTGGTTGTTGATATCATGAAATGAAGTGAAGTACCGTTGCTACTAGATGTAGAAGAGAACTTGGTGCAGAAGGGCGAGTTAAATAGATAGGACAGAGACTCATGTTTGCAGTGGGTGGTGTGCTGCACCTTAGCATTCAATGGATCTACGTGAATCTCGTGTGTCTAGGCGCCCGCAGGGGGCCTAAATGCGGCATGGTCAGTGGTTGAACCTCCTGTCTGTTGGTCTCCTGCATACGGAAAGCCGACTCAGGAGGCTTAGGCAGGCTACGTTACAGGGGGTAATCGCACTGTTGGTTCTCTCTTGCATTGCAGCAATGTCCACTGATTCATGTCGAGAGCCACTGCACTCTGAAAATTGGTTCTGTAATTGGATGCTCTAGACGCCGTTCACTCCGACTCCGTAAGCGCCGTCTACGTTGTATTTTCCCACTCTTCGAAACGCCGAGCCAAGACCCACTCTCGCTCACGCCAACTTCTCCTCTTTATGAATCTCAATTCCGGGCGGGGCACCAACAAGCGCCTTGCACTGCGCGTAAATGACAAACTGACCCGCGACCAGCCCACAAGTCATGACCACACGCGGGCCCAGCCCGGTGGTCAGCAGCCTCTTGGGGCCAAACTCGCGCGCCAGGGTGAACATGCGCGCGGTGGTGCTCTGCGACTTGTCGCCGGCGCCCTTGTTGATCGCCGACAGCAGGGTGTCGGCCGGGTGGGACAGGACGGCGGCGGCGACACCAGCCACGATGCCCGAGGTCAGCTCGACGCCGGTGGACTCGATCGGCGTGAGCTTGGCCTTCCTCTCGGGGCCCATGGCGCGGAAGATCATCTCGTTGGCCGCCTCGTGCACGGAGAACTGGCCCACCGCGTAGGGCACCTGCTTGAACAGCAGCGGCACGAAGCCCGAGTAGAAGCCCCTGAAGCCCTCCTCGCGCGCCATGCGCATGAAGCCCGTGGCGAGACCGCTCGCGTACCCGCGCTGGCTTACGAGGCGGATACGTGTTGCTTCTAATGGTGAGAGGGCAATGTCGGCGAAGAACTCTGCGGTGGCGGATGCGCCCAGGTAGATGGCGGTGCGGTTCTGGGTTGCCTTCTCGGTCGACCCGCTCATCTCGATGAACTTCTTCTTGAAGAACTCGTATCCCGCAAACTTTCCACCACCCTGGATCAAGTACCCGACTGCTGTTGGGCCAAAACCTGTGAGGAGGGCTGATGCGCCTTCTTTTGCTACGATTGTGCGTCCTGCCTTGACCATGTTCAGGCCCTTCATGGCATCGTCGACTTGTATCCTCGTCTTTACCACGTCGATCGGTGTTGCAGCCTGGGTGAGATGTCAGCTCAGAGTTCCTTCAGGCAAGCGGGTTCTTGAGGCAGGGCGTACGCCGTGTGTGAGGGTCGCCGCGAGGGCGCCGGCACCAAAGAATTTGACATAATCAGCTGGCCCATAGTTGGGCAGCTGTTGCTCTTCTTGTTTAGACATAGCCGTCTAGAAATGTGAAAATCTGGTAGAGGACAAGCTCTTGGTCTCGCTTGTGGCACGTCGGCCCAGAATTGCTGCTCCGGGGCTTCCGGGGCTGCAGAGAGAAGTGTAGAGGACGATCTAGTATTGGTGGATGAAGGTGAACTGGCGCCGCTGGTGAAAGCGCTGGAGGCAGGTGGGAAGAACGGATCGGGTATCAAGTTCAAACGCCGGATGGAATAGATAAAGTCTATTCGGAGGTGTCGTAAAAGAAACTGGTTGGAATCTAGTGGTCGGAATCTAAAAGCCGCGCAAAGGGTGAGTGGAGATGGATCTATGTGTAGAACACAGGTTGGGCGAGTCAAGTGAGGAAGTGCTGATAAAAGAGCTATGCGTGTGGTGACAAGACCGAGACAGCAGAGGCGCGTCAATAAGTACGAGCTGGTCGGGGTCTCTCGCGACAAAGTCGTCACAGCGATGAGGTCAATTGAGTTTGCTGGTCGCTCGAATACGTTGCATCGAACAAGGAACACGCGAACGCCATGAGAGACGGGTGACGTCAGTGTTACCGGGAGACGTTGCTTATCGCGCTCTTGCTCCTCGCTTATCTCCAGCTGCCCCGGAGTGCCCGGTCGCTGCACGGCCTTCCTGCGCGCCTTTCGCCCACCCTCGCGAGGCGAGCCGACGCCTGCCGACCTCGGTTCCGGGAGCCGCTTTCGGCTGTGGTTCGGCGATGTGAGATTTTCAGATCACCTCTCTTTGCATCACAACACATTCCACCCTCCAGGTTTTGACAACCAAACGGGCTGTAATGTAGTCCTCATCTGGACCCACGTACAATTCCAGTAAGATTAGATCTAAACTCAATACCAAAAACATCTTGTTCCCCTGAAAATGGCCAGCCAAAAAATGGTCCAAATCACGGTCTAAGAAAAAGGAATTATGAGTTAGAATTCTTGCCTATTATTTCTCTCATAGGGACACATGTGCTGACAACATCAAAAAGCTCTCAATCAACCACAGCCTGTTCGCATACGGCCACGATTTAGTCAAGGCATAACCTAGGATAACTTAGAATATCACAGAGTCCTGGCGTCACAAGAATATCGGGCCTGGAATCTGCGGTGGCTCATGCTGCGATCAACAGCCACAAACTATCACTATCTAGGTAAGTTACTCTAGCTTGATTACGGTAGACTGAACCCCCACCATATCCATCGCCTGTCCAGACATGAGCCCTGAGATGAAGCACTCTCCAACAAGCTCATAAACACCCTCGGTCTCTCTCTTCGGGCGCACGGCATATGGCAGAGCCATGCCATCGAACACGCAGATGAGATCCCCTGCCTCGGCTGTGCGAGGTGCCCAACCCATTCTTCCCTGCATTGTACGACTGAAGCGTCTGTACATCATGGTAAAGATTAGCTCAGGTATAGGCCCAAAGGACATCCTAGTTGATAAGGGAAACGTGGTGTCTAAAATTTCCGCAGCCTGTGTCTCATCCTCAGCAGAATGCAAGGCTTTTTCAAACCGCCGATATTCTGGGAAGGCTTCCTTGGCCAACTCTACGCGCCGGTAGTATTCGGGTGGTGCTAGAGCTTCCAATTCGCTGTTGAACAGGGCATTTAGAAAGCTGTCATCATCCTTATTGGCCGCCTCAGAGATCGCCTGGTAGCCATCCAGCCAAGGAGCGATCACCTTTGCCTCTCTGAGAGCGCCGGCCAGCTGGGTCCCATGAAAGCCCCAGATCGCCTCGTACGAACCACTTTCATCCTTGGCCAGTCCTTCAAGACGGTCCACAATCCGTCCCATGATCTGCAGCTGATTCCCCTCCACCGAAGCATCCAATCTCGTGCTTCTAGAGGCATTTGCGAATCGGCTTATTCGATGTGATGTCACACACATTGAAGCGGACAATGGGTGCATTTCTGGCAAGTTTTGAAGACTCGGCATCCAAGAGACTGAATAGACTGACTGCCGAAGGTCAACCGACAGAACGGAACCAAATGACCACAAAGCTTGCAGGTCTCGAGGGTCATTGAGGGACACGTGGGCTAGCCGGCGGGAGAGCACCGCTACCGGGCTATCGTAGTCAATGAGATCCTTATAGGCTGAGTTGTTCTTGGAGATGCCCAATATGGCAAAGATATGATCCCTAGGATCTGCACACAAGAAATGGAGTGTACGTGCCACCTGCACTAACAGCGGTGCATCGTCGAGGAACAGAGCAAGTGTTTTTGCCCGATGCATTGCAGAGGCAATGGCGGCTGGAGAAGTCTCAAGGCTCCACGTGCAGCTTTTGCGGAAGAGATTCACGGTTGCTGGGCACTCCACCACGACAAGAAAGAAGGCCTCTATGGCTTCCCACGCCAGACTCTTGGAGCCAGCTATGAGGAACGTATCGTGTTCCGAGTTGGCCAGCTCCTGAATCACCCACTTGCGCGAGAACCAGGGCCGCTGCAGCAGCATCCAGATATCCTCGTATGCTTTGATCCGAGCCGGTTCGTCGCCAATGGCTCTTTGGAGAGTCTTTAAGGCCATCGTCACCTTGGTTGCTCCGCGAGACTTGGAGTAGATGTCATCCCAAGAGTTTGTCGAACCCTCAGGGCAGTCGTAAGCCTTCACGGCCTCGAGGAAGCGCTCGAGGCACTCCATCGCTCGGGCGACATGCTCGTCTTCTTCGCCCAGCCAGATCAGTGTCTTGGATGCAGCACCATAAATGTCAGCCATGATCCGGACCTGGGCGTTCCGCTCTGGGATGTCCTCCTGGTTAATGCAGAGCGCGTCAGCCCAGATCAAACGGGCCGGGCCGGGAGCTTCAGGTGCCAGTTGAGTGAGCGCGCCGTGGAGACTGTACCCTATCCTGGCTGTGAGACCAGAGCAGCGGATCTCTGCCTGCGGCAGAGGATCGCCCCAAGCGTACGAAAGGGCTTCGAACGGAGGGGCGTCATCGAGGGGCACAGTAATGAGGTCCACGGAGAGCTGGGAATCCTCTGACTCGTCCCTGGGGTGTAGCTTCAGAAGACGGATCTGGCGCGGGCCCGATAGCGGGGAATATTGGTATTTGTCCGTTCCCATGTCGTGTTGATTCAAAAAGATGATTGCTTCATGTCTGAGACCGCGCAAACCCGTGTTGACAGCTCACGCAGCTGTAGCTGAAAAGAGGCCCACAAGTCCCGTGGTCCCACATGGGCAATTTGTGCGGGCAGCCAACAGCCAGCAACCGACAGCCAACAACTACAATAAGAGCCAACAGACAGAATGGGCCCCATTTTTGTGTCTCTTATCAAAGTAGCCCACAAGGGCTTGCTATACTGCGGTAATAAGCCTGCTTATGGGGCACGGTTCCATCAGCCCTACCGTGTCCAAGATGATGCTACGAATGTACTGATCTGCCGCAACTCCACGGCTCCCTGGAAGCTCCCCGACGCCCAAATTACCCTCTCGTTTCGCCAAAAAGAAAAGCCACTAATTGTGTGAAATCATTGCGAGATGGGTGTCCAAGTATTCAGCACAAGGGTACACAAAGACCATATGATTTGCACTCAGACCATGATTCGTCAGAACATAGCCTCGGATTAGGCTTCGTATCCACGCACTGCAACATCGATGCGACTCGCCTGTTCGCGACTACTTTCGACAATAAACCGGTATCGTTGCCGCGATTTCATTTTAGGCCGATGACCTTCTGCCGATCAATAGATCTCGTGGAAGGCATGGCGTCTGAAAGAGCTGAATTTGGGGATCCAGCAGAAGATATGGACCCGCCTGAAGGATCTGAACGCTAGCCAAGCGGACCAATGTTCCAACGCGCCGAGTGACAGCACTGGCACTCAACGCGTCTGTGCTGTAACGAAAGGGTCTGACCAGCCTTACGGTGAGAAGGACCGTCTAGCGGCGAGATTGGAACGCGTGCGACAGCCGGAAGCACAATGTAAAGCGGTGGACAAGATGAGAGAGGCATGGGAGGTCATGGATCTTCTGTCCCTGAAGTAGTCCCTTCGGGCGAATTGGTGTAGTGGTGGAACAGTGTTCCTTCACGACATAATACACCATGTCCAATGGCTTCATAGCAAACTGAGGTACTGCGCCATGCACAATACCAAACTCGCAGCACATGTAATAAACAACAAGGGCCAATCGTGTCGTGTCCGCCCACATCGGAACAGGTGGTCCCGCCCGGATTTCCCAACGGCAATTCCGCGGCGCTCCGGGCCGTGCGGGTGCCCACATGTTCCCGAGCCCCCGGGCATTGAGATGCCCTCAAGAGAAGGCAGAGGCGTTTACGCCCACTGAAAAATTAAGGCAATAGTGAGTCTCAGGTTCATCCAAAACTCCATAACTGCACAGTGTTCGGCGGACCAGGTATCAACATGTCTATCCCTCGCGTCCCTGAACCGCTCGGCAAGCCCGCCCCGTATATCATCCCCGCCTACGAGGGCGAGAGCATAGCCATCCCAGGGACGAGGGGCAGCATACGCATCTTGGCCTCAGCAAAGGAGACAGACGGGTTGATCTCCGTGTTCGGCTACGACGGGGTCACAGGCGACGCGCCGGGCTTCCACTACCACAACGAGGCACACGATGTCTTCATGTGCACAAAGGGCCGGATGAAGCTGTGGGCCGGCGACCGCTGCAAGGTCCTCTCGCCCGGCGACTTTGCCTACGTGCCGCCAAAGGTCGTCCACCAGCCGGTGCTCGTGGATCCGATCAACGAGAGCGTGGGGCTGGTTACGCCGGGCCATTGGGTGGACTTCTTCCGCTTCGTCACGGAGAAGTACGATGGCGTTATCGGGGACGAGTTTGACAAGCGCAACACGATGCAGCACTTCTTCAGCAAGTTCCAGGAGATCAAGGAGCGATATGACGTGGTCTTCCAGCCTGAATTCCAGGGAGCCGATGTCTCGGAGTGGTCTGAGGAGGACTCCAAGTTACCAGAGGGTGCAGAACCCACCGAGTATTTCTTGCGGGCGAATACTGGCCCTCGCTACCTTCTCGAGGGCATCCTTGCTCGGCCATTCATCACTACGAGGCAATCCGCGGGTCAGTTCGCGATCACCAGCATAGAGTCCAGCAACCGGCTGAGCAACTCAGTCCTCAGCAAGCCGTTTGTGTTTGAGAGGGTGCACCAGGTGTACCACGTCCTGGACGGTGCCATACTCATCAGGACGGACGGTCAGGTTCCTGGAGACCTGGTACGTGCGGGGGAGAGCGTCTTCATTCCTGCAGGCAAGGAGATCTCAGTTCACTTTGTGGATAGGTTTGTGCGATTGTGGTCTTTTACGAGCGGGGATGGGTTAGAGTCACTGGTCGTTGGTGCGGGCGATGCATTCGAGGGCTCAGTTGTACCAGACCAGGTAGCATCGTTGAACGCCAGCCGGGTGCATCGGGTGGCAGAGTCTCTAGGAATCAGGGTAAATATTTAGACTTTTGTGTAGACAGAGTCAATAGACGCATGCATTGATGGCACTGAAATAAATTGGCCATCTTTGCCTTTTGTCGACCTAGACATGCTAGATGCATGCAAGGTAAAGCTCTATGTAGGCTCTGCTACCATGATAGTATTTGATCCATCGGCTGCCGGTTCTTTCGAGGTGACTTTCTCAGCAGACGTCAGCATCGCCTGAAACGTTTTCTCGAGCGTTGTGTTGATGTCAGCAGAACTCGAGTGACGCTCGAAATGGATCTTTCCAGCGCGAAGGTGTTCCACATCAGCTTTGGCGGACATTCGGTGCGGGTATTTGAAGATGTTCCTGTACAAGACAGACATGGCACTCATGACATAGTCGGTCTGTGGGCTATTGTGGAGGTGTTAGCGAGAAGCATTGTTTACTTATTTGGGGAAGGCAGGGTATGGGGCAGGACGTACCAGAGAATATTGAATATCCTATTGTCCATACCAGTTGTAGCGCTAAGCTTGGTCAGCAGAGGTTTTGTAGACATTGGAGATCAAGAAACCCACTCGTTCAATGTTTTGATGTACGACCTTGCGGCGGATAGGCATATGGCTTCGCTTCCTCTGATCCGAGGGTTGGGATGTGAGGTGACGATGTTGCGCTTCGCGTGAGCACATGTCAAAGACGCCCAGTGAACGGTGCGCATCATGTTAAAATAGTCTAGATGGAGAGATACAAGGAGGTCACCAGTTTTGCCAGATGACAATATTTCCTCTCCAGGTCGACAGTCTATTGGTATATCGTTGCACCACGACAGCAATGCTCTGTCGATATTTCCAAGTTCGTCAAGCATCGATCCAGTGGTGTTTGCCTGATTGGTGACGTCGGAGAATCGGTGCTGTATTTGAGAAAGCTTAACGCTCCAATTGTAAACGTCTGATGCCGATGTGTATAGTGCTGCCGCGGGTGGCAGTTGGGATAGATGTGAGGGCAATGGTGTCAAATCTGTATCGGAAGTTGAAGGGTGCACTGCAGCTGGTCTACCTTGCGTGATGGATAGCAGCCTGCGTGAAATGTCAGAATTTGTCCAGTCACGTCCAGCAAGGTGGCGGGATACTGACCCATCTAGGCGGAATACAACCCACCAAAGCTGAGACCTTAGTCTTACGTCTTCATCGTTGAGGTCCAGGTCCTCAGGGCCGCGCCGATGAAGTCCAATAGCCTGTGCCACACGGACAGCAATGCCGCATAGTAGCCAGCCAAATCCACCCTTGTCGCATCGCATGAGAAATATAACCTAAAATTGTTAGTGAAGGAAACAAATGATTTGTGTTTACTGTCTTACATGTAGGACAAGAACCTGTACAGTGCTGACATTGGGTACTGCGAGACAATTTGTCAACATTGACCAGGTCTTCTCGTAGCAATGTTGTGGCGTCAACCCCTCCTGGATAAGCATATCAGGTGACGCCTTGCGACAGTTCATGCTACCGATAGCTACGACTAAGTAGAAGATGCAGAGTAGGTCTTGGTCCGGAGCCGTGGATCTCTGCTCGTATAACTGCGGCCAAGCGGACTGGAATGATGATTTATCAATGACAGGATGTACCGGATGTACCAACTCGAAGAAGACTGTGACGTGAACGTTGATGATTAGGAGATGTTGTCTTGAAGCGGTTGATCACAATGCTCACCGTCGATTGCAGCCCCAGCAACACACTTGTTTGGAAGGTGTTGGACACTGAAATCCGTCCCCAAGCTGTCAGGAACGCCAGCTTCGTCAACATGAACCCCCGCCTGCATAAGCCAGTCCAGACCCACAGAGCCTTGGAGGCCAGGGCTACTCTTGAGCGACTCCCTCATGCAGAAGGCAATGGTGGCTCCAGTGGAGTTGAGGCCAATAAAATTACTGTTTACGGTGTCCTTCCGGATGAAAAGTCCAGGTAGTATTCGTTCGGTAGACTCCTCTCGACCATCGACGCTGTGCAGAGACTCTACGCCGGAGACCTTGCCCCCAGCATCACGATTCCCTCGTTGCGACGATACCTGTGACGGGGGCCCTCTGGTCGTGGAGAGAGGCGAGGGCTGCAGTCCTTCAAACACAATCGCAGACGAGAAGTCCAGAGTCTCGTTCCAAAAATCCATCAAGTCATCAGGTGGCGACGGGATCTCTGGAGCCAACATGGCATCCAAGGTGCTGTCCCCATCTTGCTGTCGGACTGGCAGTGTCGGGTCAAGGCGGTTCGACGCGGAGCTGGGCGTCGGAGTTTCCGGTGGGAGAGATACTTCCGGATGTGCCCGTTGTCGTCCGCCGGGACCGGTCCGCCTGCGCCTTGAAGCGGCCGGACCCGTTGGATAGACGCATTCGGCCCCATAAAGCTGGCAATTCGGGCATGGGTACTGTGCTGTGGTGCATTTGAGCTAGGAAAGCAGAGTTGGTTGTTATGTTAGATGGCTTGGGTTGACCAATGAAAAAGGAGGGGGAAAATGCTTACCCTTTTTTGTCGACAGTGTTGGCAGGCCTTGATGACTCTCTTGGTCGCCATGCCGTGTGCGTCAGATTGTGGGTGCTCCATGACGACTGGCTTGTGCGACGACCGGGGGAAATGGCATCGTCAAAAGGACCCGGGGATGGGCGAAACTGTGGCTTGAACAGCACGGAAGTCCGGGAGTCGCGGCCCCTGAGAGGCGCGTGTGACGAACCACTGGCCTCGGCCAAGCTAGGTCCAAATCATCCTGCATTGAAACTTTGTGTCAATTTGTAGTACACAGCAGTGCGGGGGTGCGGCTGCGGCTGTCACCCGCGGCAAGCAGTGGGTGCACTTCCTCCTACGTCGGATTTATCCTTGGCCTGGAAAGTTCGGACGGGTAAAGACATCGCGTCCGGGGTGCTGTTTCCACTCATCAGACTACCCTGGTCATAGCTCTCTCGGTGAGCGATTGCAGCAGCTCCATATTGTGCTCGGGATCTCTGTGACTGACCGACAGCCGAATCGGCATATCGCATCCCTCGGGACTGTATCAGCGGACAGAAAGCGTCGTCGGTGTGATGTTCAAGGTAATCATCATCGGTGCTGGCCTTGGTGGCCTCGCATGCGCCATTGCATGTCGTCGCTATGGCCTAGAAGTTGTTGTTCTAGAGCAAACCCCCAGAATCACTCCGGTACGAAGCCAAGAAACTACAGCTCGGACCTTCGTTAACGAGCTCAGATCGGCGCTGGAATTCAAGCTCCTCCCAATGCCTCTCGCGTGCTGAAATGGCTGGGCCTACTCGAACAGGTTCAAGCTAAGGCCTGCCTCCCAGAGGCTTTCGACCTCGTTAGATATGAGGATGGGTCTTGCATCTTACAAAAGTCGATTAGGGATTCGGACCAGAGATATCGAGCACCGTGGATGTGAGCGAAACATCATACCTGAAGCCACATACATGACTCGTGAACTGATGTTTGTACAGGGTCATCCATCGGGCAGACTACCACCAAGCATTGTTAGATGCCGCGGTAAGTGCTGGCGCAGAAATCCGACTAGGGTCCATCGTGACCAATATCGACTTCGAGGAGACAACAGTGGAGGTGAAACGGGGACAGGTAATGTCGGCAGACGCGATCGTTGGTGCTGACGGTATGCCAAAGATGCTTTCCCAGCCTTTGAGTGTTGTGCATAACCATCGCAGGTCTCTGGTCTACTTCCCGTGACCGAATACTGGGTTATCCATCACCCCCTCGCGAAACCGGTGATCTGGCGTATCGAGCGACCTTGAAGACGTCCGACCTACTTGCCCTGGACGACAGCCGAGTTACCGAGCTCTGCCAGCAATTGCATTGCACCGTATGGATGGGGCCCAACAAGCACTGCGTGTTCTACCCTGTCAAAGGAGGTTCGGAATACAATCTGGTCCTAATTAGGCCCGATAACCTGCCTCCAGGAACCAACAAGGTCCAAGGCGAAATCGGTGAGATGCGAGAGACCTTCAAGGGGTGGGACAGCAGGCTCACCAAGATCATCTCTCGTATCCCATCTGTGTTGAAATGGAAAATATGCACCCATGATGAACTTGATACGTGGTGCAAGGCCAGTTCCCCTCTTCCATTCCATCTCGGACTAAATAAAAAGACGTGCATGGATTGATGATATGAGCAGGGCAATGTAACCGTCCTCGGCGATGCTTGTCACCCTACCCTACCATACCAGGCCCAAGGTGCGGCAATGGCCATCGAAGACGGAGCCGTGCTCGGGAATCTCATTGGCTCCCTGGTCAGAGACGAGAAGCAGTTGCCTGGATCGGCACGTGAACATGTAAGCTCGCTGTTGCAGGTATACGAGAAGCTACGAAAGCTGCGGACGACAACCAATGTCAAGGGTGCCGAGGCCAACCAGTACATGTTCCACCTTGAAGATGGAGACGAGCAGAGGCAGCGAGATGCCGAACTGAAGGCTCACGACTGGATGCGTCCATCACGCTGGAGATGGGCAGACACCTCTGCTCAGGATGAACTGCTTGGGCACGACGTGATTGCGGAGAGTGAGATGGCGTACAACGAATGGAAGTCTGGTAAGATCCACAAGATGTAAGAGCAGGAGAAGAACATTTCCACGGGCACTTTGAAGTTGAATTATGCGATTTGATGTCGAAACCTTCCATACGCTGTTAATAATTCGGCCCCTGCATTCGGGCCGCCGCGTACTAATGCAGCCGAGAGGCACTGTGATTGCCGTATGCCGATTCTCACGCCAGTGGTAACAGTGGGGCCTACCACCAATTCGGACACACTAACCTGAGAAGCTCTTCCCGGGTGGATACCGGCAGCCCAAGGCCGGTTAGGGCCAGTATAGACTGTCCGGCTTAGCTGCGTTCTTGGGTGTTGAAGCTGACACGGTCAACAACGCCCCTTGTCTAGGATCTGACGATTTCCAACCTCGTAAACCTCGTGGCCGCCGTGGAGCCGGCGCCAAGAGGGTCGATTATGGAGCCGCACTGGCGAGATGCATGAATTTTGCTCTGATGGAGCCTGTTCTTGCTGACCTAGACCCCAGACCGCCCAGCTCGAGACTAAATGAGATTTCCGGAGGACGCACCTTTTCGCTCGATAGCGCGAATGGAAGGCCAAGAGATCCCCCTATTGGTTATGACCCCTGATGTCCTGTGGCTCCCTCTCCACCCGATGAACTATCGCCATCTGTCTGCCTACACCTGCTCTCGTGGGGACTTCATCCCAGACTAGGCAAAAGGAGAGTGCTTTTGGTCGATATCAACCGGCATGGGCGCTGTCAATAGCTTGGACCAGTAGTTGTCGTCCACACCTTTCCACACCTCGCCGCGTGCCATCCAAGCGCACCATGGGACTTGTCAATGCCTTGACCACGGGTGCCAGCCTGGCTGTGGCCGCGTCCTCTATCTTCTCTCACGTGGTAGCAGGAGCACGAACTAACATCTCGAGGCCCACAAGCGTCGTTCTTCCTCAGGGAAGAATCAATGGCTTTCGTGATGATTCGCGCAACTCCGTCTACCTAGGTGTTCCCTTTGCCGCGACAACAGGAGGAGACAACAGGTGTGTTAATTAGGCAATGATTCTCGTCGCCTTTTGCTAACTATTCGGAAGGTGGCGGGCACCTCAGGATGTGCCGGAATCAAACTCAACATTTGAGGCGACGTCCTATGGGCCGACATGCCCTCAGGCTATCTCTGGCACGGCCTTTAGCCAGCAGGGAGAGGACTGTCTCAACCTGAATATCTGGTCTCCTTCAACTGGAGAAAATCTGCCCGTGAGTGTTGAGCATAGTGCATGATACTGGAACCCTAGGTCTTATTAGCTCTATGTTTAGGTCTTCGTCTACATGTATGGTGGCGCTATGGTCACAGGTTCCAACAGCAACCCTCAACTCCAGGGCACCAACTTTGCCCGCAATGGAGTTGTCTACGTCAACTTCAACACCCGCGAGAGCATATTCGCCTCTCCCCACTCTTCAGAGCTGAATGACGCCAGTCCTGAAGAGCCTCAAAATTTCAGCATCCTGGACGTTGAGAAGGCCCTCGATTGGATCCACGACAATATCCGAGGTAAGCATTTGAACTCTCAAATAGTTGTGAGC
Source organism: Diaporthe vexans (assembly GCA_021188095.1). NCBI lineage: Eukaryota > Fungi > Ascomycota > Sordariomycetes > Diaporthales > Diaporthaceae > Diaporthe > Diaporthe vexans. The sequence continues at coordinate 3,463,944 of JAJLLZ010000004.1, read as the reverse complement.
CAAAGTGGCAGAGAGCTGACACGAGACAGCCTTCGGGGGAGACCCTGACCACATCGTGTTCGGTGGTCATTCTTCGGGATCTGTGCACGTTGATCACTACCTCTGGAACCACCCCGATTCCTGGCTCAAAGGTGCCGTACAGATGAGTGCCAATGCCGTCTCTGGCCCTGCCTATGCACCCATCGACGAAGCCCTTGATGCTGTTGCCACCGAAGTTGGATGCCCTGCTGGTGGTAACGGTCAGATCGACTGTCTGCGCAAGGTCGACCTCTATGCTTTCCAAACATCCAACTTCAATTCTACCTTCAACACCTGGTTCACACCAGTCATCGACGACAAAACCCGTCACTCCGACTATGTTGCTCGTTTCGCCGCGGGCAAGTATGCGTCCCACGTTCCACTCCTGACCGGTACCTCCAACGGCGAGGGCACAATCTTCAGCATTGTCTACGGTGCCGAGAACACCAACTTCAGCTCCTGGATCAACACCTTCGACGCCGACAGCGCTCATATTGACGACGCTGTCTTGATCGAAGCATACAATGCGTCCGACTATGAGACCGAATCACTCCGCAGCGGCGCCCAGTACGGCGACGCCCGCTTCAATTGCGCGGTAGACTACCTCCAAGACCTCCGCAGCGCTACCCAGGACACCTGGGTCTACCGCTTCTTTGGTGCCTACGACAACGTTGTCGGTCCACCCAACACAGCACCCACCCACGGCACTGAAGTCCCATTCTTCCACGGCGGAAATGAGTGCTTCTCTGCACTCTCGGGAGTTACTGAGGCGCAACAGGCGCTGGCTGACTCTATCCACCAGTGGTTCGTCGAGTGGATTAAGAACCCCTCTGCTGGGCCTGGTTGGGAGAGGGTCACACCTGAGTCCGGCCCACTTGTCAAGCTCGGTGTACCTGGCGACGAGTTGTCTCTCATCGAGGCCTCGACGGATGAGTTCAATGCTCGTTGCCAAGCTGTATGTCAACCAAATCTTGATACCACCAATTCATTCCTTGCTAACAAGCTATCAGGTCTATAAGCCGGCCTTCCCCCGGTATCCTGTGGTTCAGTCAGTGGAAGGTTTGTTGAGCGAATTGTTACAATAGGTGGCCTTGCTCTCGATCTGCAAAAGCTTGTGTCTGTTGGCAATCATGAAGCCAAATACAATTTATACGGGGAAACACTTGTATCGCTACGTGCCAGGAAACCAATGCTCAGCTAAATGCCATCAAATCTTCGCCCTAATACCGCTAGGAAGGTGGTTGCTGTTGACCTTCCTGTCCCCTCTTTGCCACAATTCTAAGCGCGTCTTCCAAGGCAGATACAGCGTCTTCCGTAATCTCTGAAGTGACGCAACGGGTTAGCAGACAAGTTCTTGTCATTTTACAGCCATAATGAGGGAATTATGCGGGTAAAAGGTTCAGCAGCACTTACGATAGTGTGTTACTAGCCGACAACCCACGACTTTCACTCCAAATGGCGAGACGACACGGACAAATTCCTCGTCCGTGATGCCCAGTACACTCAAATCCAGCCACACCATGTTGGTTTCCTGTTCTAGACCTGGCTGTATGCGCCCGCCTAAGGACTTCCACGTGCCTTCCAGGCGCCTGGCAATGGCATTCGCACGCGGCAGATGCTCACCTGAGAGGAACACTGACTCTATGGCTATGCGTCCTGGGGCTGTCAGTAGCCCTATCTGACGCATGCCGCCGCCCATGGCCTTGCGAAAGTGACGGGCGCGCGATGCAATATCTGGAGAGTTAAATACCAATACAGAGCCCCCAGGTGCACCCAAAGACTTGGAGAGGCACAAAGACACGGTGTCCGCTAACGAGCAGTAAGACCTGAGAAGATCACGCGCGTTCTCAACTGCTTTTGTGGTCGTCAGGCCATCATTGTGAGAATAGCAAGCATTCCAGAGCCTGGCCCCATCGATATGGAAAGAAATTCCCTTGCTTCGAGCATATTTGGAGATTCTTGTGACCTCCTCCAAGGGAACAATCCTGCCACCGATGGTGTTCTCGATCGATATGACTCTCGTCGGAGAGCAGTGGTTGTCTCCATCATCAGGGACAATATTCGGTATAATGTCCTCGAGGGTCATATGAGCACCTTTCTTGGGTATAACAGGTATCATCTGAGCTTGTGAGAACGCTGAGACCGTCCCACACTCGTGCACGAAAAGATGACTCTGGCGGTTGCAGATGACGCTGTAGGGCGGCTGCTTTAACAAGGATCGAATGGCGATCTGATTGCCCATCGTTCCAGAAAGCACAAACACCGCGCTGCGCATCCCCGTAATTTCTGCTGCGAACTGCTCAAGTGAGTTTGTAGGTTGATCCTCTGAGAATACGTCGTCGCCAAAACCTGCGGCGTTGAACAGGATTGAATTCAGCATTGCTTCACTTGGTGTGGTCACTGTATCACCTGAGCGAAAGTTAGTCGATTGCCAAAACTAGGGTGATCGATTCAATGCCGGGACTTACTGCGGAAGTCATTCGCTGCGGAGGAACCTTTCTGCTCGTGGTGATCCTCCCAATTGTGCAGCGCTTCAGTAGACATCCTCTTTATATGAGGTTTGAGATATGAGATCTGATTGTAATTGGAAGGGTATCGCGGGGCGGCTATGCCACTTTTCTTCGAAAGGGTGGCAAATGCCTTCAGCCTGGATAAGGAGATGTCTCTCAGCATTCTGGCACTCTCCAAATATTTACAAGTTACTAATAATGGTGTCTGTCAGGGTCTTCCAAACGCATGTACTGGTACGGAAGGTTGTCAAAGATGCAGAAAAGAGAGAGGCACTTTTCTATTTTATACAGGTATTGTCAGTTTGCCAAATGAGGTAGTGCTTGGGCATGCAAGCACTTCAGCTCATGATGACCACCAACTCCGACTTACTGATGCAACTGTACCCAGGTGCAGCTAGTGTAATAGTGATAATTGACGCCCCTTCAATGGCTACCTTGGCACTTTCTCCGGGAGGCCCACACGATTGGCCGTCCCAAGGATGTTGCTGACGGAAGTCGGCTCACATGTTCCGCCACTCAGCCCGACCTGGCTATCTGCTGAACACGTCTACAGCACGGGATACACACTATATTGCCGTGTCAGTAATTACAAAGGGGGGAGGGGTTCTTCAGGCCAACCAGAAATTGTGTAACCACACGGCACTCGGGAATTGGCAGAGATGAGTGACTATCCGATCACACGACTTAAGAAAATCTGCCAATCATCCATGGATCGGTCTTCTTGAGCTATCAAGTCCCAGAACGGATTCTGGCACACTTGGTGACCTGAAGTCAGTCGCGACCGAGAGATCTCGACTTCATTGAACGTCAATGTCTCTTCGCATTTTGCTGCCCGAATAGCACTACTACCTATTTGCCCAGACTTCAGTGGACTCTTTCTATCTCAGCGCTATGGGATACCAGACCCGACGTCTTCCACCCAGCGAAAACCCAGCGAAAATATGGCAGTGATCGGATCAGTATCAGCTCTGATTCCAGTTCTCCAGCTCACAATGTTGGTTACCAACGCAACAACTCAGTACATACGAAGGCCAAATCAGCGAAACAAACAGCAGGGAGACTTCAAAAACAGCTGAAGGCTTTCTGCAGCATGCCCCAAGAGCTTGAAGAGCATGGCAGTGATGAGAAAGAGCTTTTTCTTTGGGGGAGGGTTTCGGCTGAGCGGCGTGGTCTGAGGAATTTCAGCGAAACCATGGCAGAGTGCAGAGCCCTGCTATTGAATATGTGGTTGCGCTCTTAATCCGTATACATCCCGAAGGCGTACGGTCCCTTCACACAGTGGTGAACGCTCGAAGGCCCTTGCCGAAGTGTATGTTCCCAATCTTAGTCTCTAAAAGTTTCCAATCAAGAATCTACTACCTTTCTCAATACATTGACTGATTCTTGAAAAGTGTGAATAGAAGGTACACGGATTCATACACCGTACTCTCATAATCATTGATACACGACTAAATACATTTCATCCTGCTTCTTGCACCACAAGTGGCTCAAGTTTCGGGCTCCGTCACGGCCATCATAAAGTTTATTACTGTGCAGTCGACCATCGCCTACTGCTGACAGATCTGCGCCCACCCTGGGTACCCCTCTTTTCTGTCCACTGGCGTTATTCGACCGGTAGCATGCAGATCACCCGCGAATACGACCAGCATGATCCTGATTTACAGGGGGTCACAGGCCTAGCGCTCGGAAGGATGCTGATTTGCCGAGATCGTCTTCTGGAAGCTGAACGTTCGATGGCCCACCACCAGCAGGCAGCATCTTAATGATTTCATATATTTGGCTCTTCAAACGTGCACCCGCGTCGACCTGGCTCGATGTTCGAGCATAAGCAACACGACCTGGGAGCAAAAGATCAAGATGCGTCAGAACATAGTGCGAGCCATTTTGGCGGCGTTGCTCTCGGGTGCCCAAGCCGCAGTGCTCAACTACACCACATCCGAAGCCGGCAACCCGTTTGTGGATGGATGGTACGCGGACCCGGATACGGAGATCTACGACGGTCTATACTGGGTCTACCCAACATCTTCCTACGACTATGAGGAGCAGACGTACCTGGACGCATTTTCCTCGCCAGACCTGATCAACTGGACCAGGCACCCCAACATTCTCACCAATGCCAACGTATCATGGGCCACAAAAGCGATGTGGGCACCAGCCCCGATCAGCCGTAATGGAAAGTACTATGTCTACTTCGGCGCCAACGACATCCAGGAAGAAGACACCACGACCGTGGGTGGCATCGGTGTCGGGATCGCCGACTCGCCAGACGGCCCCTATGTCGACGCCATTGGCTCTCCGTTGATTGGTGAATATCACAACGGCGCACAACCTATTGACCAGGATGTCTTCATCGACGACGACGGCCAGGCGTACATCTACTACGGAGGTCACTCACACGCCAACGTCGCCCTGCTGAACGAGGATATGGTCTCCATCGGGACCTTTCCCGACGGAACGCAGTTCAAAGAGATCACGCCGACCAACTACGTCGAAGGTGCGCAGATGTTCAAGCGCAACGGGGTGTACTACCTGATGTGGTCCGAGGGCGGTTGGACCGGTCCGGACTATGCAGTCTCGTATTCCATGGCAGACTCACCTCTGGGGCCGTTCGAGCGCAAGGCGGAGATTTTGCGGCAGGATTCGGCCGTCGCCACCGGAAGTGGACACAACGGAGTCATCAATATCCCCGATACTGACAACTGGTATATCGTGTACCATCGGCACCCGCTGGGAGATGACAACGGAAACCACAGACAGCTGGCCTACGACCGGATGTACTTCAACGAGGACGGTTCGATCGCAGATATCGTGATGCTGGTCAAGGACAACTTTGAGGATGGTGACACCGTCGGCTGGACCCTCTATGACGGCGGCTGGTCGGTGGTTGATGGTCAGCTCAAGGCCGAGTCGTCCGACGGGGGCAAAGCGCTGCTGAATACCAATTTTACTGACTTGGTCTACGACGCCGACATTACGATTTCCAGCGGCGATGGAGACGCGGGTCTGCTGTTCAGGACCACTTCACCGAGTGGTGGCTTAGATGCATTCGATGGATACTATGCAGGAATATCCGCTGCTGGAAGAGTCACCCTGGGCAAAGCCAACGGCACCTGGACGGAGATTGGAGCGGCTCAAGCTGATGTCGCGGCGAATACGCAGCATCACATCCGCGTGACCGCCATTAGCAGCGAGATCAAAGTCTTTGTAACAGACATGGGCGAGCCGAAGATTACCGTCAAGGACGAGACATATAGTCAAGGCCAGGACGGGGTGAGGGTTTACGCGGCCGAGGCTTTGTTCGATAACATTTCGGTGGCAAGGCCGTAACATGACAGGCCACCATGGCAGTACATACAATGTTAAGAATGTGAATTATCTTCTACTACAATATCATAGTCTTACAACACTGCCTAGCTAGCCGCCCGTGGTCTACAGTACAAAATGGGGTATCAAGAAACGGCAACGCTTTCTAAAATGAGCTCAGCTTGCTGCTGGGTGTCTTCCAACCTGACCGGCAATTTTCCAGAAGGACACCAGAGCCGGCGATGCTGTAGCGAGTATAAAAGTACATCATATACATGTAATTCATAGTGCCTGGATGGTTCATGTCAGTTCAATATTCCGGAAAATCTTTCATCGCTGACATTTGGTGGGGGAAGGGAAATGGGGACTCACAAATAAAGCCTCAGCAGACAAGGTGATGTCTCCAGAGACAGTCCCCTTCATCTGCACCTCCACATTAAGATGCATATCCATCCGCAGCGCAAACCCCTTCTTGCTGCCGTGCCACGCGGTATCGGTCTGCTTCCGCGTGACAAAGTTGTCCTTGGTGTCCAATTCCCGCCGGCTCCCATCGAGCGTTTTCCAAGCCGCAGCTCGTGTGCCAGCCTTGCGCCTGTAGTTACCCCTGCCATCTTCGAGCTTCCACGGTCCCGGTGGCGATGACAAGTCGCCCGGCATGGGCAAGGCGCGCCTGTTCTCCACGGCCTCCCACCCGCCTGGGTGAAAATCCTGGGTGAGCTGGTAGCCGCCCCACTGGTTGTCTTGCTGGTAGTCGCGCCAGTTGTCCACGGAAGGCCATGGGCCCTGAGGTGGCTGGTAGTTGTCGTTGCCCAGGTACTCGAGCTGCGACAGCTGTAGGGCTGGCTTGCTTGGTCCGGATGTCCCTCCGATGTAGGGCAACGGCAGCGTGTTGCGCTTGCTTCTTCGCCTGAAGCTATCCCTTGGCGTCCGAGGGCTCTCGAGCTCTGTTGCTGTAGAAGGTGTCTGCAGCGACTCAGTATCTCCTGGGCTGGAGATAGCTGTTATGGCCGTCTCGAGTTCAGCGGATTCAGGGCTATCACGCGAAGCTCTTGACCGTCGCTGTAGTAAGGACGTCTCTATCGGCGGGAGAGGAGTTCTTGGCGTGCGTGGAGTCCGAGGAGTTCCGGGGACCACATTTGGTGTTGGCGGCACGGGTGGTATTGCTGGAATCTTCGATTCGGGCGTGGGTACACTGACTGGTTGTGGTACAGGTGGTGTGGCGGAGGGCTTCTCGGAGCTAACCAAGATCTCCGAGAATAATTGAGGCACTGGTGGTTTTGATGCTTCTGGGGTCGCTTTTGGTTCTGGCTTTGGCTTTTCCGGCGCTGGTGTCGAACCGTTGCGCCGCCCGGCAAAGGCCCTAAATGCCTGTAGCACGGATGGCTTCTTCGCTGGCTTGGGTTCATCTGCGGATGCAGTTGACTTTTGCTCCTGAGCGGATGCTGCTGATGATCCCAGAACAGGACTTGGCGCCCGTATGAAAGCGATCTGCTCAGGTGCTCTTGCGAGGGACTTGTCCACGGGGACAGGGGCCCACTGGTATTCGGGCTTCCATATCTTCTGGAGAAATTCAAAGGCCTCGTTTGGAACCCATACTGTCATGCCATCACTATTCCTAACTTCCATTCCTTAAAGCGAGTGGACATTGACGCGAGTGATGAGACCCGGTCAACAGAGATGAGACGCGGATGTGAGCGGTAGTGAGGCGCTAAGGCCGACCAGATTGGGAATGTTTGAAACGTTGAGAGTCAAGGCATTGCTGTTATCCGCTCGCGAAGTCTTCTGAGCGCCTGGCCCAGAATGTTGTCTTTAAAGAATTAACGTGTATCTGGATCTGCATGTAGGGCTGACGATGGTACAGACGTCAGTGGTGATTGTTGTTGTACAGAGTTGGATGCCAGATGACATCTTTTCTGGGGACAGGCGAAGCTTACTCGTGTTCAAAACAGGGTACGGCGGTGATCTGCAGGTCCGATCTCACCACACGCTCCGAAAAGCCGGGGTCAAATCCGGATTTGCAACTCGGCCGACTTGCAGACGTTGCCACCACTGGACAAAAATAGCCATCGCCCTTTTTCGGAGAAAGAAAGGTTGGAATAATCTCTGGAGGGAAGATCTAGCTTTTGTAAACCGAGATGTTTTTCTAGGCGAGATTCCAACGCTCAAAAGGTGGGCGCTTGTTGGCCAGTGCCCGGGTGTCAGGCATCAGGCCATACACAAGATCTGGCACTCTGACGGTTTCAAAATCGGTCAAGATAACATGTTATCAAAACGTACCCCAACCCGCTCCGGAAGCAGTTGCTTGGCATACAAGTCTGGCCATCTCGCGAGCTTAGGTGCCCCTGGTTTCCAGGCAAAGCTTCCTGAGTCGCCTACCCCGTGTTTCCGCCGCGTCGGGAAACACTATTCTGTGGCTCGACGCTCACGTGTATCTTGGTCCAAGAGCATCGGATGGAAAGAGCAGGCTCAATAATAGGATCTACCTTCCCAGCCACGACAAGCCCCATTATGACAGCCATCAAGTGGCCATTGACGTACTATCTGGACGAGCGGCAGCTCTAGGATCAGATGCAGCTATGACACCGTTAGGACTTGAATTGGCAGCAAGCGCAAGTCGGACCAAGCACAAAAACGGGGCGAATCCGCCAGCCATAATGTATGTCTACTGGCTCAACCATACACCCTCCAAGTAGCTTTCATAAATCCCTCCGACGTGTACGAGCTGCTCTGGAGCCTGCTTAGGCTCCTCCCCCAACATTTCAAACTCCGGCAAACTCATGGCATGGCCGGATACCTTAACCGCCAGCTGCTCACCAGCATCGAAGTGAATGGCAGTCGGCCAGATCCAGACTTCCATCTCTACAATCTCACCCGGCGTCACCGGATCGTCTGTATCTTGGCTCAAGGTAGCCCAATACTTCTGACATAATTCGGGGGCCAGTCTTCTCCTTGAGGCTCGCAGTTGACCATTGGGGCCCAAGTACCTCAATGGGTTGATGCGAGGAATCTCTTCGGGGCTGGACACACCGAGGGCCTCCAAGGGCATATTCATATGCTCAAGCTCGCTCCCGTCCATGCCTCTCTTTCGGATTTGCGCGTAGATGTCAAAGTCGTTGTGCGACGGGCACGCTGTGTCAATCACCAACTTGGTAGGACCCACAAGCGTCGTCGGTTTCTGGAAGGTGTAGGCAAACTCCAGCAGATCAACGCCCTTGTATTCAAGAACATTGTGATTTCTGTCGTTCGACGGCCTCATGAACATGTCGTGGGTCAAATAAAGCCTTTGCATCGCTGTTCCAGGCGCGAAGGGCTCATGCCATGGGAGCTTATCGAACGGCATGTCGAGCATGGCTGGCTTGTTGTACTGCAATACGGCGAGTCTGACGGGGGGCGTCTTCTCCCAGCCGTTTTGGATTCCCTTCAAGTATTGGTCAAAGAACTTGTGCAGGTCGTCGATTCGTGCTTGGCTATAGAGGTCGTACCACTCCTGCGTCGCGTGGACCGCAATCCTGACTACATGTCAGCATCATATGAACTTCTATTTCTTCGGTAAAGAATACCACTTGGCCTGGTGTGGGATCTCTTCAAATCCTCGGAAGCTTCCAATCGTGTGAAGCATCGTAGAGAAGCTGGCAAGTATGTATGCTGGCACTTGGATCCTGTCCATGCGAGCCCGCTTGTCGTCCCAGTATTCCCTGCAGGTGGGATACTTCTCGAGCATTGCCACGTCGTCTTCCTGTTGACCTCGCCCTTTCCACGAGAAATTAGCAGCATCGCATAACGCGTGAAACAAAAAATGGAGAACACACCTGCCAGTACGTTTTGTATCATCTTGGAGAATGTAATCGTCGGGATTCCGCCCCTGCACAGTGTCTCCCTCAGATGATCACTATGGCCTTCAAATGGCGCGATACAAGCCAAATGAGGCGGCCTTTCGGCAGCCACGAACCATTGACTCACCGCCAACCACGAGTTCCCGGCCATGGCGATCTTACCGGAGCACCACGAAAACTTGGCGATCTCTTCGATAGCGTCATATCCATCTTTGCCCTCGCTCGTGCCCCATATCTTCAAGTCGCCCTCGGAGTCACCGGCTCCCCTGGAATCCACATTGACAACAGCGTAGCCCTTAGGAACCCATTCGGCGGGATCTAGTCTTATTTTTCGTCAGAGCCCGACTGCACGAATTTGACAAGGGTTCCACATACCCTTCAAACGACTCATAGCCGGACAACTGGCTCAGCGGCACACCCGCTCTTAAAGGAGCTTTGTCAAGGTTGAACTCGCCTGCATGTTGGCCATTAACCAGATCTCTCGCCTACCAAGACCGGAGTAGGTGCCCTCACCTGTGCCACTCTTCCCGTATGGAGACCACATCATGATCGCTGGCACCTTCGCCTCCGTCTTGGGTCGATATACATCAGCTCGCAGACGAGGACCGTCGCGCAGAGGCAAGAACTGGTCGCCCTCAAGAATGATATCACAAGGAAGGGGCCGAGATTCTGGGGTCTTGCGGAAGCCTGCCGGTAGTTCCAGGCGGACAGGCTCCTTCGGGTGATCCCACGGCGGACGGGTGGTGGGATGCTGAGTGACCTTGGTGGAATTGACGAAATATGGAGCCATATTGAAATTGTGCATATGTTGCAATATTTAAGAGATCAGACACTGGTCAGGGCAGATGGGATGTCAATGAACGTGTCACGGGGCAGTAGCCATGCTTTTATGCGTGTGTATGAGTCTCATGCCACATGTGTACTTGGCCGGCCAGACCAATCCGTACATGTGGGTAGGATCATGTTGCAAATGAACCATGACTGGAGCTAGGGCATGTCCACACCTACATCCCCACACGATGATTGAGGAGACAGTGGCCAGCCGCGAGCATAGGCAACCCCCATTGACATATTGAATGCAGCGTCGAAATCCGTCCCGAGCAATCTAGGAACGTACTCAAGAAATGATCGACTAACGCTGCCTCCTGTCCTTCTTCTCGTATCAAGATGGACGGCGATGCTTTCTCATAGGCACACTTGCCAATGCTTGCAACGTCCCAAATGAGAAGCCATTTCTCCATCCTCTTACGTGCACTCGTCCTCAATCCAAGATGAATTGCCAGCAAATTGCGTCAAAAAGACTGCAAGACTCGGGCTCCTCTATGTCACCGTCGGCCGATCACGTTTCTCGGGTTCTTAGAATCGCGAGGACACCACGAGTTATTATGGGCCCTTGCATTCATCCGGTGTCCACAGCTCCACCGCGGGCCGAGTAATGAAGGCGCCTGCACGGGGACAGGGTTTCTTGTGTTTATATGATGCACTTCGACCACATCCAGAAAGGCCAGGGAGATTCATCGGAAAGGGGAGAGCTTAATGTTTAAAGTAGCATGATTCGAAGTTTAATTCATATTTTAGCTGCAACTCTCAACTACATGGTAGTAGTATAGACTAGTATAAAAGGCCCTTCCTAGAACATGTTAAGCTGCTTCGGCTTCCACCATAGGAGTGCCCAAGCGCTTTCTCGTCGAAATCTCTCGTGTCCATCTCCATATAGTTACGACGAGGCGGTATTTCCGTTGTCACGTGTAATTCCGTCGTTCTCAACGCCTTCTTTTTCATAGAAGCCAATAGTTACTCAGTAAATAAGTGGGTTTCGATAATCGAACGAGGGAAGAAGTATGTAATTCTTTAGCCAATGCCAAATGCTGCCATCACAGCAAGTCGCTGACTGGATAGCGTGTAGATGTACACCAGTATGATTATACGTCACGCTATTTTGATTATATTGGGCTTATTGTGGATCTAGGGAAGAGTACTTGTCAAAAGCTTGATCGTATTCTGACATCCTGTCTATTGCTAGAGCAGACAAAGTCCAGTCATACGATGGAGTGGTCTGCTATTCCGAACCGCAAGCTCATCTTTGTCGACAATGCCTGCATTACCAAGGCCTTCAAATTTGTTGAGGAGTGCAAAGCCGGCATGCACGTTCTGCGACTTGCATCGCGTCCGATAAATACCTAGATAAGCAGGCAAGCCTGGGAGGCCGAGAGATATGCAACATCATAGGCATCTTTGGAAAGCACGGTTGCACCGCAGTAACGCCATCATCCTGCAGCGTATCAACAGGGCTGGGATCTTTGCTTGCAGTCCCCTCGAGATTATATTGGAATGTGTGATGACAAGATAAGCTGAAGCCAATCATCACTTCACACCTTCGAGCTGATACTGCGAGGGGGCCGTCTGTGCCGCCCAGGCTTCCAGAATTACACAATTAAGGCTTCGGCCACACTGTATTCATCCTTTTAACTATCTATCTGTCTACTCAGTTACTTGTTTCTTCCCCCCAGAGCCTACACATAAACGTTTCAACCTCTTCATATATATCCTAGTACTTCTCTTATAGATATACCTTAAAATTCTCCTTTATAATCAACTTTAGAAGACCTTTATTATTTATAATAAGAGTATAGATATAGAGGAGTATAAGTTTATTCTAATCTCTCTCTATTAGCTTATAAACTTCTCTTAGTACCTTTTTTAGGAGGTTAAAGAGTTTATTATAGAAGTCTTAGAGGTAGGCTATTTTAAATTATTTCTTTATCTTAACTTCTTTTAAAGTTAGTAGCTATATACTAAGATAAGGGTTATTATACTTACCTAGTAAGGGTCTTCTTATAATATATATATATATATATATTAGTAGTAGAGGAATAAGTTTTTAGCTAGAATTTCCTTTATAAGACTACTTATATAAGGACTATCTTAAGACTATTCTTACCTTACTATATAACTACTTTACTATTAACTAGCCTTTAAGCTATATATTAATAATTAATAGTATTATTAAAAGTAGTTCTTCTTAGCCTTATCTATATATTATAAGGCTAAGGCTATATATATACTTATTATATCTAACTATTATTATTAGTAATATATATTTTTTTAAATACTAGGTCTTAAGTGTTTATAACTATATAAAGGCGCTATGTATAGCTATAGCTGTATACGGAATAGAAACGGAACTAGTTATACAATTAATTAGATCCTTCAGGTTTACAATCGAGTTTTCAATCATTGAGCGGCCCCCAAAGGACTTCAATGTTGATAGATAAAGAGAAAAGTTTTTATTAGATCCCAAAGAACGAGAAACTTCCAAAAGCCACGTCTTCTCTGTCTCAGTCCATTCGTGTCCCATGATACAGTGCTCTCGTTTTCCACACTACCGCCTACTATCTGCAAGACTGGCCATGACTTTCAAAGTTCTCCCTCTCCAGCTTCAAAGCCAGGGCATCGATTTCGCAGACTGGGTATCACTGGTAACCCTCGGTCTCGCGCCCCTGATCGCGCACCTTGCGGCTGGCGCCCCGCAACCTTCTTACTTAACATCCACTCATCCCCGGTGGCACGACCGCATCTGTCACTACATTCCGACTTCGATAGTGTGGCGTTACGCGGCCATAACTGATCGGCGAATTAGATCGTCTAGCTGGGACATCCCGAGCATCGCCGCCGCCAACGCATTGTTCTGGACTTCGCAAGGATGGGACGGATCAGAGGAGATGGCGGTATGCAGCCTTGACTACTGTACTTATCTTCCGGAATCGACGAGGGTTGAACTACTATCCTGGGACTTTGCAAAGACTTTGATTATCACACTACAAGGGCTTCAAGCACTCTATTTCCTAGGAACCAACTCCTCCCTGAATGGGCCGATCGTCCTCCCTGAATGGGCCGATCGACGCCACGGTCGACATGATATTCACGCCCTTGGCTATCCTTGGGCTGTATCGGCTCTCTGCGGCGTTTTGGCTGACTGACCATTTTGCCTTCGCACCTATCAACCAACTTCAGGCTTTAGGCAGCACGAGAAGGCTGTCCCTGGACAGTCTTCTCGAACGGCCCGACAAGATGGATTCTGATGCTGACCATTACCGGCCCACGACATATCTTCCAAGCAAACTGTTTCGATTCATCTTCTTCCTTCTCATGCTTAGTCTGTGGGCAGCGTTATTGATTTATACTTTTGGGTCCGTCGTCATGGGCGCACAAAGCCTCAGCTTCTTAGGCTGCCTGATCTTATACCACCTCATCCTGGTGTTCTCGTTAGTGATCTTCGGCTACTACTTTTCGAAAGGAATGACGACGTCCACTATCATTCCCTGCATTTCAGCCACCTGGTACAAGATCTATTCAGTGGCAGTCATGTGTCTGATGGTCGGACTCATTGTCATTTCGAGCATTGAAACACGAAAGACACCATGTGGGATTTGGACGGTGACGGGCGGATTTGTTGGCGACTATTTAAAGTGCAAGGAGGACAACGCAGAATTCATTCGTGTTGATCCAGATCTCGCGGGCAATGCATTTGGGATTGCGTCAACATACACTGACAGCGAATCAGGGTCCACACTAGAGCCTGGCCAGTTCTGGGTCGATAACTTTACAGGATCATGTATTGGGACATGGTCGAGTGATAAGCGTGTGCGTGGCTCGACTTTGGAAATCGTACCCATGGGTGGCCTGGTATGGCCCAGCCCAGAAACGGGCCTGAAAGTTTAGATCGTTCGATGTGTAGCTCGAAGGAATGACTTAGACGAACCGAGTTGCATTTAGCACGAGCGGATAGGAATGAAGTGACCGAGAGTCAGAATTCCCAATAGCAACCCCCCCCCCCTTCCCCGAAGATTCAAGCACGAAGGGCTTTATAAGATAGACACTGTCTCGTGGAATCTCTCGAGCAGTCTGCGAGTGAATGACAACACCAGCTACGAGCATGGCATCGGGACTCGTCTTTAGCAAACTCGCCAAATCTTGACTCCTGTGGGGCTATGAGAGCCAGCCTTAATCCAATTGCACCACCGACAAAGGTTTCATTACCATTGACAGAGCAATCAGACCCTATCGTCGGTGGAACCTGTTCCGTAATCTCCGTGAATAAAAACACATGCCATGCGAAACCCAGTAGGTTAGCTGGACGAAATTGTCTTTGATAGGACTAGTGGTAGAAATGTCGGCACCGAGAGGGATTAATGGTCAATCACAAATGCTCATGGCAGCATATGGCCCTAGCCCAGTGCTCGGTTTGGAATAGCTAGGTAGTAATAGATACGGTCGAGCGGGCAGACGTCTTCCAGGCAGCCCAGGGGCAATCGAAAGCGTGGTTTCATTCAACCGGACAGTGAACACAGCAGGTTGTCCAAGTTTCTACCACAGTGATTACACATGTAGACTATTGCCTTCAGGTCTACACATTTGAACCATTCCATTACGGCACACTGCGGCGGCAACGGTAGCCCCATCTCGGAAAGGACCTAGGTAAGTGGATTTGGATGAAGCGAACATCCCTCATCTCAAAGTCCCTAATTTGCACAAGTTTTCTTGACGCCTAAACATGACGGCAGGATGCAGCCGTGTCCAAAAGTAAAATAGCACCGATTATAATTTCATAATGAGTGTCAAGAAGCCTAGAACAAGGAATAAAGCCGTCGAGACTCCTGAAAGTCATGAGGCTGCTGCTTACATATTCCTTCGTCTTTTGTTAAGATAGCCGAAGTACCTGCCCAGGAAGAAATTATACTTTCCCGTATATCCAGTGGCCATTGATTGTAAGGGGCAGTGGGAATAAGCACTGACTCCCTGGAGAGGGAGCAGCCGTAGGCCGTGCAGCGGCTAAACACGCTGCAGTGCCTGGCTGACCATGTGCTCATTTTGGCTAAATGCGTTCGAGCTACTACAGACCTCAGTGCCCCGTTGGGTTAACACATGGTCGGCATTGCATCTCCATTTCGTTAGAAGAAACCCACAGGCTTGCACTAGTGGGGAGTTTCTGTGCTTTAACATTACCCGCTAATTTATTTTAGCTTCACAATTCCGCTGTGCCTGATGGGTCTGATTCCATATGCCCGATCGCCGGTGCGTTTCACTTGTTAGGACTACCCAACAACTTACACGGGAGTGGTCTTCCCTGCCATAAGCAAAAATATGGAGACTCTGTAGTTGTAAGGCTACCACAAGCAGGTGTAAGCCTTGCTCAATGATATAAAGACTTGGCGCCAAGCTCCCTCAAGGCTCGTTGATGTTCGCCTCATCACTCATCATTTACTTGGCTTCTCTCGTTACAACTTGTCCAATATGCGGTCCTTTTTGTCCCTGGCGGCTGTCGCTATTCCAGCCTTGGCTGCCCCACTCGACTCTTCAGCAAACCCTGCCACCGTCCTCAGCAAGCGTGCCGAGCCTGTCAACTACAACCAGAACTACATCGCATCAGGCGCCGGTGTCACTTACACACCAAACCAGAGCGCAGGCTCTTTCAGCGTCAAATACAACACCAATGCTGATTTTGTCGTCGGCCTTGGATGGCAGCCTGGCAATGCCGACCCGATCACTTACAGCGGTTCCTTTACCGCCAGCGGTGTTGGCCTTCTCTCCGTCTACGGATGGTACACCAACCCTCTGGTCGAATACTACATCATGGAGACTGCCATTGGGTACCAGAAGGTCGGAACTCACAAGGGAACGGTGACCAGTGACGGCGGAGTCTACGATGTCTACGTCCACCAGCAGGTCAACCAGCCTTCTATCTCCGGCACTACCACCTTCAACCAGTACATCTCCATCCGCCAGACGCCTCGCACCTCGGGGACCGTCACCGTCGCCAACCACTTCAATGCTTGGAAGTCATTTGGCATGCAGCTGGGTACCTACAACTACCAGACCATCTCTGTCGAGTCGTGGACTGGCTCCGGCCAGGGTTCCATCACTCTGAGCAAGTCTCCTGGCGGCGGCTCCACCGGCGGCTCTACCGGCACCACCACCTCATCCAGCAGCTCGGGCACGCCTCCCCCCAGCACCGGGTCTGGCTCCGGCACTGTTGCTCAGTGGGGCCAGTGTGGCGGAATTGGGTGGTCTGGCGGGACCACCTGCGCCTCTGGCCTTACCTGCAAGGTATTGAACTCTTACTACTCGCAGTGCCAGTAGGCAGATCGACACCCAGAGGGAGACAAAAAATGTACATACATTGCCTTACGCCGCTGAAGTAGAGCACAGCCTATTCTATTCATGTCCATAGCTTTTTGAAATTCAACAAGATCCAAGGAGCCAGATCCGCTTCTCCCATGGTTGAGATAGCTCCGCACGAGGACATGAAACGTAAAGTTCCGAGAAAATGCGAGCGTACGGCCTGACGATGGTGCTGTGAATAATATGACCAACTTGAAGACAAGGATCACACTCAGCAGGACCTTAGCGTTCCATTAGATACGGTAACCCTACCCCATAGTTCCTCCAGGGCTCCTTTGTTTTCTTTTTTTTTGGGGAGGTCTAGGGCTGTTTAGCATCGAAAGGCGAATGGCAGCTGATATGAGCGTCCCTTGCTGAGTTTGTACGGTATGGGTGACTGGCTGTTAGAGGTGACTGCCCACCTGGGCAGGTGAGTGGTCGGATCAGTGACAACCAGGCTTCATAAGCTCAGGCAAGCTCACGCCATGGTCCAATATAAATATCTCCCAAGGTTACAGCACCACACTGACGAATTTGACGCACATTCCAAACGCAGCACTCCCCCGAGGTCTTAACCGTGATGGCTTCTCTTGATCTCACAGTCGACAGCGTGGATAACGCAGCGTCATACGGAACCCACCCAACCCCCGGAAAGAAAGGCAGAGGCATCGCTGCTCGGATCCGTTCAATCTTCAGTTCAGACAAGCGACTCCCACGAGATGTCTGGGCCGGCGGCACCGACTACACCGAGGCCAAGGTTGCCGCCATCCTGCGGGACTTCCTCCAGCCAGACACTAAGCTATCCCTCTATGAAGCCGCCGTTTCTCTCCTCTCCCTGATACCAGACAACGCCGCAGAGCATGCCGAGGTGTGCTCATTTGGAGGGATCTGCGTGGAGCTTGCAGCGCAGATTCCCTACCACCACCCCTCGCAGCTCAAGTTGGTCCAGCTTCTTCACTACCTATCCATGTCACCCAGGTTCATAAACAAATATCTACTGACGGCGGTGAGTAAGCCAAGCTTTGCACCACCATGAATCCCTGACTGTCTGTACTAATTCGGGTGTAGGAGCGAGAAGAATTCCATCTACCCTTCAAGCTGCTTTGGGAGTCTCTGGTCGAGAGATGTGACGGTACGGAATCCCTTCCTTTGCCTACCTCTACGCCATTTTTCTCCTTCTCTGGTTTCTTGGTTCTGACCTCATCGACGGACTGCAGGACTCGACGTTGACAACCCCGGCGCGTGGGTGAATCTCAATGCGTTCATGGCCAACTTCTTTTCTACCGGGATGTGGGGAACATGTCCGGGCAACGCTGTTGCACAGCTACGGATGGTGTTTGAAACAGAGCCTGAGGTGCTAGAAAAGTTTGAGGTCTGGCGACGCGACAGCAATATCATGGCCGCTGCCCAGTGGATATTGTGGCATGGACAGACTGTCTTGAAGCTTGTGGTATTTAACGGTCGACCGGAAAATGAACTCGGTCTCAACGGCCGCTGGCGGCTTGGAAAGGGCTATACAGGCCCTTTGATAGAGCCTCGCTCTATTGAGAGATGGCGATTCTGGAAGGCCTGTTTCGAGGCTGTTGAGAATCTTGCCGATGCAAGCGAGGAATGCAAGAAAGTTGCCAGCAAGACAGCTCGTATGATGGGGTCTTTGGAGGATGGCATGCTGTTCTGAGCGTGTGGTAGTCAGATACTACTAGTAGTAGCGGGCGTACTCGCTCTGAGATGCAGCTTTGTGCATTCCATACGGCATGGAGTACACCAGGAGTTTAGAAATGGTATCTGCCGGTGGCCATTTGGCTTATCTACGGAGAAAGTGCTGTTAACAATCTAAAATGTGCGTGCCATTGGCAGGGGAACAGCTAGAGTGTTTCCGACTGGTTAGAGTGACGCATGTTGTGAGCAGCAGCCAAGATAATAAAAAGCAGCATCGAGAGTTAATCGGCATCCGAGATGCCCGTAGCGTATCAATGCGACGTGGAGTTGCATGCCCAGGCGCGTCATGGTTCGATAGCTGAGGGATATACTGTGGTAATCTCGGATGATTATTCCTCGCCGGGCCAGCTGCACGTCTCGAGTCCCACGGTGTGGAGGGCACACGGACCACATACAAACAACCACATCAACGCGCGACGCGCCCGCCCCTCTTTCCGCTCCCCTCGTTCCCTCATCACCAACCAACCTTCAACCGTTGCATACTCGCTGGTCATAATACTATACCCACGAACTTCTAGCCGCGACAATTCAGTCATCTTGCCGTTGGAAGTCGACAAACATGGCCAGGGGCAACAATTATTCCTGTTACGCAGTCCGTGAGGGCAGGCGGCCTGGCATCTACAACACCTGGGCGGCTTGCGAGAGACAGGTCAAGTGTTACTCAGGCGCCAGGTTCCAGGGCTTCAAAGTCCGCCAGGATGCCGTCAAATGGCTCGCCAAGGCCGGTATAGACGCCAACGATGTTGACAGCGCGTCTCCCTCGCCCCCTCCCCCGCCAGCTACCTTCGACCCGCCTGCCCGGCACGCCGACGCGTCCTCTTCCTCCTCCAACGCGAGCGGCCCCTTCTACGCGGTTGCGAAAGGCCGAAAGCCGGGCATATACAACGACTGGGACGACTGCCATGACCAGGTCGATGGTTTCTCCGGCGCGAGATACAAGAAGTTTTCGACACTCACCGCTGCCCAAGAGTTCTGTGCCGTCTACGGCGGCGGCGGTCACTTCTCGCTCTTCACATCAGAAGCCTTCCAGCCCGATCAAAAGGCCTCGTTTAGCGACGAGTGGGCCCGTCTTTCACAGTCTCAGGGATGGGCACGCGGTACCTGGCAATACCAACAGCAGCGGGCCGCCGCTCTTCGAAACGAGATACAAACACACTTCTTCGCCTCTCAGTCTGCCCAGTTGCCTGCGGTCAAGGAAGAGCAGGGCACGGGAGCCCCCAACATCAAGGAGGAACACGAAAACGCAGGCTTGGAGGCCATCTCTGAGTACAATCAAGAACGCCACGAGGCAGCGCTCGAGCTCCTCGGCTTTCAGTCCATGTGTCGAGCGGTCGGGAAGAATCCCGGCGAGACCAGAGCCCAATGCGAGATGATCCTCAAGTCGACGCTTATCAACATTGTCGACCTCCTCGACGCTCGCCGCCTGGGAAGAGACACAACCAGGCTGCCATGGACGAATTTCAACGCCTTCAAGGCCTACACCCTCAATCCTCAGCAGGATAAGACCATTCCAGTCAAGAGCGCCAAGGCGGATCCCATTCTGAGGTGCTTTCTGCAGAATTTCTCCGCGCCCCGAGCTGGCAGGGTGAGCTACCCATACGCGTCTCCTGTCATATACTCGGTGCCGGCGCCAGTTGCCCCGTCACAACAGCAATCCCCTGCACAACAACACAACCCCGGCCCTCATCACAGCTCCCGATGGAGAACACCGACTTCCGCCGAGGCCCAGGAGGGTTGGGTGCTGATGGCGAAGAGGGCTGTGTCCGAGGAGGAAGACGACTTCGAGGATCAGGGACATCAAGACAAGAAGGTCAAACTCGAGGAGGTGATCGAGGCCCAGGTGACCAAAGCCGAGGAGGTGCCTCAGGCTAACAACCTGACGCATGCCGACGCGACGCTGGTCGAGAACAAGCCCAAGAAGCGAGGACGTCCTAAGAAGGTCAAAGTCGAGGACGTGATCGAGGCGAAAGCCGAGCCCAGGAAGCGAGGACGTCCTGCGAAGAAGGCCAAAGTCGAGGACGTGATCGAGGCCCAAACAATCAAGGCAGAGAAGGCGACCGAACCCCAGGTGATCAAAGCCGAGGAGGGGCCCCAGACTAACAAAGTGACGCATGCTGACGTGACACAGGTCGAGGACATGATCGTAGTCAAGGAGGTGAATGTCAAGCTCGAACGTGACATTGAGGCCAAGAACCTTCGACGACGTGAAATGAAGAAAATCCAGCAGCGATGGACTCCATCCAATTCCATCATGCGAAGCTGGATTTCCTCCTCGGTGTAATCCCGGGGGGGATCATGCCTGCCGGCAGGGGGCTCTGCCCCCGAACAGCATCACTGTATCATTTTTCTCTCTATCTCGCCCCCGCCTTGACTGGCGGCGGGCGAGATAGCTGAGGCCTAACTGTGTATCGTGCCGAAGGGTTTGCAGCTGCGAAAGCGGTCTTACCCGGAGGGTGCCCACCGGACCTTGAATGATGAGGTTTCCATACGGCACGGCAAATGCCCACTTATTTTATTGATTTCAAGTCACTCGCCCCCGTCCGGGCGGCTCGAGTGCATGGCAAATTAAGTTCTCTTAGTCGGCCTCGAGCTCGGCAGTTGGAAGAGTCTAACTACGAGCTCGTGAGCCCCGACCTGCTGAACATCTGCTATCAACTGAGTTAATCATGCTGATTCGGCTGCCCAAAGCGGGCATGATCCATACTCTGAGGACCTAGTCAGATATTCAACATACTCTCGGGTCTTCTGGTGGATATCCAATATCCACCTAAATCTACAACCTGTCGTCGGGTACTCAACAGACCGTC
Source organism: Diaporthe vexans (assembly GCA_021188095.1). NCBI lineage: Eukaryota > Fungi > Ascomycota > Sordariomycetes > Diaporthales > Diaporthaceae > Diaporthe > Diaporthe vexans. The sequence goes on along the minus strand of JAJLLZ010000004.1, from coordinate 3,442,593 downwards.
AAGTATTCAACATACGTATGTCGTGGAAGGAGTACACAAAGAATGGTGACAGTGCAAGGAAGAAATGGGGCTTTGCAGGTGATTCCCATAAAGGGACACTTCAGACGAAGGGTTGAAAGGGCGGGTGGTCAAAAGGACAGCTAAGGAGGACGGCCAAGAAGGGTGGCCAAGGGGGGTGTTCAAGGGGGGTGGCCAAGGTGGGATGGCCAAGAAGGATGGCCAAGAAGGATGTTCATGGCAAAGCAAGAGATGCGGTCTCAGGTATTCAAGTGTGTAACGGACAATGGAATTATTCGGGATGACGAAGCGCGTAATAAAGCTCGCAAAGTCGCAGGAGCCGTAACAGTCTTCACACAGACGCTCGATTAGCACAGTGACGACAGTGAAGGCAACAGTCCGCATGACAGAACTTGACTTACAACAAAGCGCCCAAAACCCCAGATAACCCAGCGTACCAGTCGGCGAAGGAATCCCCGTGGCTGCTTTCAACGCGAGCCAATGCTCCAAGCATGCCCAGACAGACGATCGTACCGACAACCACGACTCCTTCAACTCCAAGCCTCCCCCTTGGCCACGTCTTCTTCCGCAGGAAGCCGTCTATCGACATCCAGACGACGACCGTGCCAGCCTATCATGGACACACACAGGTTAGTCATTGATCCGAGTCCCAACAAAGCGATCCTCCAGGCCGGGAAGTATCGGTCACTGTCGAGGTTGGACTTGACCTACCGGTACCACACTCAGGATTAAGCACCTGACGTCGGGCTTCCGTTCCGGATCCGGGTGGACATAGAGGATCAGATCGAGGATAATGGCGACAGCAGCCACGATGATGCTGAGCCAGATGATGTACCAGCCGCCGTAGAACCAATAGTACTGCCCCTGCCTGTCAAAGTCCTTTGGCTCTGGGCCGTAGGGGAACATCTCGAAGTGCCTTTTGCCCCTGTACATGCCAGGCATGACCAGGTACGCGTTGCGAGCCGCATTGCGCTCGGTCCAGTGGGTCTGCTGAGCCATGGGTTTACAGGCTTGGTTGAAGTCGGATGGATGTTCGAGGTTGATGATATTGTGCGCGGATCGCAAGGTCTTGGGCGCGCAAGATGAACTTGGAAAGTTCCAAGTTTGTGGAGCAACGTCATTCACGGGTCACACTTGTTTTTATTCCCACCAGTGTCGATCTTGTCAATTGTGGGCTCAATGCAGCTTACACAAGTAGACTAACTTGAAATACGACCCGAGTCTCACTGGTCTAGAGACTGGTAGCCCTGGCTGTGGCACAGCCCCCGAAGGATCTTACGATAAGCAAGTCAACGACCAAAACCATGCCGGAGTGCCTGCCAAGCCACGCGATTCCTTAACCCAAACAAGCTTTCTATGAAGGCTTGTCAGCCCTACCTGGGCAGTGTTGCAATCCTAGACCTGCATATAACGCTACATATAGAGAGGCCTCAGGAAGGGAGGGTGCTTTGCTCTGCAGCTAGGCCAGAGTGACTGGCAGAATACTACCGGCAATGGAGCTGGCCATCCATGGATGGTTTGGCCCCGAACTATTGATACCCATTCTGGGCAAAGGTGAGGTATGGTGTCGTTCCATCCAAGCAAATCAGGGAAGTGCACCAGCTATTGTTCCACGCTGCTCAGGTGATCCTTTCTCTTTTCCCTGTTAATTGAACTGCGTACGGCGTTACAGCAATCACTGACTACCCACTGATATCTCAATTTTACCAGCAAGATGGCGTCTCAGAGAAAGAGAAAAGGAAACAAAAGTAGAAGGACGATTCTCATGCGTCTGAAATGCAACAATGAACCTACTCAACGCGCCGAGAGTCCGTGTTACTGGATAGCATCTAGGTTAGCGAACTATGGGGCAGGGCAGAAACATCTCCCAATCCTGTCCCCTTCATGTTTGTGCTCATATGAGCCAATTACGATGCGAGAAATATAAATCTCACGACAAAAGAGGTTGGACCAAGGTATCGGAACTGAATTGTGTACTGGAATCGTGGATAGAAGCTAGAGATAGCAGAGTTGGTAACTTGTTGGGAATGGTAGGTTATATTAGAACAGTAGCAGGCTCTGACTTCGATATCCCGATCATAATCATTTTAGTGATGCATCCAAACCATGCCGCCGAGAATATATGCCATCCAGGAGCCAGGTCAGCCCAAGCTTCTCAGCCCACCACAACGCAGAGATCCCGGTCCCGCACCAGACTACCTTCGGTGGACTTGTCCTCGTCACCCTCTCAACAACATATCGTGCATATTCTTCTGTGGGCTGCGGCACGTACCCAGGCTTCTGTTCCCATCCGGCCGCAATCTTGTCCCCGATTGGTTTGTACGGCGAATCATCGGCGAATGTCGTGGCCTGGTCGAAGTACATCGGCGTCGCCACGCCACCAGTCATCACATACACGACATGACACCCGAAGGGCTGTAATTCAAGCCGCAGAGTCTGGGAGTACATCTCCACGGCGGCTTTGGTCGCATTATAGGTCGATTCGGTAGGCACCTGGACGCGGCTCGCGCCGCTGCCGGTGATGGCCACGGTCCCTCTGGCTTTGATGAGGAGTTTCGAGAAGGCGCGCGTGAGTGCCATGACGGCGATGACGTTTCCTTGGAACATACAGACATCATCACTCCGTATGTAAGGCTCCCCTTCCCCTGCGGCCATGACTTTCCTTTCGTCCGCGTCGTAGTCGATCGCCATGCTCGTGGAACGCACGCCAGCATTGTGGTATAGGCAATCCAGCTTGCCTTGTTGCTCGGCGGAGATCTGGTCGCGGGCGGAAAAGACACCTTTTGCGTCCGTGATGTCCATTGCAAGCAGCTTTATATTCGGTTTGCCTTCCAGATTGGTCATTTTTGCTGTGTTCCGGGCTGTTGCGTAGACTGTCCATCCTCGTTTGGCGAATTCGAGGGCAAGAGCGTTGCCAATCGTGGGCTCCGAGCAGCCAGTAATCAATACTGATTTACCCATAGTTTTGACATTAAGACTCAAGTTCCAAGGTTTGAAAGTGCTCGTGGATGGCGGGTAGGATCAAAGGCAAACTCAAACCAAGTCGTGGTTGTCAATATAGGACTATATGGTTGTACGTCTCCAGCAGTGTTTGGATGGCCGAAAGCAAGTCAGGCAGACTGCGTGAAGCCAATGTAATTTATTCGACTGGTATCTTTACTTTGAGGTCACGGTGTTATTTATCCTCGAGTGTTCAAGTTGAAGTCGGATCAATTGATGATGGCCCGGAAGCGGAAGAATCTTGTGCTCCGGCGGGACTCCACCAATTTCAGATTCCGCTGGAGACTAGCCATGGCTCAACACTCAGACTCACGGTGCGAAATAAGCATAATGCAAGATAAAGGCGTCTGTCAGTAGCAGTCACTGCTTTTCGCCGTGTGACTATTTGCCCGAAAGCGAGAGCCATGTCGTCAAAGACTTGAATACAAGCACACTTGTCATCATACACCCAGCCAAGGCCGTCTTGACTTCCTGCCTTTCTGAGAAAGGCACTCATACTAGTAGTTCTCATCAAAAAATTGGTTCATCAATCATTGATGCCTGATTTTGGTGATGATGCCCAACCATACTTGATTCTATCCTGTCTGTGAGCGCAAACCTTGCCACCACCAAGCCAGCTCGTACCTGGATAATCAAGAGATGGTGTTGCGACAACGCTTTGGTAGGGCTAGATTTCCATCGGCACCCTTGCAATTGCCTGGGCGAAATTGGAGTACAAACTCAGTGAATGTGTTCGATAGCTCCTTCGGAAAGCAATTGACAGCAAAGGAGGTATTCGTGTGGGAAAATGGGCCAGATGATTTGGCCAAGAATCGTGGATGAGGGATCGCGCAGGCCAGTTGAAATTGTTGCTTCCAAGGTTGTTTCAATGTCGCGTTGTACTTGTAACGCGATGTCGCGAAAACTCCTTCTACATCTCCACAACGTCGCCGTATAACTGTTGCAGAACAAATTAGGAAATCGTATGATTAAGAGCCGTGGTGACACTGAATGGTCGGAATAACACCGAGCCGTACAGATTTATTCCCCGCAACCGACAATCGCGGGGTCTTACTCTTGTTGAGGGCAGCACTCTTGCCAACAACTTTTCCTCGTCTCGCATCGCGACTTATATCAATGCGGTACTAACCAGGTAGTCACTTCTTGTCAATCTATCGGCAAACTTCACTTGCACGTCCTATGCAGAATGGCACCAATCACACTCTATTTTCTTCAGTCTTCCCGTGCGATTCGCACTGCATTCCTACTGGAAGAGCTGGGCCTTGATTACAACGTCGAGTTCTTTGATCGAGATGCAAACGGAAATGCGCCCGAAGAATTCCGCAGAGCTGTGCCCCTCGGCCGTTCCCCGGCCATCAAAGATGGCGCTCTTCTTCTAGTCGAGAGCTCTGCGATTGCCGAGTACGTCATGTAATAACCGCGTGCGCTGAGAACACTTTTACTGACGACCGCTAGATACCTCTGCGAAACATACGACAAAGAGCACAGACTCATGCCTGCTGACCCTGCCTCAAGATCAAGCGTCCGTGTCTGGATGTCGGCCTCCGAAGGCACATTCCTAACGCATGCGCTGGCTATCTTGTATGGAAGTGGTGCTGTCCCAGAGTCTGCAGAGAAGCTGTCCGATAGCCTCTCTCCCCAAGTCCACCGTGACTTCGACTGGCTGGAGTCAGAGCTAAAGAAGGGAAATGGCAAGTTCTTGGTGGGCGACCACCTGACGGCGGCCGACACTATGATGAGCTTGTCTATTGCATTCATTTTGAAGAATGGCTTAGGCACTAAGCACAAGCAGTGGCCGGCAGTGAATGCTTGGCTGGAAAATGTCGAGAGCACGCCTGCGTTTCAACGCGCGGTGGAGAAGACTGGACACACTCTGTAATAGAAATTTGGGAGGCCACAGAATATATGAGACATGTGTGAATTTATCACTGTTCCCAAGTCGAGAATTGACGCAAGACTTCAAAATGGATGTGCTTGTAAATTCAATGCTAGTATTATGGCTCCTCTACTAACCTTGGAAGTTCAAACATACAACGATTATCTTAAAAAATACCAGGAACAAATCTGCATACTGCTGAAGTCTCCCTCAGCTTCTTTCTCCTCTTTCAATACATTCAAGAATCCCGCCGACCATTTTGAGCCCGCAGACAAGTCTTCTTAGAAGCAAGTCCGAGGTTGACGTACCTAGTCATCTTCGACAACTTAACAACTGCCACCTTCCGCAGTCTCATCGATAGCCTCGTTCCGTCTAAAGGAATGAATCCACGTAATTCCACCCGTTGAAACTTATATTTTCCATATAAGTGCCTCGCCTGATAATCAAGTCCTTCGCAGTGTGTCTGGTATCCTAAAGTCCCAAGTCTTCTCGCTGCTCGCCCGCATGATATCATCACATTGAAGCTCATACGGTCCTGGTGTCGGTGGCCTAGTTCCTAGCTCGGTGGGGACTTGGGGCGGGACCTGCGATGCTGTACTTCTGATCCTCTCCAGCCTCTGTATATACTCGGCGTCTGGCAATTCCGCTTTGCCATATGTACCAGGGACGGTTGAGACTGCTGTTTCATACTGGTCCCTCGCTTCTAGCACCTCCAGGTTGGCACCTTGCCGTTGGCTCTTTGCGCGTCTGATGCAGGATCTAAGGAGGAAGAAAAGACACAGTCCCAATAGGAAAGCCGCAATGCCAGAGCCTATTGCTATTCCTATTATGGACGCTGTGGGCAGATGTCTATCTGTTGGAATGTGTGTAGATGAAATAGGTGAATTGCCCACCTGATCTGTCGAGGTGGCTGTCCGAAGCGAAGTGTTCGCGTCGATTGTAGTTGCGTTGGGAGTTGTGAGCGTTTCGACAGGTTTGGGAGTGGTTTGGCCCAATACATTTGTCGTTGTGACAGCTGTTTGTATGCTTAGAGGCGTTGTAACGGTATCTGCGAGCCGGTGTTAGGATTGTAGAGTCCCGGAATCTGCGATGGGGCAACGGCACCTTCAATCACCTGCCCAGCTGTTTCTGGGACAGATTGTGTTGCGAAGGGGTCTATATATAGTAATAAGTATGCAAACATCCAAATGCTTCTGTCTGGGAAGAGACACCTTCACTACTAGTCAAGTCCAAGTCCAAGGTCGTATGTACATTAACAGTTAACTTGATTGTCACCCCTCAAAACAGAATCAGCCATGAAATCAATCTCTTGGTGGAGAGCATCACCTTCACTAGTCATTGTTGTTGTGAGGCCGCGGCCTGTGCATTGTTATTAGCTTGTCCAAATGGCAAATTCGTCCGGATGGAGAAAGATACCTTCATTAGTGGCCAGGGCATCGAATATGGCAGGTGCGGACATCTGGTGTGTTCAAATGAATGAATGCTGGGTTATTCGTGGTCTTTCAGGGATGAGAATGGAAGACGAAGGGATTTGAAGCAACTTGAAGTGCTGCTGAGTTGGTGGGGGCAATTGCTACCCTCCTGGTCGCTATGGTTGCACAGCAGTCGGTTCCAGGAACCTTTGCGAGGGGCGTAAATTCTTGTGAGATCATTGGTAGCCTGATCCACATTCAGGCGCTTGGAGAGGGAAACTTTGGTACAAATTGGCCCCTGAGCGTGTAGGTGGGGGCAGACGCCAGTTGCAATCCTCCGAGTCCTGGAGGTCCAAAACCCACACACCTCCTTTCTTACATTTGTGTACAGGTGTGGCCAGGAATAGCAAGTCTCCTGACCACATTGTGCTACAGCGAAGAAGGCAATCTTTGATCGCACGCCAATTGTCACGCCAAGCTGTGCGCACAAGTGCTCCATGTTTTGTTTTCTCAAAGGACATATGCAATATGGGCATAGTTTCGGACTGTGTGGTTCTCTCATTCAGTTCTAACTCATTGAACCTATTCAAATACACCGTTCACAAAAGTACCGGTAGTGGACACACTGCCACCGACTCACTGGTCTCGTAAAACGAATACATCCCACGATGGGAATAAATGGAGGGCTTTGTGTATTCTTTGAGTTCCTCTTTTAAGCCGCAACACCAGCAAGGGCCCTAGAAGTACAAGGCAAATGGGATTCAACATATGGGATTAAGCCTGCATGCAACAATAAAGGGCTTCCGAAACTGGACTGGCTGGCAAGACGCCAGTCATAACAGGAATCCTTGTGATTTGCGTCCCAATTTCTTGAGCTTTTACCACTGAATGAAGGAGTTTTATATGCCTTCGACCGTATACGGAATGGAAAAGAAACCAGTTTTCCTCCCAATTGCTGCGACCACAGGCTGTGCTTGCCACAGTTCAGCCCCTTAGATTTCACTAGGCTTCCTAGGCAAGGATCATCTCGTTCTTTCTGTCTGCCTTGTCAATTGAGTTCTGTTCTCAACGAAGCATCAGCCCGTCGGGCACCTATACATCACTATTTGCATGATGCCCAAAATGCAGTAAATTGTACTGCGTCTGAGCGCGTGATGAATGGCGCCACCGAGCCCGCTACTAAGCCAGTCGACCACGAGACACCCACAGAAAGCATCTCACTAGGCTGCGCTTAATTCCATCTTTACCTCCCGCACGATGCAACGGGCTGCATCCGGTTTCAAGTCTGAGTCAACTCCGCCGGCACATCGTGAGTAGGCACAAATACGAATCATGCCATCCTGCAGTATGCCTCTGCGGGGCCTTCTGGCCGGAAGGCTGTGCAGAGGGGAAAGGGTGTTCTGTGGGAGGGGTGTAGGGGTAAGCAAAGAGTGTAAGAGAATAGAATGAGACTTACTGGGACTGTTGAGAAAAGTGGTGAGCTACAGTGTCTCCTTGCTGGCAAGCCGAATATCAGAGGCTTAAAGGTTGACCATCGACTGCTGAATCTCAGGGCCCGTTTCTGTTCCAATGGGAGGGAGGGAATGAGCTGCGTGGTCTGGCCTTTTGAGCCCTCATCGGTCTCATATTACACCGTAATGACACGTTTGGCTCGTCAAAGTCGGCAAGCAGTCTTGAGGGGGATATTAAGGTCCAAATAATGCTATGAATGGAAGTGATATGGTCAAGACTTATTTATGTACAACGAGGATCGACTTGCAATCTAGTGCTTGAAACCTGTCTCCCAACACCCAGGCCCTGCATGCGTCTGCCACACCATGCTATTCATCCCGCAATGGTCTTCGCAGTTGAAGCCCTTTTCAGGTCTTCAGCTGTCAAAGTGATGGTCTGCAGGACATGTATCGGCGACGAAGACTGTTCCTGGCGCTCATCCCTTTGGATCTCAGACCCATCTTCCGATGTGCTTTTGGGGGACGACGTATCTGTGTTGACAATCTCGAAGGTGACCGACATCGGAGTCTCAGTGTTCTCCTCTTCTTCAACCGGGTCTCTGAAAGGGTTCTGATGAAGCGGCGACGAACGTAGCGTGTACTGTCTTTGCAGTCCTGGGCCCTCTTCCTTCTTGCTTTCCAAGGGTGCTGGTACCAGTTCGAAGTCACTCAGGTCTGGCACCGGGTCCCCTTCTAACTCCTCCGGTTGAGTGGCAAGATCTGGTGGCTGTGAAGAGTGGTCGGCACCAGGCACTTGAAGGCGTGTAGATGACCTGTGCTTGGCATCTGACCCTTGTGTTGTAGAAGCCTCCCGTGCCACTGCCTGCTGCAACGTAGACGGTGGTCGTGAGACGGAGCCGCGGAGGCTGCCTTCTTTTGAACCACTGCGGAAACTGCTGGCCTCGACGGGGGCTGGCACGCTCACCCTGTGCACAGTCTGTTGTATCACCGGCTTGGGACTGAGGGGCTCTAGATCCTCGCCCAACGAAACCTCAGTCGCAGCCCAGGAGAATCTGGTCTGGTCCGACTTAGATGCCTTTGAGCCAGTCCATATTTCGGTGGTCACGATGCGATCAGTGGGGCGTTCAAAAGGGCCTCCCGGGCCATCATGATCGTGCGCGCGGACCAGCCCCTTCTCATCAGCGACACTGTTCGCATGTCTTCTTTCCGATTGTTTCCGGAGGTAGTACCTCCACAGCAAGGCGAACATGAAGATGAATGCGATGACACCGCCCGATACACCTGCCACGAGAGCGGCGGGGAACTGTGTCGATCTGTCTGAGATAGCACCTTGCGCGGCACCTGGAAGCGCTATCGCCGTCTCTGTCGCAGAAGATGTTACGGTTGTTGCCGGGGCGACAATAGGCGAGTTGTAATCTGTACTGGCGAATATGCTCGGGATAAGAGGGTTGTTGACTGGGTTTACAGTGGTCGCTGTTCTGGTCGGCAGGGATTCGATGAAGGAACCCCGAGATGAGGTGCTCGTCAACTGCACGGGTGTTGGCAAGATAAGCTGAGGCAACGAGCTCGTGGTGGGCCCCTGTGGCGGAGGTGCAGCCATGTCGGGCGGCGGCGGCGGCGGTGTTACGGCAGTTGAAGTGCTTGCTGGAGGGGTCACGGACACCGTCACGACCTCGGGCGGCGATGTAGATGTGACGATGACGGGTGGGGGCGGAGGTGGTGGTGGAGGCGGCGGTGGTGTAGGCTCACTCGCTTCTTCTGGTACCGAGGTGACGAGCTCTGGTGGTGGAGGAGGTGTAGGCGTCGGTAGAGCACTCGTCTTGCCGTCGTCGCCTGCGAAACCTTGCACGATGCTCTTGAGGCCGTTGAGTCCGTCACAGATTATGCCGTCGCGATTTTCACAGAAACCAGGCCGATCTGTCATGTTTGCCGCCTGGCTGGGTGGGCCAATGTGTGTGCGCCTTGGGTTTATGTATTAATGAAATCAGTCGCCAGGACCGATGTAGTAGCATATTAAACTTGTAGGTAGGGACCGTAAGAAGATGGCCTTCAACAGCCAGACCGGCTCATGCTGCAGGGCCTAGGTTCGCGAGATTGGGAAGCAAAACAATATATGGTTCAGTGACGTGACGTCTAATTGAGTTGCTTTGTGGTCCAGGACCGTCGCTGTCTCTGGTCGAAACGTGATCACAGTGGCACACAAACGAAGCTACCCCCTTCCGGTTTTATCTTGCGACCCAGAGCGAAAGTATGTATGGTTCTTCAATAGGCGTCGATCTCACATGGTTGTGTCCTATATCTCTCACCCCATGCATTTAGCCACACAATGAGCCTGGGGTACAACACCACTTCAATATGCCGGCTTGGAAGAGGGCCCTGCTGTCTTGTGTGGGGCGGGTCGAGATCTGCCGGCATTGGGGTCCATGTGTGGCGTGCAGAATGCCGAGGGATGTTTCCAGTGTAGGATGTGTGTTGTTGAGCTTGGCCCAGTTTACTCTGGTCTGTGTTTCCTGTCACGAAAGTGTCAGAATTGACGTGCGGACAGACCTCTGCCGCAGCTGTCATTCCTGTTCCTGCGTGGATCATCCTACGTGAATGACAAGATTCGGCTCATCTTTTAGACGGCAACAGAAACTACCGCACGTCCAAACTCTATCCCAACCAGTCGCGTCTGACGGGAACAGGTTTGATGGATACGACGGTGCGGTAGCTCCCGTTGCAATCAGGGGACCGTGGGAGTCTGTTCAGTCCGTGTCCCTGTTAGACCAGAGTCGTAAGGCTCTGCAGGGATTGGCGTTGGTTGATGCGATACGGCTTGTGAAGATCATGCAGAGCTAGGCCAATTGGTGAGTAGTTCGGTGTGTCAGAGCCTTGAAGGATCTACAGCCGACACACAAGGACGCACTCCTGGGCGATGGTTGCAATTTAGATCAGCAGGGTGCGCATCTCACCATGACTGAATGGGGCAACTCGGCAGGTCTCGCATTGTATCGCCATTTCTGGTATCTCATCGATGTATTTCCACGTATAGCAAGCCGCACCACGACACATTGGCCGGCCGGGTTCGATCAGCTCGTCCGCGTCAATAATAACATGCCATCGATTCTGAGAATCAGACAGTGTTGTGAGTTCTTGCAATCGTCCGTAAGATGAAATCTGACTGAAGAAAGCTTACTGTCTTAAGACTTATTCTCGAAGAGGCATACTGCACGTCAGCCTGATGGTTGCGCTGTGTCCAATCAAGGGAAAAGCATCCTTAGCCTCCCATCCAAGCTCATGGCTCAACCGATGCTCCATGCATTTCGTCCGATGGGACGATTTGACTTGCATCGGAACGACCCTGTTTGGGCAAGCTGAGAGATATCTTAACGCGCCTTGACCTGCAACAAACAGATCCCTTTGATTGAAAAATGTTTCCAGCGCTTACCGATTGTCTGAACTAATTTCCAGTAATACTGACGTACCTTTATATACGCGAATGACCCCTTGGGGAGTTCGCTGGCAGCTTGGCGCCATCAATTTTACATGCCTCTTTATCGCAGTCCAAGGCTACCAGGGAGAGAGACCTCTCAGAAGTACGATTCCAAAAGAGAGACTATACTAGTATCTGTAACACGCCCACCTGGGGTGGCGAGACTTAGATATCACAAGAATGTTTCTCTGAATTATTCCAACAAATCTTCGGAAGCCGAGTAATGAAGCTGTGCCCTGGCTCACCCTGGCATCGACACTCTAGACAGAAACGATGGCGGAAGGCATATTCTATAAGGCATGGCATGTCGCCAAACTTTGGCAATCGCCGACAGGTGAAGAATTTGGTACGCCCGCTGATCCACTTGGAGCCCGGGTCTTGCTTGTACCAGAGTGGCTCGGCTCATTCATCATGAGGCACCCGTTGAGGCCCAGGCCCCTGAGAAGCTTGCCTTTATTGTTGTTTTGGTCACGATGCTAACATGTTTCTCGCTCCAGTTTCACGGTCAGCCAATCGCTTCTCGATAAATGAACGGCGTCTCCCAAGAGAGATGTCTGCCCGGTGATAAATGGTGGGTCTCTCATGCTGTAATTGAGTTTGGTTTGTTTTACGATATTGTTTGAGGATGCTTGCCATACGTGGACAGCTCCTGCTTTTTACCTCAGGGTAACGCGCCTCGCTGAGGGCTAACCCGGAATTAGCTCGACCGATTTGGGAAGACGTCCCCTCCTCCTCGGACCGTATTAGTTCTCGTCTTGGAAGAGAAGAAGAAGCTTCGCTGGTGTTATGTGTGTGATATCCCTGGTTTTCGGGATGTTTCAAGTGGAACGACGCTATTTATTTTAAGAGAGTCTCGTTCAGCTATAGGATCTCGAGGCCTGATCCTGTTTACACGGCGTTCGGGCGGTCAGGAATTCCCTGTAGATACTCGATAAAGTTCAATCTTGTTTCTCCAGATCCTCGTTCTCATGGAAAACCGCTGGCTCATACTCGGTCAGGCATTGTGGTCTTCATCCGCAGCCCGGTTTCCGTCGGTCTGTTTCTTGTGAGAGGTTCCAAGCTGCATTACCATGGCTGGTGCCAGAACCGCAGGACTTGGTACGAGAGTGGACATTGCCGGTCTCCCATGTTTGCATCACTCACTCGTTTTCTGATACCAGGGATTTGGCCAAGGGCAGGGCAACCAAAGCGCCAGACCGACGGTGGAATGAATTCGGCGAAGCAGGGCTTCTGACTGTCATTCCTGAGGGTGAGTCCTGACTATTTCACCGAGGTTCTTCCATTTCCGAAAACTCAGTTAGCGAAGATGTGGTGGTGGACTGAGGGGTTCTGTCAAAAGAGGAAGTGCACAACTCACCAGCGTGTCAAGCATCCGTGAACTGTTAGCACAACGAACACGGACATTTTAGTCCGCTGATAGTGCTTTTCTGCCATCCTGAAGCCGTGAGGTAGTCATCTAGTACAGTTCCCATCATCTAAGGCCTCTTTTAGAACCGCCGAGAGCTGTTACCAGAGCAAGGCATTATTTAACTCCACAGTTCTAGCCTTTCAAAGTCTCTCTGCGCTACCTACAAGCAATTCTTTCCCCTTTAGAGACTGAAGTTCACCTTGGGAGCAAAAGAGCTCTAACACATACCCATCTTGCCTTTGAACTCGCCCACTATGAATATCACCAGATACCCTGATGGCAATGGCCTGGTTCCCAGCAATACCACACAGCATCATTTGTTTACCTTCCAGCCTTTGCATCGTGAACTCGGCTTCGGAGCTCGTGCCCGCTACATCTATGAGCATGCCTTCGACTCTGATTGATCCGAGAACGCGGTGGGAAGGCATATTGTTAATATTCTCCATGTGGCTGTCAATGCCACCGTCATTGTTCGACTTGACCACATCAACCCAATCAAACTCGGCAGCAATTACTGTCGCTCCCTGCTCGGTCCATGACAATGGTGGTCTTGGGATCTGAGCTGCAAGCCTTTCTCCTGCTAAGAATGGCCCATACTGTGAGCTCCCTGATCTCGGCAGCCAAGACATCCCCGGGAGATCGTTCACGCTGGCGGCGGCAAGCTGCCTGTCAGTGATCATCCCAGCGTCTGTCAATTTACGGAGCATCTTTCGCCAGTCGAGCGGTTGTCCCTTTCCATACTCGACAGTGACCCTCTCACCCCCCATGGATATGCCCAGGACGCCATATATCTGGTCTTCGGCAATGGTGGCGGACCTCCCAGCCGACATGGCGAGAGCCTCTTCGAAGGACATCAGGACCATTCCGTTGCTGGAAGATAACTCCGAGTACTGATGATCGCCACCAAATATGGACCTGACGATGACAAGCTCTCCTTTGTTCACTCTGATATGCAGCGGTTCAACGACGACCGGTGACCTTGGATTCCATCTGTAGCACCCACACATCCTCGTCGTTCCATTGTGCGCCCATTCGGCGTACGCAAGGAGCTCGGAGATAAAGTCACCGTCAATGAGCTGGTCTTGCACCGCGAATATCGTCTGCCTGGACATCAGGGCTTCCTGCATTGTCCAGACCCTTGATGACCAGCTGCTAGAGAATACTGACCGTAGGCCGTCCTTGTTTAGTCGTAGCTGTTGTGACGCGGATAAAATCACCCCAGCCTGCTGCGGTACGCAGCCAAATCGCTTGGGGTCAGGCCCTACCAGCACCAAGCATGCACTGGCGCCTCTGTAATAGTCTCGCATCCGAGGTATTTCGCGAGCCTTGTCGTCTTCACTATCCTGGTTGATGCACCATCTATCGACCCAGAAATGATTGATCCCCAGACGTTGAGACACGCGAGCTAGGGTTTGTCGGAGTGATATGTCATCGCTCCACTCACCCCAGCAGTATGACAAAGCGATGTAATGGCTGACGCCCATTCCGTCAACAAGAGTCTTTGACTGTGTGTCATACAGTCTCGAAGGGTGCACCGTTGACTTCCTGTGGCGACACGCCAGTACCGCAGTTTGAGTCACGCCCTTGATGTCGTGACACCAAGAGTCGTGCAAAGCCAGATCTCGAGGTCGGCGATGAACCTGGTCTAGAACCCGTACAAGGTCACCCATGGTCTTGTGTGTCCTGATACTCTGGCGCTGTGGATATGTCAGACCCACTCCAGGTCGCGAGGAAAACACACATCGACCAGCTTCTGGGCTATCCCGGCAGACAGCGACTGGTGTGATATCAATAAGCCCTTCTACAGGGCTGCTAGAAATGGTCTGTCGCACTGGCCAAATGGTTGCTATTTGGAGAACCTGGCGGCGGCGCACCCGATGGCTGCCATCGCAAGTCGATGCGCGCGCTGGACACAGCAATACGCTCTGACTTTGAATTGCCTCATTTCCAAGCCGTCGAATGGTGTCTCCTCTCATGCTCGACAGAATCTCCAGAGCTTCGTGAGATTCAGCCGTCTGATGGGGAAATATGCAAGGGTACCGACTCCGGGGCAAATGCTTCACCGAGAGGCTCTCAACGACGCCCGCGGCTTCGGGACTGTCGCCATGCTCAGCGATCCATCTTAGGACTTGGATTTCCTGCAGGTTGCACCAGACCTTGCCATCCATTTTGACCAGATTTCTGGTCCATTTGGTATCGGCCAATTCGAAGTGGATCGTCAGATGGCCAGAATCATCCGTCACGCTGAGGTTGCAGCCCGTCCAGTCTGCATCTCGCCCGCGGCATCCTGGTAAGTAGGTGCCTTGCGGTAGCTTGCTCTTACTGGCCATGAATATCCTCGCCCAGGAGATTCGGAGAGTAACTTGAAGCCCAGTTTTAAGCAAATTATAATTTCTGTGCCAAGCTTTGCAGCTTTTGATCAGACCTTCCAGTTACTGAGGTCGGCCGGATCTGCTTTTGATCCACGCTGGCCGGGAGGTTCTATGCAATGATTGTTTCTGTCTAGACAACGAGGAACGGGGTGGAATGCTGATGGTGTACATACTAGGTAGGTGTCCAGGTCGGACGAAGCAGGATCAAGTGCCACTGGAGTGGGGGGTTTTCGATGCTGTCTCGTTGGAGTGGCTTAGTCACTGTCTCGGAAGAACGAAGTGCGACCCCCCCTGTTGTATTCGAGTCGTGCACGGGCCTTTATAATTTCTTTCATCCTTCTAAAAGTAGTTCTTTTTTAATAACTTTCTTAACCTTTTACTTAAAATTATAACATTTAAACTTTCTAAAGTTCTTATTGAAATCTTTATAAGCTTATATTTTTAAAATTTTTATATTTAATAAATTTTAAATTTTATTTATACTATTTAGTATATTATTAAATCTTTAAAATTAATAAAGTATATTTTTAAAGTATATAGTCTTATAAGAATTTCAGTAAGAAAGTTTTAAAGATTTTCTATGTGATATTAAGTAGAAAATTAAAAGAGTTGTTAAGAAGAGACTACTTTAAGAAGGGTAAAAGAAATTGTAAGCGCCTGTGGGTAGGTGTGAATTTAACCAGGGGGGGGGGCGCACTTCGTTCTTCCAAGACAGCAGCCCTCACAGTGGGTAGTATTCCAATAGTCGAGGTTCGTTGACGTGGCTTCCCAGATATAAATGTCTACCGTTAATATAGACAAGAAAATAATAGAAGGCTAAGTGAAAAACGTAGCTTTAAGACACAACACCCCACTTCGAGTCCAGCTCCAGCTCAAAGATTATGTAGAATAAACTAAGACAGTACTGCGATATGTCTGAACGTATCAAATGTTACGTAAATTTTGATCTTCAGGCAGGATTTGAACACTACAACTTTCGCCTCGTTTTATACTTGTGTAGCTTTTTCAACTCCCGTTCGACAAGGACGTTCCAATGAGTGGTTTATTACTGTGTGGGGGATGGCCGGAGCACATAGGCAGCTCTTATTACATTCATCTTGTGGCTGAGCATAGTTTCCTTCTCGTGACTGACCAGAGGTGGAGATAGCGCCGCTACCTTCCCTAGGTATGAACTCCATCTTCACATGATTCTTATCTTTGACTTGTGGGTGCGCTCTGCATATCGCTAGTTATGATATCAATCTCCGAGGTAATTTTGAGTGAGTGAACAACCAAATTCGCCATCGATCCCTTAGAAATAATACAACAGAACAATGAGCAGGGACAATTCCGTCCGTCATCAAACTGACTAGGAGGATCAACTATCTGGTCTTCTGGCCCCAACATGCAACCATCGCTAACAAGCCATACCGAGGGTATCGCTGCACAAAACATGCCGCTCAACAGAACCCAGAGCAAAAATAACTACCTAGGTACCCAGGCCTTGTCTTTCAAGGGTCAGCTCTAGACCAACCCCATCAACTCTGCATTGAGAATAGACTCTGCCTTGAGGATAGGCTGTCCCTTAATAATAGACCCTGCCTTGATAATGGACTCTGCCTTGAGACGTATGGTGGCGCTTGCAACATCACCCGGCCTCCATTGAGACTCGTTTTGATGTGGGACGACAGTTCCCGCTGTGTTAGAGAATAGACACCTTTGTCATTTTGCTCTTTGAACTCCTTGTGAATAGCGTCTGCTAGAGTCAAGGTAGACTTGATATTGCCAGGGGCGTCGTACGCTATGCCCATGATGGCAAACCGCCGGTAACTACATGCTGACATTATATATATGCCGAATGTCCATATTGCGAGAAGGCAGAGAGTGATTTCAAGCTGGAATATCGAAAAACCCCATTGGTAGGTCTGCTGGCCGTTGTGCATGTTTGGTTGGCAAATGGCGTTCGTGCCGAAGTATTCATGGTCATATAGATGACTTTCAAAAGAGAATGGTCTTATATTCTCCTGTGCGTAAGATGTAATATTGAGTGTAGGTGGGTCTATAGTGATCCCGAACGTGGACTTCTTCATCTTCGATATGCCGTACTGTGCGATGTCTGATGTACAGGCAGAGAGGTCAGGAAAGCGACGTGGTCTGAGAACTTCGGATACTTACAATCATCGACACAACCCTGAGAGCCACACAGCGAATTTGCTTCATCATAGCCGATAGCATACTCGGCACTTTTATTGATCCTATCACCGTCGTGGATGACGTAATAAACCTCAAGGAATTGGCTGAAGGGTGCTTGATTAACACCGACTGTGTTCACCATGGCTCGGTTATTTGCCGAATATCCAGTCATGGCGCTAGCGAGTGTAGGGAAGATCAGGACAAACGTCATAGTTAGGATTATGAACACCATGACGGACTTGGACGGAAGACCTCTCATCAAGGTGAGATCCTTGGTGGTGTGGAGAATAGACCAAAGAGAAGGACCATCTCGTATGAAGACTGCCCAGAAGGTATGGTAAGTTATAGGGCTAGTCATCATGTAGCTGTAAATGTATTTTGAGAACGTTCTCCACGAGATGTACGCCAAAAGAGTCTGTCCCACGCGACCCACAATCTATTCTAGTTTTAGCAGTTGTCGTTCGACCATGTTATTGTTCGGAGCACCCACAATGTCCCAGCCAACATCAATGGCCTTGACCAATGTGAAGCTTAAAGATCCAAAACCAAGGACTACCTGGAAAAACCAGCTTGGTGACCAAGGATTTATCGGCTTCATACTGAATGAGCCGTCTGGAGCACAGTGTGTCTCTGGGTCACTATTATGCCATGACTTGGAATGGATAGGGATGATAAAACACATGGATGTTAAAATGACTGTCCAGAGGAAGGAAATAAAATAGCAGAAAGTAGTTGCTGTAGCATGCATGAACCCTGTGGATTCCATCGTTCCGCTATGCGTTGACGTTTCTGTTGTTTCTAGCAATACTTCTTTTGCATGTGGAGCTGCCGTCATCGATTGAATAGAGAAATGGGAAGGGTCCACTGGAATGAAATGGAATCCGTGCCGGACTTGAAGGTCATCGAAGTCTCGGCAGAAGCTCTGGCAAGAGAGCAAAACTCTGAACACACCGTGGAGCCTTATAAACACATGTTGGATGAGTGATTGGTGGGCTCGGGTGGTCAGGGTGGCAGTGACTTCAGGTCACAGCCACTGGCGAAATGCGAGCAAAAGTACTAACATCCTGGCAAAAGGATTCGCAAGATGCATGAAAATCCTTGCTGTGTAACAGCCTGAACACGATCGAACAATGTACCGCGGGGCGAAAAAAGCTCCTGAGTTGCCTACGCAATGAAACAAAACAATGTGTAATCTTGCCTCCACACAGCAGCTTGAAGTCTCAATTGAATGAAAGTTCCCTGCGCGTCTCAAAATGAAAGGCTTTGCAGGCTCTGCACAGCTAGCGGCACACGACCAGGACGACGAATCATATCCGTCGGCTCGACCTGTTGTGTGAGATGTCATACAGCACACCTCCCACAACTCATGCCTCGTTCACACCTGGGGCCCTTTCGATAGATACCTGGTAAAGATCTGGCAGGCAGCTGAGGCTTGGTTCCAACGTTGGGAACTCACACTACCATTACTTGCCGCCTTCACCCTCTGTGCGTACACCAATAAGACTTCCCAGGCAAGCCAGGGTTGTAACTGACTGCAGGAGCGCTGAATCTGCAAGCGCTCAGATCTTGGCCCCATCTCCAGCTACTTCTGCACTTTCAAACAATTGGCTGTCTGCCCCCTGTCACTGCAGCCTGTTTTGCCACCTTCAGCGAGGGTAGGAGACAGCCTGCATATGCGCTAGACTCTAGACCGAGATCACCGGCCATTCAGGGCGGCCGTGCTTATATTTACCCGGACACGCCAGTGGTTGCTCAGGAGTCAGACCAGCTTGATCAGTTTGAATTGTTTAGGAGCTCAGCCTGCTGGTGTTGAGCCCGTCTCAGCTAATTCTAAGATAGTGTGATTTATGCCGTGGGTAGAAAGAAGGATAAGGTCAGATACTCTGCTGCTAAGTAAGATAATCTAGTAGGTTCGTTGTTCCTAACAAACCTGTCTGGCTTGATTAGGTTGGAGGAAGACTATCATTCCCAACACAAGGAAGGAGTGGTAGTGCCGGGCCGGGTGCGTTTGAGTGACGGGGATGTGGAAAGCCATCTCTGTGACCTCAACCTTGGAAGGCTAATGAACACCTCTTGGCCGGCTCATTTCCAACTTGTCTTGGCGTTTTTGTAGCTCACTTCCCATTTCCTTCGGCCACATGTGTTTCACGACAATACACAGAGGCGTATGGAGGACGGCCACCCTCTTCCGACGTTCTCCCCTGATCGCTTTTCGTTTGGCGGCACGTACTGTTGCGTGGAGACAGGACTTGGATGGACGGAGATTCCACGGAAAGCTGAGTCTCCATGCTTGCTGCCCCCGATTCTCAATTCTTTACCTATCTGCGACGTACACCACAACGGCCCAGAAATATTGCAGGTCTGCTAAACGAGGTAAACCTTCAATTTGTAATAATAAGTTTGTTCAACAAAAATAATATTTTCAATATCATTCTTATTGCTCCATGTAGATTATATGCTTAAATGTCCAGTGTCTACTGTTCATGCTGTCCATTCAACCTCAGGCTGATTCAGGCCGCATGCTGCCTTGGACCGCCCAAAAGCTTTTGCGACATCATGATAAGTGGGACCGAGCTACTGGGCATCAATGTACTCCGTACAGATCAACTCGCCCTTGAGATTCATCACCTCAGCGATAGTATGGTTGGGGATAATACCTCCCATCCAGAGTACATGATTGAGGGTCGTGTCGTTGCCCGGGTTGCCGTCGTAGTCGAGGTAAGCAGCAGACGGGTACAGCCACCGATTCTGCTCCATTATGAAGGTGGGAGGGATGAGCTGGCCGCTCATATCCGTCAGACGTGCTGTCAGGTTTGCCTCCTGCCACTTCTGCCACAGACGGTCGACGTTGGCGTGGTGAAGGAAGAAGATAGGATCCCCTGGACTTGCGTTCTGGTTTTCCATCTGTAATTCAATCGTATTAGCACTTCTCTGCTGCCTGCTTTGAGTTCAGTCATAATTTAGTCTTTCGAAAGGCTTACAGTTCCACCGGTAGCCAGGTGGCCAGACGAGTGTGGTGAATCGACATAGCAGAAGTTTGCCTCATTGTAGGTGGTCTTGGCGAAACAGGTGTCGACGTATGACTGATTGGCAAACTCCCAGGCGGTCTGGTTCCACTCTCGGGACAGACAGTACTCATCATAATAATCCACACCCCAGACCTGGTCCATGCGGAGGGTCGTGTTGGCAAAGGCACCATCGATCACGCAGTTAGTCCCGTTGGTGATGTTCACCCCGTTGGTCCCGAAGCTGTACTCGTCAGACCCCCAGACTGAGGCCTGATCAATGGTCCCGTAGACCTCGAGGTCTCGCTGCTCGTCCCAGTATGGCAGGGCTCCACGGTAGCCGCACTCATTCTGCAGGAGCATCTCTTGCAGGCGGAGGAATAGTCGATGCCAGGGAAGGAAAGCTCTATGAGGAGTCCAAACAGTTAGTTAGGAACGTGTTTTGGTGTGTGATGTAACAACGAAGGGACAACAAATGGCACGAACCCGACACCATGTATGAAGTTTGACTGCTCGACATGGCAAGATTGTAGCTCATCCCATCTGGTCTGCGCGCCGGTAATACCTGACTTGGCTGGGGACCTCATCAAACATTGGACGGCCTCAAGGTACTCAGATTTCTCCTTGTTGCTGAGGGTGTGCCTGCATGGACGAGGACATGGTCAGTTCCGTCCTGCCATCGATCTGAATTCTCTTCCAATAGGCGCGCTTTGCCTCGACTGACCATGCTTTTCTCTGGTTCAATGATTTGCATGTCGTAGTAGAAACGGTGCTATTCTTGGGAATCAACGGGGATGCGATGGCTGGACCCACGCCCAGAAACAAATGCAAAAGAGTGGACGATCTCATGTTGATTACTGGCAGGATAGCAGATAAAGTTCGGATCTGCAGTAAGCTTAAACCCAGATCAGCAGGAAAAGAGCGTAATTTGGGCACTTGGTTGGAGAGGAATGGATTCGGATCCAACCCGCGAAAACATCTCACTACGAGTTCATTTATGTATTGGTCGCGTATATGGTGAACAACTTTCAATCTCTGAGCCTGACACAACGGGCCCAGCAGTGGGTAACAGATTCTAGATCTCCCTGGTTAATCCCAATACCCACCCTCTGCACGTAGAAATGCAAGAGCTCCACGGCATGAGCCTCGTACGCGCAACTAGAGACCCGCCAAAAGATTTAAGGAGGACGTGGGGCGAGAAAAGGCGACGGCTAAGTCTTTTCCCACTTTACTCCTTGCTTAGGCAATTAAAGAAGTTACTGATAAGAAGAAATGTCTTCGGTCCGGCGAGAGAAATCTGGAAGTCGTCCGAGGTCAGAATTTTGATCTTGGTGCTGTAGGTCAAAGTGTTCAGGATACGTCGCCCACGATCCCTAGATCTGTCCTTCACATCTCCCACATACCGAGACCCTGAGCCTCCGAATCAACAAGGAAAAGCTCGATAAACGGCATTCTGGAACTCGCCGCCAAACTAAGGAACTTTTTCATGGTGGGTCCGTGGAGACCGGCGGGAGGTGCCAAGCCATGAAGTAATATATCCTCGGATTCGGTTTGGATATGGTGGGAAACATTCAGTTGCAAGCTCATCAAGCTTGGCCTCAGTTTTCCAAACAATGAAGAGCAAGAAATTTGCTTAATATTATTGTAGTTAGCCAAATAGACTAGTAAGTTTATATTCAAAGAACAAACATTGAAATAAACAACTCATACCGCAGACCTTGTGCTGCAGCTGACGTTAGCGAGCCCTGGACTTGGCGTCGACAGGCACCAGGATGTTCGGAAAATCCGGTGTGTGCCCCTGAACAATACCTTTCTTTTTCTTCTCCTTCTATTTCCTTCCTCCTTTCTCACGTCCCACCGATTTTCTGCTAAAAGAAATTGCGATCTTGTCTACGTGTGGAGCGTCGATTTTGAGTATGGAATCCCAGCCCGGAAAATGTACGTAATTCTGGCGACAGGTGGGTGGTGAAGGGTATCAGAGACGACCAGACCGATGGGAGCACCATCATTTATTAGGTATATGACAGAGGCAAACTTCAACAACTTACACGTTCCTCAGCCATGCCAACATCATCCCCCAGCCGCCACTATTACTGAACGCCTTGCACCCAACGTTTGGTCCATCACGACTGCCCTTCATCGGTCCGAAATCCGAACAAGGCCACTGGTCGCCCAGGTACTTAGTATCACGTTGCAGACATGCAGTGCAGTGGAAAGAGCTCCCATTATGATTCTCGTGATCAATAGTCCAACCTAGCGTCGACGATGTGCGCCTATCCAGGTGGGTGGTTTCAGTCTCGAACAGGATTCGTCCATGCAGCAAGGAGCTCATCGAGTTCTTTCGAAGCCATTTGCTCCGGTATATCAAGATCATCCAGGCCCAGCTCCTTATCGATGTCCTCCGCCAGTTCGTCGCTATAGATGTCCTCTATGTCTTCGCTCTCGCCACGCTTGCTGCTCTTCCCTGTCGGTGATGTCTTGGGTTTCTTTGGCCCCGAGCTTTTCTTAGCGCCCCTACTTTCACCAAAGAAACCCGCAATCCCCGTTGCCTTTTTGCGACGCACATATGGTTCGACAATCTCATATCGTGTTCCTTGGGCGGGGGGCGGCGGTGGCGGCGCGCCTCCCACAGGAAATCCTGCAGTGACTCCATAAGGTGGCACAGCGGGTGGGACGCTGCCACCGCTTGAAGCCCATGCATCAGGAGAATTCCACACGCCATTCAGGCGGCCTTGGTTGTGGGTATGCCGGGCCTGTGCGGCGGCAGCAGCAGCGGCACGTTGATGACGTTGCTCCATCTCAAAGTGCACTTGTTGTTGCGGGTGCAAGTGCTGGGCGTTCTGGGGACTAGGGAGTGGCGCTGACTCCATCGGCCACATGCGCATAGTTATCGACGCACCTGGCTTGACAGTATCGGCCCAGGTTGAGGGAAGGACGACTTGTTCTTCGGAGTCAAGCAGGTCATAGTGGCCTTCCTGGACTTGCGGACCAATCCCCTCCACGTGCAGAAATGCTTGTTTGACGAGGTCCTCCATTCCCTATAGAGGAGATTAGCCACGGGTACATGTACGTGGTCTGTATGCAAACTCGTCGGCTTGTAGCTTACCTGCCAGGTCCGAACCAGATGGAACGGAAAGGTAAACTTCCTGCCGACGGCGTCTTTGAACTTCACTGGTGGCTTCGCCTTCTCCGCTGCCGCCCGCTCCTTTTCCATCGCTTCCTTCTCTGCTGCTTCCCTGTCAAAGGCTGCCTTCTTAGCATGTTCTGCTTCCAAGCGACTCTTGGACAGATCCTGCTTCTTCATCTTCATGGCGAGTTCTTCTTCGAATATCTTCCTGGCGCGTTCTTCTTCGAACACCTTCCTGACGCGCTCTTCCTCGAAGATCTTCTCAAGCTCTTTTTCAGCAGTGCCTCTTCGGATGTTTTCCAACACAGCTTTCTCGGCGTTCCTGAGGGCCCGGTTCCCGCTCTCAACTAAATCCATTTCCTCGGCTATTCGAGTCTTCTGTGTCTCCAAATCTTCCCTCTCGTCTCTTATCCGAATCTTCTCGACTTCCAGGGCTTTCATATCTTCTTCCATTTGTGCTTTATCTTTCTCAAGAGTCTCTCTGTCAGCTTTGTTCTTGGCCTCTTCCCTTTCCTTTTCATCTTTCTTTCGCTTGATCATCGCTTGCATCTTCATCCGCTTCGTATTAGCGCGCAAACTACTTTGGAAGGCATTGCCAAATATCGATGTTAAGCGAGAGGGTCCCGAAATCACCTGTGCCCAATACTCGGCCGCATCGTCTTCCAAATAAACAGGCTCAAGCCGGAAGAAGAGAACCATTCTCCTCCAACTCAGGGTAATAGGTTCAAGATCAAGATCATAGTTGGAACCGCTGTAGTTGTCGATGTCGATGGCAACCAAACAGACGCTCATGCTGCTGGAAGCCGCTTGGATTTGACGAACTACATCGTTGACCATATCTCGATTGGCAGGATCCAATCTAAGGAGGATATCCCATGGATTGAACTTTCTTAGCGCCCTCTTTGTCTCCCGGGTAAGTCTTCGGTGGCCAAAGGGGAGCTTTGTATGTGGTGTTCCGGCTGAAGATGGTCCAAATAACTCCCCTGTGAAAGGATGAATGAGGTAGGCTTCGAATATTGTACTCGTGGAGTCCTTCTTGAAGACCGATCTGCGTTCCGCTTTTTTGCGAAAGTAAGCTTTGAAAGTGCGCAAGGCTCTCACGGCGCGGTAACCTCGTGATCTGCGTCGCCTGCGTGGGCGGTCAGACCCCGAGGAAGAATAGCTCGCGTCTGAATAGCCGTCATGGATGGATTCGTTGCTGCTTGAAGTGTTTTCTGAGTCTCCTGAAACAATTGGGGGCGGTTCGCTTGTGAAGCTGCTGGCGGCGGATGCCTCTCTGATTCCATCACCGAAGCCAGGCGGCCGCGGCTTGGGTGGATGTTGCTGGATTTGCTTGGCTCGCAACTCTGTCATTTTCTTGCGCAAAGTCTCAGCTCGATCCCTCAGCTCGTCCTCATCATTTGTACTGGAGACCAAAGTAACGAAAGGGCTTCGAAAACCAGGCGCCGGTCAGCCCCAAACCCAAAATTCAAGATGAGTGGGTAATTTGCACATACCGAGAACGGCTCTCAGCAATCAGGAAGACCTGTAGACTAAGCAACAAGGTCACCTTGAGCCGTGCGAGGTGCTCTTGGCATCGTTTTATCCGGGGCTCGAGCCAAGGCCACCTCATCTTTCGCCCAAGCTTGGTCACGTTCTTGCTAAAGACAGCCAGACGTACCGCAGGCGCGTTTGTGTCATCTGCAGCAGAAGCCTGGGGCGCTTTATCTTTGCTCCCGTCTTCTCCATTCTGTATGCTTGCCTTCTCAATGAGTACAATGATCTGTACATAGATCTTCTGGCATTGGGAAGCACATGCTCCGATCTCCTTGAGACCTGTGTCGTTGAACACCGTGTCTCGGTGCTGCTCCTTGCTGGCTGCTTTATCTCGCGCAATGAAGTCCTGGAGGCGTTGCAAGGTTGATGCCGTGGCATGGACTTCTGCCACGATGAGGACGATAGTCTCCTCGGCCTCAATGACGGTCTCGACGAATGTCTGAAGACTTTTCGCCAGGCCTAGACCAAACGAGACGATGCCGACAACAGAAGCTGCAGCCTCCATCGTCTGGTTGAAGCACGCCCCGTCGCTGGCACAGAGTTCATGCTACAGAAGGACAGTGGGCTGGAGTTGAGAATTCGCGTGGATCCCATCATCTTGAAAGAAGTGAGGCTGAAACCATTCAGCTGACTGCATGTCCGATGCAGTGTAATTTGGTGGCTGCAAATGCTACCTGCACTAATCCCACTCGGGATGCCCGCATTTCCAGAGCAATGGCGGAGCTGACCTAGATGTCGAGCCTCCGGCAATGATCTCGCGCCATGCGCAGCTGGGAACGAAATCATTCTATTTACCAGACACCCAGGACGAGAGTTCCATCGGTTGACAACAATCCGGTCTCGAAATAGTCCAAGTCATTGTCTAGACCGCTTGCCACTGGCAGTTGCTGAGCAAGAACCTCGGTCGAGAAATGTCAACATTTAGTAGAAATAAGCAACCAAGCAACCTGCCAACCTTAATTTACAAAGAACGGACGCGCTGTACCATTCGGGACGATCAGCCGGGGATGACTGGCCAGTACCTGCACCGAACCCAAGGCGCGATGTCACCACGGCGGCGACCCCAGGCCTTAAAACGCGCTGGCGTGCCCCGCAATCTCGTGGGACCTGGCATGAGCTCTCCACACTCTCGGGACAGTTGCCCCCGGTAGTCAGCCAACGAGCAGGGTTCGGATGGAAGAATTCACGCCGCCATGGGGGTCGGCTAAAGACTGCCAGCAGGCAGACATACAGGAAAGGTCGCTTCATGACGTCGTATGATGCTGCGAGGATCATAAATACGCGCAACCGCGCCCCGGCTGTCCGGCGTACGGGGCGGTGAGAAAGAGGTCACCTCCAACCACCACGACACCAAGCCATCGTGAGTGAGCTCCAACGACGATGGGGCGGTTCGGAAAGGCAGCGGCACTGGTATGGGCCCTCACAGCAGGGCTCAGCCAGGTCCAGGCGCAGGACAACACCCCGTCGACCGACTGGCCCCTGCACAACAACAGCCTGACGACGCTGGTGGAATGGGACCACTACAGCTTCCACGTGAACGGGCAGCGGCTGTTCGTCTTCTCGGGCGAGTTCCACTACTGGCGGTTCCCGGTCCCGGAGCTGTGGCGCGACCTGCTCGAGAAGGTGAAGGCCGCGGGCTTCAACGCCTTCAGCATCTACGGCCACTGGGGTTTCCACAGCCCGTCTGATGGCGTGCTCGATTTCGAGACCGGTGCGCACGATTTCACGCGCATCATGGACCTGGCCAAGGACCTCGGCATGTACATGATCGTGCGGCCTGGGCCATATGTTAACGCTGAGACGAACGCTGGTGGTTACCCACTGTGGGTGACAACGGGTGAATACGGCGCACTGAGGGATAATGACCCGCGGTACACGGCGGCGTGGACCCCTTACTGGACCAATATGTCCAGCCTGATCGCGCCACACCTCATCACCAACGGCGGCAACGTCATCCTGTTCCAGATCGAGAACGAGTTCGGCCAGCAGTGGAAGAACGTGGCCGCAAAGACACCGAACGTCCCCGCAGGCGAGTATATGCAGCTGCTCGAGGATGCCGCACGCGCAAGCGGCATCGACGTCCCGCTGACACACAACGACCCGAACATGAGGACCTTCTCCTGGAGCAAGGACTACAGTGACGGCATTGGCAACGTCGACGTCGTGGGCCTGGACTCGTACCCATCCTGCTGGAGCTGCGACCTCACCGAGTGCACAGGCACGAACGGCAAGTACGTCGCATATCAGACCGTCGACTACTACGACTACTTCCAGAAGTTCTCGCCGACACAGCCCAACTTCATGCCCGAGTTCCAGGGCGGCTCCTACAACCCATGGGGTGGGCCAGAGGGCGGCTGCCCGGCAGACATCGGCGTCGACTTCGCCAACATGTTCTACCGCAACCTGATCTACCAGCGTGCCACTGCTATCAGTCTTTACATGCTGTTTGGTGGCACCAACTGGGGCTGGCTGGCGACTCCCGTCGTCGCCAGCAGCTACGACTACTCGAGCCCCGTGTCCGAGAACCGCGCCATCGGCGGCAAGTACTACGAGACCAAGCTGCTGACCATGTTCACGCGCGTGGCGCCTGAGCTGGCCAAGACGGACAGGGTCGGCAACGGCACGGCTTACAGCGAGAACAAGGCCATCACCACGGCTGAGCTGCGCAATCCGGACACCGGTGCTGCATTCTACACCACTATGCACCTCGACTCGACCTCGGCTACGCTAGAGACCTTCAGGCTGAACGTTACCACGTCCCAGGGAGCAAAGACCATTCCGCAGTACGGTGGCAGCATCGCCATTAACGGCCACCAGGCAAAGGTGCTCCCAGTGGACTTCAGCTTTGGTAGCAAGAACCTGCTGTACACGACGGCCGAGATACTGACCTACTCCGTCATTGACGGCAAGGAAGTCCTGGCAGTCTGGGTCCCAGCTGGCGAGTCGGGCGAGGTCGTCATCGAAGGCGCAGCTACCGCGAGCCTCTCAAAGGCCACGGCGAACACAACCTCGACCACAGTGAACATCGTACCCGGAAACTCGAGCGTGGCTATTAACTGGTCAAACACCAGTGGAATGACCGTCGTGAACCTGGGTGATGGTGCTCAGGTTGTCATCCTTGACCGTCCCTCGGCGTACGTGTTCTGGGCTCCTAGCCTGGGGAACGACCCCTTGTACCCAGTCAACAGCACTGGTAAGTTCAGTAATCCGTCAAGCCCTTACCAGTGGCTTGCATATAACCTTGGAATGCATATTGACTAACACCGTAAAACAGTGCTCGTTCAAGGTCCATATCTGGTCCGCTCAGCATCCATCATCGACAACACACTTGAGCTCGTTGGCGACATCGACGGCGACAAGAACACCCTGGCGATCTTCGCGCCCTCCGTGGAATCCGTGACCTGGAACGGAGTTGAGCTCTCCACCGTATCCAAGGACGGTAGCATGCTCACAGCCACCGTCGCGGTCCCAGAGTCCTTCAAGCTGCCCACTCTGGGCCCGTGGAAGTGGCATGACAGCCTGCCCGAGATCCAGCCCAACTACACCGTCTCGCCCAAGGTGTGGGTCACCGCCGACCACCTGAACACCTCCAACCCGTCGAAACCCGCCTCCAACAACCCGGTGCTGTTCTTAGATGAGTACCACGTCCACGTCGGCAACTCCATCTACCGCGCCACATTCGCCAGTACGGCTTCCGCGCCAAGCGGTGTCTTCCTCAACATCACAGGCGGCAAGGCCTTCGGCTACTCGGCGTGGCTGAACGGCGCGTACATCGGCTCGTACCTAGGCGCCTCGACAAACGCAACCGGGCAGACGACGCTCTCCTTCGAGAATGCGACGCTCGCCTCGGAGGGCAGAGATAACGTGCTGGTAGTGGTGATGGACAACTCAGGCCACGACCAGACCACCGGCGCCCTGACACCCCGTGGTATCTGGAACGCAACGCTCCTCGGCACAGACGCGAGCTTCAGCGATTGGAAGATCGCCGGCCCGGCAGGCGGCGAGGACAACATCGACCCGATCCGCAGCGTGTACAACGAGGGCGGGCTGTACGCCGAGCGCGTGGGCATGCACCTCCCCTCGTACCCCGACGAGGACTGGGAGCCCGTGAGCGGCGGGGCCAACAGCAGCAGCAGCACGACCCTCGTGGTCCCTGCGGCCGGGATCCGCGTCTTCCGCACCGTGGTGCCGCTGTCCGTCCCCGAGGGCCTGGACGTGTCCATCTCGTTCCAGTTCTCGGCACCCGGAAACGGCAGCACCAAGAGCACGTTTGTGCCCGAGGACGCGGCGCACTCGAACCAGGTGCGCGCGCTGCTGTTTGTCAACGGGTACCAGTATGGCCGGTTCAACCCGTACATTGGAAACCAGATCACGTTCCCTGTCCCGACGGGTATCCTGGACTATGACGGTGACAACACCATCGCTGTGACTTTGTGGAGCCAGAGCGCCGAGGGTGTTGAGGTCCGGCTAGGCTGGAATGTGGATTATGTGCACACCACTGGCTATGACATGGGCTTCGATGCGGAGTATCTGAGGCCTGGTTGGTCCGAGGACAGGCTGGCGTATGCTTGATAGAGACGGCGATGTTTGTATATATGACCTACCAACTGGTAGTTAGTAGTATAATTCAGAATTTTGTAAATACTGGCACGATATGCTTGAGGTTGCGAGCTTTCAGCCTGTCTGTCGTCTTGATCCTCAGTTGCTGATCCTGTCCCTCTTAACTCTGGAGGCTCCACATGTAAGCATTCTATCAGGACACGGAAATCGTTGAAGCACCTGCAGTAGCAAGCCCCACCTGTCAACGATCCATCCGGCAGAATTCAGATGCGCTGACAATCCCAGTTGAAGCACAGAAAAAAAGGATTGGAAAGTGGACTGGTGTACGACGAGCTGCCCGCGTCGAAACCCTGAGCCGTTCTTAAATGCCCCTTTAAGACAGGCAATGGACCAAGTGGGTCGCTAAATTAAGACTCCAAGATGGCAACACAATCATCTGAATGTGTGAGAATCAATGTTCAAGATCGAGTGTCTGATCACTTATAATCAGAATTCAGGGCGCAAGGCTAGTAATGAGTGCGTTATCAACCACATATTGATCTTCTCATAAAAGGTAAACCTTAACCCTAGTGACAAACTCAACGCGAAAGTAAAAGTGCCTGGGTACACACGAATTTAAATGTTTTACAACCTTTTTAACATTACTCGGAAACGATGGCACCGGATGCCAATACATAAAATCCTTGTGGAATTTCACTCTCAGGAGGACGCTGCCAGTCTAGGAATTCCAGGCCCTGCTCCCGCTTGTCTCTGCGATCTGCTGACCAATCAGGCCCAAAGTCGTCTGGGTCGTCCTGAGGCGAAGGCTTCAATCGTGGCCAGTCGATGTACTCTGGAGCTTCCGTATAGTGATTGACCTGCTGCAATTGTCGCCTAGAACTGATCCATGAGTTTAGGATTGACCGAAACTCAGCCACGGGATGGTCAAGTCGGACTTGTGGATGTTGTTGCCACCTTGATGAATAGTTGGCTCAGTAAATTTGCAGTTCTGTGGAGGGGAGGGATGTGTCACGTACTGTTCCATGTTGAGAATTTGGGTGGAGTCCTGCTCGTCGTGTGGTACGTCTCGGAAATGCATGTCCCTCGTGATTATCTCGTAAATTGTGAACACTACCCCTTTGACGTCGTCTCGGTCCACATCGTACTGCTCATGGTCCTCTTCCTGCAACGGATATCCAATGCGAGCAGCAAAATTGAAATCAAAAACAAGAAGCTTGTCGGCCTCTTCGTCCACCAAAAGGTTCCGTGGGGCTATGTCCTGATGCTGAATGCCGTACTTGAGGTTGAGGTCGTCAACGGCACAAAGGAGCTGCTTCAACCACTCGAGCTTGAAGATCCGAGACACGTTTTCCTCAACTGTGCCTCCTGGTATATAGACACTTGTAAACCCGACAACAACTTCTCTGCCCTCAAGGTCGTCCACAACTAGCCGGTCGAACGGAACGATGAACGGATGCGGGGGCAAACGCATCCAGATGTTGAGCTCGTCCCATCGCCTGAACAGAAACCGATCCAGGAAATAGTATTTGAAGACGGCCTTTCTAGCCCGTTCTGAATTTGGCGAAGCATAGGATGTGAGGTCAACATTGGGTCCAAATCGCTCAACCTCACGGAGCTGGCCTCTAGATACTGTTTGTGTCCATGCCGCACAGTCGACATCATCCAAAGCAGGATAGTGAGGACACTGCGTCTCGTCATCCTCGGGATCTTTGGAAACGGTCAATTCATTCTGTTCAGAGATTGTGATGGCGAAGACGTCCGGGTCAAGCTTATGCACGTGTTTCTTCAGAAGATCTGCAGAAGTCAATTAGTGTGTATCGATCAGATCATGGGCGGATTGCATCAATTGATCCCATTCAAGGCACGCAAGCCAGCTTTAGTGAGTCATACTTAACGCGACATCACCATCATGCTCTTCCGTGGATAGGTTAATTGAAATGGTTCGGCGTTGATCCCAATCAAGTATGTCCCAACGACTCGGTCCGCCAGGCGTAATCGCGCCGGCGTAGGTGAAGTACCTCCAATCTTCGTCGATCATCGTGTGTTCTCAGCGTGAGCAGTCCAGCAAACCGTGTTAGCGTTCGAAGCAAAGCTCCATTCGGGCTTGCCGGCCGCATTTGAGAAGTGCTTGCATCGCCGGCTTGAACCAAGACTTGCAGAAGAAGGTGGTCGGAGATCAACAAGCCATGCGGCATGGACATGTACTGATCGAGCGGCTAATTTTTGACCCACTTTCCAAGGTTCTTAACGTTGCATGGGCGCTACTGGGGGCCGGCAGGCCGAACCACATTCCGCCAGCCGCATTTCCGGGAGGTGTATGTTATGGCAGGTACCTCACGCTGAAGACGGGTGCTGATAGTCCATGGTGAGGAAGTGGTTTAGTTTCTAAACCCCCTTCCATGTGAAATGTATGAGGTGCCTTCATACAGTGGTAAACCGTGACGCTTGAAGACCCAGCATGGAGCGCCCATGCGACTTATCAACCAAAATTGATATGCTCATAGAATAACAGGACGAGACGGCGTTTCGTTCTTTCTCGAAGACGGAAAGATAATCAAGAGAGAACAACTTGAAGATTGAAAATTTACGCGGTACAAGCGGAGAACTTGCTCACATGCCAAGATCAATACACATTTCTTGTGTGGTTTAGTCCGTGTTTTCAAACGCAGAGTAGCTATGGAGGAGCTTGAAAAATGTCAATTTGAGCAATTGTGTTCTTTCCACAAAATACCGCGTCGAATATATCGGTGTTGTCGCCGGTGGGCTGTCTAGCTATGACGCCAGCGAACCGTTGAGTCAATGCTCATGGCTGTCAACCCGACCTGGGGCACCGGGGCGGGGTTGCATTACGTTGCAGTCGTTCCTGAGGCGGCTCAGCAAACGTGCCGCGTGCCATTGAGTTGGAAACCGAAGGTCGTTGTCCAACCGGAACCAAGATCCCCTGTGCTTGCCTCCTGCCAATGTTAGTTGTGACGTGTGCCAGTGCAAAGATGCTGGGTCATGGAGTGTATTGACTCTTAGAGCTTGAAAGCAGACAGAACCACCACCCCCGTTGTGGCAGCACAGCAGGATATGGACACGCCTTCAAGATGGCTGAGCATTTCAGGTGGGGGCCAAATGTAGGAAGATACGGTTGGCCGCAAGTTGTGCGACTTCCGACGTGACGCGTGCCCATCTTTTGTCAGTCGGATCCCCATCTTTGATCTCCAGGAGCAAATTTCCAGAAACCCGAAAATTGCGGGCCGGGTGCGGATTGCAGGTCATGCATCGTCATCGTCATGCGCGGCTCTTGGTGACGGATATCTTTGCATTCCGACGGGCAGACGGGCTGGGTGCACTGCAGCATATCGCGTGCAAGGACTCAATTCTCTAATTGGAAGATGGACCACCCATCTCGGAACATCGAGAGTCGATTTCTCGGAGGATTCGGCTCACAACGTGGTATTTGGCGTCGACGTTGGATGGAAAAAGGATGTGGGTTTTAACCCTGCCGTTTCGAGGTTCCTTACCGACTGCCCGACGACGGCTGTCGGCAATGTGGATCTTTCCCACTGCAGATCAGGTCAAGTACCGGGCACGGAGGTGGAGTCTGCCAATGCTTTCCCAGATGCTTGGAATATGGAATCACTCAGCCTCTGCCAACTTCCTCCCAGTCCGTATGGGCTCAGTATCAGATGCTGGGGGTCGTTGATTTGTCTTGGGAGTCGATGTCTGCCAAGTACCAAGAAAGCCATGGCACAAGCTACCAACAGCTGGCAGACCGCGGACGGTGGCCGATACTAGCATCGGCGGCCCCGTCGTACAACAGAAGACATGAGGTCCATTGAACACGCGTACTGAACGCCCACCGCGGGTGAGCATGGCTTGCATGTACATATCTGACACGCCAGGGGACTGGGTCGACTGGCCGGCCAAGGCACAAGAGGGTTGATCTCCCCTTCTTGGCTCCCCAGTTCCCCATCTCTCAATCGGCCCAATCCATGCTATCAACCCACATCGTGGACCACAACACACCAACATCTCCTACCCCCAAGGTCCACACCCCTTCTCCTTTTGCTTGAAGAACTAACAAAAATATCTAGCTCCACCAAGACTTGGTGGTATTCTTGCCAACCGCTTCCCATCTCCCCAGCTTCATTCTATCTTTATTTTTCTTCCATCCTTTTTAACTCCGTGCCCGATAAGCTCATACATCCCCGTCCTTGGGTACTCCTGAGATCGCTCAAGTCCGGGATTTAGCATTGCTTGCCACTTACACACTGACACGGCTGCGATATCACTGAACCACAAATCGAGTGGATACGATCTTTCCAGTCCGTCACAAGCTTGCTCAGAAGCTGCGAGATCTCGAGATCCGGAGAGTTGAAACTGAGGTTTTCCCTAACAATCCCTCGTGCCTCAAGTGGTGGTGTGCACATCCCAGCCGCCAGGCCATCTACGGGAACGAATAACTGGGACCATGGCCGCCACGTGCACAAGGATACTACATCTCTTGGCCACCGCGCTACTGTTTTCCACGCCATCTACAGCCCATGACATATTGCAGTCGCCAAACCTCTACGACTGGGGATTCTACGGCTTATATCCGAAAACCACGTTTAAGTCCTACGAGCTTGCTGCACCCCGGCTCAACTTCCTCAAGTGGGACGAGCAGTGCGACGATGGCTACTACCTTGTTTCCCCTCGAGGGAGCATTGTCAACTCGCCCGCCCCGGTAATACTCGACGGCAGGGGAAACCTGGTCTGGACCACCGAGGGAAGCAGTTTTGGGAAGGGCCGCGGCGTCACGGACTTCAAGGTCCAGATGTACAAGGGCAAGCCGCATTTGACATTATGGGGCGGTGTTGACGGAGTGCATCACCGCTACGGAGCAGGCTGCTATTTCATTGTATGCGATATACTGTCTTCCGTTTCGACGTAGTGTTCACTTTGGTCTTTCGTGAATTATTAGCTAACGAGTTTGTCAGCTGGATGAAACTTACCAAGTGGTCAAGACCGTGGAGGCTGTCGAAACCAGAGGCCAAGGTCTACGAGGCGACCTGCATGAGTTTCGCATAACCGAGGAGAACACTGGCCTCATGACGATCTACTATCCCCAGGCCCTCGATCTTTCCCCAGTAGGAGGTCCTGTAGATGGCTGGGTGCTGGACAGCATATTCCAAGAAATCGATCTTGAGACTGGCGAGTTGATATTCGAATGGCGCGCCTCCGAGCACATCCCAGTCGACATGACGATGCGCTCCTACGTCGGCAGCGACATGGGCATCTACCCAGTCAACGGCTTCGACTATGTGCACATCAACAGTGTTGACAAGGACCACCAGGGCAACTACATCATCTCCAACAGGCACACCCACACAGTGATGTGCATCAGTGCCGAGACTGGTGAGACACTCTGGATCCTCGGCGGCAAACACAACCAGTTCGAGGACCTCTCCGACGGCCGTGCGACAGACTTCACCTGGCAGCACCATGCCAGGTGGCACGGAACCAACAGGCTGAGCCTCTTTGACAACGCCAAATCGACCAACGGCGGCGAGAGGCACATCGGCGACCACAGCCGCGGGATGATGCTGGAGCTCGACACCGATGCCATGACGGCGACGCTGCTGCACGACTACTACGATCCGGCGCACCCGAAGCTGTCCGAAAGCCAGGGCTCGATGCAGGTCCTCAACGAGTCCGGGAAGGTAGTTGTAGACTACGGCTTCTTTCCCGCCCTGACTGAGTTTTCGCCCGAGGGTGAGGTCCTCTGCGACGTCCGCATCGCCCCCTGGCTCATCTGGCAGACGGGCATGGTTACGAGCTACCGCGGCTTCAAGGCCACAAACTGGGTCGGCCGGCCGTGGTACGCTCCCGCTATATCCCTTGACCCCGCCGAGGGCGTTCTTTATGTCAGCTGGAACGGGGCCACGGAGGTCGATAGCTGGGTATTGCAGGGCGCGGAGTGGGCTGGTGCCCAGCGCGATGAGTATGTAGACCTCGATGTGCAAGAGAAGGACGGCTTCGAGGCGGGCTTTGAGATGGTGGGCGAGTATCCGCGGTACGTCCGCGTTGCAGCGTTGGATCGCGATGGTATGGTTCTGAAGACCTCCGATGTGCTGGACCGATATGTCGGGAATGCTGCGGCGTCCCCGGGACTGCTGCATCGCTTGTTGGTCGCGTCCGGTGTCATGTTGGGCGTCGTGCTTGTTGCAGCGCTCGTTTTCCGGAAGAGGCTTCGCAGTGCTTGGATTCGACGGTTCCCGGGCGAGTCTGTGGTCTCGGTTGTCTGCGGTGTGGTCCAAGCTGTGAGGAGGCGGAGCGCAGAGCGGAGGGACAGTGGAAGGGACAGGTTGAAGTACGACGAGTTGAAATCTTATGATGAATAGATTGGGTCAAGCTTGTTTGAACTTGATACCTTGAGCTGCTGCGTCATACCAATCATATTTATGCTTTCCATTCGTTGCGACCCTCGGGGAGCTTCAACCATTTTGTGAGGGCACCATGTTCAGCTCTATGAGAGTGCCCTAACAAATTATGAATCAAATCATCTTTGGTGGCTATGGGTGAAGCTGGACATTCGTATGTCGAGGCCTTTTGCGCAAGCCAAGTCATAGACGCTTGACACCCACAGGGCCATGCGTCGTCACACTCAACTTTGATCCGTCTGCGTAACCACCCTACGTAAGTAACTCACTGGCACTTTGCGCGGCAAGCAGCACCCTTAATTCCCTGAGAGTTCGCCTTAAAAGAAAATCCCTGGAAATAAATACACTCCAGGACCGTAATTGGGTGCTCTGGGCCTTTCCCTCTTGATCATCACTAATGCAGACCTGGGTGTCAAAGCCTTGTTCCCAACGAACCTCGAGTACCACACGATGCTTCACATCTCCGCTCTCCTCGCCGCCTTATTGGTGCCATCATTCTCAGCGGTGGCAGCAAATACTGCGAGCAGTAACACGATCTCCATACAGCAGAGAAACGGCTATCACAATTTTTCCGTTGTACCCAACCTCAGCATGAACACATTCGGCTTTGATACATTCTGCAGCAACGCACAGGACATAAATCGCACTGGAGAACCCAACTTTCAGGTGGCTGACTGCCTTAAATTGATCGCCGGTCTATCCGGTCCCTTAACATATTACAATACCTGGTTCACCATCAACGACCAGAATTGCAACCAAAACGGTGATCCTTGGTGGATTCCAGTTGTCGGCAGGATGTCCTGCAATTTTGCGGTGTATATGCCGGATTGCCCGGATGGTGGTGTCGTGTAAGTTTTAATTCCTACTGGTCGCGTCTGCTATTCTGACTTCCCTCGCCCTCTCTCTGCTATTGTTCGGTAAGAATCAGTGCTGGCATCTGCTGACCGTATATCCACGGGATTTAGTCTTTCCACATTGGACATCGCCAGAGCCGTAGCGCATTCCATGCTGGATCACGGAGAATCCAACGCGGCCATCACGACTGGGGAGATGAGGTGTGGATTCGAACCCTCACTACAAGATGTGGTGTACAAGATTTCTGATCTACAAGATGGCCCGAAAGACCAGACTGAGTGGATGGCATGGTACGGCTCTTTCTCTATTGGCTCAGCGAAGCTCAGGACTTCCGAGTCATCTTCTTCCACATAAACAATCAGCGCTTCGACAGCAACAGTGTCTAGCACCTGCTGACATTATTTTCTCTCATGGGCTTGAGCTTTGCCTGTTGAGCTTTCACAGGTACCATTTGGAAATTGTGCTGGGGATAAAGGGGCGGGAAGGCATGGAGCATTCGGTGAACATTCATTGATAGAGGATTAAGGGCTTTAATTGTAAAGCTTTGTGGGATTCCATAGATTCTGATGATTATTTGTACCTTCTCTTTGGTGTCGAATCATCTGGTGAAGGACAATTCACCAGTGTCCACGCACACGAGAAGTTCTGGTGTCAATTGTCCGTATGCTGCCAGTGTGAGTCAGTGCCTTGAAAATGTTGCCATAGCCTTTGTTACACCTTGGGTTCACAGGTGTCTCCTGCCTCCAGTCTACACACTACAACAGGTATAAATACCTACTCGGGAGCGGGGCAAACGGCCGGCCGTAACACATGATTGCAAACTCCGCCATCAAGGTTGGCAAACTAGTGATTAAAAGATACTCTGATGTCAACTCCCGGACTTGAGCAGCTCCAGGGCAATCAGACGCTTCAAATCCACCAACCTGGCCAGCAAGGTGCGTTTGTCAGTCACTGCCAGCCGCCCGAATCTGAGACGAATTGTTGCTACTCATGTGCTGGCCGACGCAAGCCTGCAGCGGAAGGAGTGGACCGACCATAAAACATCGCAGCGTCTTTATTCTTCTTCAACAATCACGAACCAAGTCACTTTACGGATTCCAGTACTCCCAATATCTTCACCACACAGCCCGGAACTGAATCAAATCCTGTCCATTCGTTTCCCAACCCATTATCGCCCGTCATGAACATTGCTACCATCCTCTGCCTTTTGGCGACCATGATTTACCTCACCGTGGCTGCTGCTGTCCCCGGATCCTCCGTCGCAGCCCCTAGGGTTGCGAAGCGTGTTGAGTCTACCTTTGCTTGGAGAGAGTACTTCGTTCGCAACTGCACCACGCCGTACCTGAGAGCCGTCGACATTGACAACAAGACTATCGATGGCAATGACTGCATGAATCTGTCAGCGTGGCAGAGCGGCAACAACGGTGGCTACTACGAGCTGTGGGACTTCGGCCACTTCAACAATTACACCTACAGACCTATTGTGGGCCACGATACCTGCGTGATTGCGTTGCAACATGCCGCGAATGATGGTCCGAACGACTACGCCGTGTAAGTCGTACTTTTCTGATACGTTGACTTAAGGCGGCACTGAGCTAATCACATTTTGTATTTTGTAGCATGGGCTCTTTGGATGTGATCGACCTCATCGCCACCGCCCTCAGCCGGTTCCAGGTGGACGGCAAACTGCCGACCATCTCTGGGGTTTTGGTGTGCGGCCCCAACAGAGCGCCTCTCAACGTCCTCATCTACAACGGCCGTACAGGATGGCATGGGACTAATTACAGTGCAGCCCCCATGTCTTTGAATGGAGCTGCCGGCGGTACTGGTTACACGACAGGCTCGCCACCCCCGTTGCCTGTAGTCTCGGTCCCCATGGCGGGCCCGACAAGCGCCACGTGAATCTGAGTCACAAGGTTTCCACCGAAACAAGCGGGTCGAGAACGGTGGGAACGTCTGTCACGGGTTGGAATGAGGATCCGCAAATTCTTGGGATCGATGCTCTTTGGAATTGTAGGCAAGCGTGGGCGCCCAGCTGCTGCGATGTCTAGCGTTTTGGTTTGCACTTCACAATACGAACTTTCATTCGTGTATCATTTTTCAAGACTGTGACGCCCCTTTGCGTGTGACATGTTTGCCGTATCGAGGGGGGCAAACGCGTTCGCCATATATCTACTTTCGCTGGGAGCTGAGGGTCGCAACATGAAGGCTGGCTCAAGAACACCATCAGCTGCACTTTGGCGTCGTGCTCGGCGCAACCGCAGCGTTGGTTGGGTTTGTCTTGGAGCAGCCATTGGCGGCACCGAGCAAGTAATCGTCTTCTGCAGCCTTGTATGCTGCGCCACAATTTGGGTCACTACACTGTCAGTCAGCATTCGATCCATATGGTGGACAAACATGGGTATTGTCCAGGGGTGAAAACTTAGCTCACCTTGCGCCACCCGAAGCGTTGTTGAAGTACGAGCAGATATCATGGGAGAAACAATCCTGGCTGTAGACATTCCCCAGCCCCACCCCAGAGCAGCCGCTGCCACACCGTCCGTTGCACGAATAGCTGTGTGCGCTGTCAGCCGAGATACTAGCCATGTCTGAAGTAGGTGTTTGCTGCGGAATAATACTCACTCTCCGCCAGCCGCGTTCGTCCCGTAATTACTTCCGACAACTCCGACGAATGAGCAGGTTTGCCCCGCTGCGTTCGTCCATGTTGCTGTTGCCGACGCACCGACTGTGAGACATGTCACACTTCTTTTCAGCAGTGGTGACACAGGGGATGTCGGCATGGCGATGGCCTGGCCCACCACCGCCACGAGTACAAGAACGTTCCACGTATGGATCATTTCGGCTGGATTTATGGGCCTGAAAAGGTGCTCACCAGCACGAAATGTTGTTGTAATAAAACGAAATACTACGGCTCGCATGCGTCTTTGGCCTCGGTTGATGGGGGCCCTGTTCCCAATTCCACGTAAAAGCTGGAGTTATGATGAGCTTAAATGCATGAGCACTGCACAAACAGGGCGCGGAGTTCTACTGTGAGCGTGACCTAGTTGGTGATGAGCTGCTTGCCGAATGGAGAAGGATGACTTGCACGACTCGGCCGGCTCTCAGCTACCACCCATTTGGAGCCAATTGCGTGATGCATCGTCATCGGGGTTGCGTCCGTTTTGGAAATTCAGCCTTGTTTAGGCCTAGGCCATCGGAGAAAATACCGGAGTTTTTGATGATCGACTTGCATCATTCGCCTAATTACAAAATGTAGTCTCGGTAGACCATTGTGCCCTCGAGGACGGAACATACCAATACGCAGACGTACTGTTCTGTTGAGTCTGCTTCCGGTGAACATTCGTCATGCAGAACGGGAGACTCAGATTTGTGGACTCGTCGAAGGTCAGCCATGCCAATGATGTATACTTAAGTACTTGGTCACTCGAGCGGCTTCGGGCTTGATCCGCACACATCCGAAGGCTTATGCGGTCTGTTTATACAGTACATAGTAAACGCTCAAAAACTAGCAGGGAGGGTAGTTTGAAAGAAAGAAGAAAAAGGTCTATGCCGATAACGTTGATATAATACTATAATTTTGGAATTGTATTCAGTATGATCGAACTAAAGTATGGCTTCTCTTTGCTAATCTTGCTTTAAATTATGTATTCATTTCATTACGCTGCCATCGTAAAAGGTGCTACGTGATAATAGCGTCAGGTAGAATCACCAACATAGTAGAACAATGGACTTCCTTGAATCACCCTCCCATGATTCTTGATTTCCTTTATGTCCATCATGAGTCCCTGGACAGACTGACAAAGGCCACAATGACAAAATTGCTTCCACTTGGACTAGGCTCCAAGCCGTAACACTGATTACTGGGTGGTTGTTGAAACAATATGATTGTCTGCACTAAGACTCTTGTTACCTGCAAAGCTTTTCAATGGCATAGTGGTGTGTATGGCGAGGAAATTCACACGAATGAAACGAATCATATGATGAAATGTATATATATATATCTACACGAAAAGCTCTTTCTCCCTTGGTAGAAATAGAAAATTCATAGTTTCAATCACCAACACTCGCCGGACATCTGCTGAATCCAACTCAAGTAAACTGACAACATTGTCAATCTCGACGTCGTTTTCCGCTATCAGCCGACCTCTTGAGAACACTTTCCATTCTAAACAGTACCATGTGCGTACGTATCATCAAATACTACGAGTGCAACTGTGTTCAGAGCTCTAGCGTTGAGCCATGTGCAGCTAAATGTGGTGTTGTCAAGAGTGAAAGATCAAATAGATCTTCATCTCCCTGTTCATCCCACGCCACCCGCCTCTATTAGAAAACGCCTATGACGTTTCAAGCACTCCACGCTGAGACTCACCGCTGGGGAGGGAGGGGTTCAGTCTAAGAAAGGGCTGTCAAGCCCAGCCCAATCTTTCTATACGATCTTTTTCTTTCCGCAACTAAGGCAGGAGATTCATATAGGTAGAATAAATTGGAGGGTTTGGTGATTACTAAATCGGTCCTTTGATGGTTCTTTGTCTGATTTACTCCCAAGTCCTGAAATCTCAGAGATATGATAGCTTAGTTCCACCACTGCTGAGTGGATTTATAAATATCAACCATTCAAGAGACACCATTTCTTAGTTAGTATTAGGTCCTAGCTATGCAATTGCTCACAACTATCCTAAGACACGTATGATTCAAATTCCACCTTAAAACTAGTCTAATCCGCCCAGAAAGACGTTTGTCGCCTAGCAAGGTGTGTGTTCCATTGCAAAAAAAGCGGTTGCGTTCCTAAACTCCCATACATATAAAATAGACGTGGTGCCTTTATACAGTAGAGAGCGCTTAAGACCCAGCTCCCAAAGAAAAGAATAGTGCTAATTACAATAAAATTTTGATACAGTATACGGGCACGTGGCCTCAGCCTTGTGCCGCACAGATGAGGCTAAGAAGTATCGCTCCTGACAGCGCTGTTAACTAAAATCATTAACACCAATAGCCCGAGGGCTAACAGCCAGTTCTACATTAGACCAACACTAACCCTTCGGCGCCAACAAGCTGCCAAAAATTGCAAAGAAAGCCAAGCCTACTATTATATCTATGTCCAACAACTTTCCTTCTTACCTCTTTTCACCCCACAAAATTTCGCTACAATTCACGATTTCGAGAACACAAATCGTCAAAGCACCCTCACGGCTCCAATTCATGAGACACTACCCTAGAAAAGACTTCTACACAAATCAACGAGCAAGGCTGGAACCAACGTCTCGCTCCCCTCGAGTTATGATCGATGATTGCATCTCTCAGTCTGTCATGATGGAAGCACTACCAAGATCACGCTCACAGTCTCCGGGCCTCTTAGAAACCGTTAATGCTCAAGGTGCAAAAGATGAGGCTAGATTATCCCAGCTCACTCATTTCCACCTGTTTAAAGACTTGCCACCAGAGCTTCGCCAGATGATTTATTACGCCTGCATCCCACGTCGGACTTTCTATTTCTGCTATACTCGATGGACCCCCAACGACAAATTGAACTTGCAGAAGAGGCCATCTGGTTTGCCACTGATCGCTTTCGTCTCCAAGGAGGCTTATCACACATGCAAGTTGCACCTACAAGAATTCGAAGCGATTTTTCGGGAGAATCCGAATCGGTCATCGCTATTCCATAATACTAATGAGACCACGAGAATTCGCTTTAATTTGAATGTGGACAACCTATTAATCGGCGACGTGTTCAATACACGGACTCGGAAAAATTACGACGATCGTCTGAAAAATTTGCCCAACGGAGCGTTTGCTCTCACGATGAAACCGAAAGTCAACTTGATCTTGGACATGTTCGATCTCGCTCATGGTCGTCAGCACTATTTAAGCACGGGTGCGACATGGCGGATGCCCCACCCTAACTATGATATCCTCGCCCATAAAAGCCATTGCACCGTCGTCTTAGCCAAGACAGCTCTCTTTACAAAAGAGCCGGAAATACGCACATCGGGACTTTTCGGACTTTTCGGAGAGGAGCGGACAGTCTTTGTCGACATTGATGACACGGCGAAGATCGATCAGTTCGAAGCATGCATTCAGCAATTCAGCCCCAGGGTATCAGATCGCGGAAGGGGTGAACAAAGATACTCGTTCTTTCGCCAACAAGACTATGGTCTATTTCCCGACTGGCAGGGTGCGGGAGCGGGGCGGTACGGTAGCTACGGGGCAGCATTATTCAATTATGCCAGGACACATGGCAGAGAACTTACCCCGACACCACCATTAGTCCACAGCGTAGCTGGATCGCACAGCGTGGCCGAACAGGACGCCGCATCCGCACGTTACTTGATCCAACAGGCGTGGCTGGAAGCCAATCATTGTTTCGAGGTCGCCTATGGCCCGCTTGTCCCGTGGACAGGTGATGCAGAGTATCGGAAATGGGACGACGAGCATCGTGTCGTAAAACACTGGTTAAGCAAGTTGCCCACATTTTCATTTGTGGTCATGTTCCAGGTGACGGAGTATGATGAAGACACGGCATTAGAACATGAGGCCAGCCCCTCTCGAGCGAAGGTCTGAGATCGAGTTGCGGAGATATCAAAGAAAGAAAAGAAAAGAGAACAAAAAGAAAACAAAAAGAAAAGGAGTCTATTTGACCATAGTTACCATAATGGTTGGTCAGAAGCAATTTGGCTTTACTTTCTCGCCTCGAAGCTCATCAATTGATGGTACAGGCACCTCGAATAAGTAGTGTGTATACCATGTAAACATTCACGCACCCACGTATA
This sequence comes from Diaporthe vexans, assembly GCA_021188095.1. Taxonomy (NCBI): domain Eukaryota; kingdom Fungi; phylum Ascomycota; class Sordariomycetes; order Diaporthales; family Diaporthaceae; genus Diaporthe; species Diaporthe vexans. The sequence goes on along the minus strand of JAJLLZ010000004.1, from coordinate 3,399,152 downwards.
GGACACATGTATTCTTTGCGTTCCTCTATTGAGTTGGATCAACCGTAAATGTTCTGGAGAGACAAGGCAATGTATGTGAAAGCAAGTCGGCTGACAGAAACTACAGGACTAGATCAAAAGGCTGGGATTCATGGTTTTGGTCCCCCAAAACTACGTGCTAACTGATCTGGTACTTGCGTCTAGGTCACAAGCTTCGTAACGCCTACCTCTCACCACTGACTGAAGTATTTTCCAACCCCTTTTGCCCCCATTATGGTTGCAGGAAATTCCTAGCCGACATAGTTGGAACAAGTTCTCGTGGTGGACAGCTCCCAGTTGTATTGGAGGAATGCAATCATTGCCAGTAGTCTGATCCTATTTATCTCGAGGAACCGGCCCGGGCAAGCCAGTGTCCTCGTGGCCGAAGGGCATGAAGGCCGTTCCGTGTGTTACCGACTGATTAATACTTAATCTCAGCATTCGGCCCTCGCCGGCAGAGGGAGCGGTATTCGCCGGATTTTCGGGGGGTGAAGGCGGCGGTGTGTGCGTCTTCACCAATTGATGAGAAGAATTTTAGAATGTGGGATGACCGGACCACTGTTGACAGACGGCCCTTTGACTGTCAAATCCAGGAGTGTGTCCTAACACAATCATGAAGGAGATGGGAGGACCGGGGTCTGGCCACGAAGAACCTCCACAGACGAAGACCCTTAAGATGAGTGGATAGCAGACCAAAATAGACTTAAGCATAGGCAGCGATCTTGGCTGCAGCATCGGTCCCGCAAGGAAGTGGAGGATCGTATATCCGGTACCGTGTTGTCTGATGTCTTGCAGGAGGGGCACATATGCTGCCGAAACCCACGTGCAGCGTATTTGACGTCTTTGTAAAACCCAGAATAAAAATTCCTGAAAACGAAATTGGGTATGTGTCGATATACGTATTGGTCTGAGTTCGTTGGTGATCTGCGCTCAGCCAAGCCTTCCCACACGCGCGGATACACGTAGGTAGTGCTTTGAGGAGGGTGATGCGAGGGACCCGCCTTGCCGCCGTAGCAGGCAACGACTATGAGTCCCTGTACACCCAGTTCACAGTAAGCATAGCGCCAAGGAAAGGGGAGCCGTCACGTCTCACTGCGTGCTGGTTTACAAGTTTCCTGTGCTATTGTATGCAATGTGACGGCCAATGGTTGTCATTGATCTTACGCTTCAATGCGATGGTCGTATGTTCCCCCTAACCCTTTGCTTGATTGACCAAAACTCGGACCTGAAATTGCTCACCACGGCTGCAGTGCTCAGGAGTCCGAGCAGCGAATCGTCCATAGCGGCGTGCCAAGCCGATGAAATTATGTGGTCCACGGGCCTTGGTACGCGAGGAGATTCGCTGGCGAGCCCCTGACGGATCCGCTCAACCGGGCGCAGATTGCAACATCAACGCGGACGAAGGATCCTTCCGAGCATAGCTCGCGGCACCGTTTGCCCTAAAGAGTATTTTTCTCACTAGGAGGATTTCCATCCCTGCACCCCTTGCCATCCGCACATTCAAAAGAGCCGGCGCGCCAAGGCACCGGCACTTCTATCCACTGTGACAGGTCCCTCGCGTCGAAATCATGTCGGGAATTGGACGTAGTCGACCTTTCTTTGGGCTTTCTTGCCCAAATCTTCCACGAACTGGCAATCTGAACCTAGCCTTAACAGCGGATCGTGTTACGTTTTGAGGAGGCGGACTGACTGACTGACCGACCTTACGACAAGACCAAGCAGCTGCCCAATATGGCGTTGCTTAAGCGCTTCACGCTCATCGCCGCGCTGTCGTTCACAGCCGGACTCGGCATGGCGCAGAGCAGCGAAAGCAGCGGCAGCAGCAGCAGCAGCAGCAAGACAAAGATCCGACAGACGACCAACTACATCGACACTATTGATGGCTACAGCTCCCTATCATCGTGTGCCATAGACGTTCTGTCGACCATCGTCCGGGGCGAGTTCAGCGGATGCGGCAATTGGGAGAACGAGTTAACGAGTTACACCTGCTTCTGTACCGATTCCTACTCTTTCATGAGCAACGCCATCTCGACCGACGTTATCGAAAGCTGCAACAGCGGGGTAACGGCGAGTGCACAGGCAACAAGTGCCATTGCCGTCTTCGATGAGTACTGCGCGCTGGGCGTAGAAGCCGGGCTGGAGCCAACATCAGACTGTAGGTCCTCGCTCAGACATGGCTAAACCGGTGCAACAAGCAAGGACATACCAACTGACATGCTTCGACTCCAATAGCTGGCAGTAACGATAATCCCACCGCCACGCCAGGCGCAACAGGCGCAGCGGCCACATCAACACAAGCAGCGGAGGCCGAAGCCGCCGCCAACTCGGCCAGGACCGCCGCCATAGCCGCCGGAGTCGTGGTCCCCGTCGTCGTGATAGCAGTGGCAGTCAGCGCGTGGCTGATCTGGCGGAAGCGGAGGAGGGCCAACGCGGGCAACTGGAACCAGTGGAACAAGGGCGGCGACACGGGGAACCACTCGGCGTACGGCAACGCCCCCGTCCGCGACGCCAACGCCGTCGAGGCGCCGACATATGAGCACAAGAACGTTGATTCGCCTTACTCGCCACACGCACCCTCAGAGCTGTCGCCCAATCAGCAGCACAGCCCACATCAGGAGTTGCCTGTGGCCCAGCACAGCACGCCCGAGATGCCCGCGAACCACTACCGATCGGAACTTCCTGGTTGATCGACGGCATACACGTATTGGATCTGCGTGGAGAAACAATGCCATCACGACTCCCGTATTACTCCCAGCACTTGAGCTGATGAGTTGGACGTTTTCTCGGTAGCGAGCATCATGTCGGCTATGGGCTTCTTGTTACTCTTAATCTGCCCAGGTGGGCACCGGACGCGTTCATACTACGCAAGACACCACCAAATGCACATAAATCAACGAGGCGATGAAAGTGTATGCATCATTGGGAGGGGTTGTCAGTGGAAGGGCCAGCATGGATCTCATAATATCAACAATATTCCTTCTGGGGAGGCGTCAAGCGTTGCATATTCAATGAAGTCAAATTGAACAATGATACTGAGTCTGGGTCCAAATTTAGGACCATATTCGTGATTCGATGTGAATCACTGTGTCTGCTCAAGTGCATTAAAGCCGTCCTGGTGTCATCAGGGCGCGGCACAAGCGTTGTCTGCTATGAAGAGGTGTTCTTCCTTGACCATGTATGTATGATCCCGCGGCTTGATTGCACGAAAATATTTTGAAGCCGCCGTGGTCATTCAAGTCGATGGCTGGAGTGACACCTAGATATATAATTGCACAATTATGGGTCGCCATACAGGTACGTATGTACTAGTAGTGCTCCCGTGGACGGATAGTTCCGCGCTTCGTCGGCCCACCAACCTAAAAGAGACCTCGAGCTACCCCTCCAGGGAAGGATGTCTCCAGCTAAGTTCTGGGGGGACTCTGCTCAGTATTTCTCAGTCTCACATTGCCGCGACGGAGACACTTTGGTCAGCCCAAACGCTCCTGGTCTGGTGCTGGTCTTTTACCAACGAGACACGCGGCCCCGGGAGTAAGAGCAACACACTCAAACGGCATAGTATAAAATATAAGCTTAAGAACCGCAATTGCACAAGTCTTTCTCCGTGTGAAGTTCTGAAAGACTGTTTTCGCACATCGTTTGACCAGGTACTCCTTCCGCCACAGAGTGCATTCCTGACAATGTGACTTTGGATTCTGGACCTCATAGTGGCCGTTGCAACGTTCCTCTTGCTCAAGCTGTTCAGATTTTGTTTCATGAGCTCAAAGATTACACATCATCGTAACTTGTCATAAATTCCGCCGTATCCAGGTCGAGAAATGATCTCGTGTCGCACAGGACAAGCTTATGTGCTTACGGCACGTGAGCGGAGTCGGTTTGACGGAGCATTTCAAGTTAGTTTGGACGCAACATTCTGTTCTTGCATCCTATTCATTCTCTTATCATCCGTCTCACGTCCCAGCGACAGGCGAGGCCGTCTTCCTCACCTAGATTGGCTACGCTACGTGCAACCAATCGGCCAGGACCCTCTGCGCTCAGCATATCTTCTAGAATTGTGTATGTGTAAATTCACTACGACACGCTAGACTCTCCCGATGTGGCTTATCAATGTGAGAACCCGGCAGCTGGAGGAGTTCTTCGGACTCGACGTTCCATTGTATGCCATCCTCTCGCATACATGGGTCCGCGGCGAAGAAGTCACGTTCCAGGAGATGCGGCACCCAGAGGCGCTGGATCCGATCACCCTCTCGAAATCTGGCTGGCTGAAGATCGACCACACCTGTAAAATGGCGGCCAAGTCCGGCCTAGAATACGCGTGGGTAGACACCTGCTGCATCGACAAGTCGAGCAGCGCCGAGCTCTCCGAGGCCATCAACTCCATGTTCCGCTGGTACAGGCGCGCGGCAGTATGCTATGTGTTCCTGAGCGACTTATATGACTTTTTCGACGACCCTTCAGGCGAGGACGAACCAGGCGACCTCGAGGGCTGCGTGAAGAATTGCCGGTGGTTCACGCGCTCGTGGACGCTGCAGGAGCTGATCGCGCCGCGGCGCATGCTCTTCTTCGACGTGGACTGGAGATTTTGCTTTTCGAAGGACGTGGAGTCCGAGGCCCTGAGTCGGATCACTAGCATCGATGTCGCCGTTCTCAGGCACGAGAAAGACCTGTCCGCTGTCTCGGTGGCACAGAAGATGTCGTGGGCTGCGGGACGCCAGGCGACGCGCAAGGAGGACGTGGCATATTCGCTGCTGGGGATATTTGGCATCCACATGCCCATGTTGTACGGAGAGGAGGAAAGGGCTTTCCTCAGACTGCAGGCGGAGATCATCAGCTCGTGTCCGGATACCACCGTCTTCGCCTGGGTGCACCCGAAAGAAGATTCCGAGGATGCGTCACAGGATTCAAGTGACACCTACAGCGGCGTGATGGCACCATCTCCAGCGGCCTTTGAACTTTGCGCAAAAGCAGCGAGTCTGTCGGGCGAGTCAACCTATGAGTTTTCCATGTCTAATCGTGGCATCAAGCTTCACGCCCAGTTCGGGATCTTGCCCCTAAAGGACTCGAACAATACTTGTCTTATCCTCCCTGTTTGCTGGTTACAGGGCAGAGTCTATGGCATTCGGATGAGAAACACCGGTGGAGCTTGCTTCGTTCGACAGGATGCTTACAGCCTGTTCCGCGTCGGCCCACGGGCGTTGGCACACAGGCTTGTATTCGAGCCGTATCTCTTGACAGATATCCCGCCGGAGGAGGGAGGGAACTCAATTGTCTTGAAGTCCCGCGAGCGCGTGTTGGAGGTCGTGATGCCACAGAACATGAAGGTATTTTGGCGATGGCCTTGGCAACAATGGGATGAGCAGGACGCAGTATTCTTCGGACCGGAGAGATCATCAGAGGACCTAGGTTGGGCCTCAGTCAAGGTCGTTGCGTGGCCACAGTCTTGCTTCTTGAACGGCCCCGAGGCCCCGACCACCGCCAGCTTTCTCTTCTACGCCCTCGGCTGGGCCTCGGACCCCGGGACAGGGCCACAGCCATGGTGCACCGTCCATAAGGTGCGAGGGACGGCAGATTCCCGGGCCCTGGAGCAGATCAACAACGACGCGGTCAAGCACTGCTGGAATGCGTACAGGCTTTCCAACCGGCTCCTGAGCAACAGTGTCTCTGAGCAGCAGTTTTCGGTGGCGGGTGAGACGGAAAAGACAGCTCTGTTGCTGGAATATGACATCAACTGCGTAGAAGACGCGAAAAAGTGCTTCAACCCTTTCTGGAGGGTCACTTTGTCATGGCGTGTGGTTCCCAAGGACCAAATCCCGATTGCATCAACTCGGAATTGGGCAGATGTCAAAGGCTATGCCTCTGTAGAACATCCAGTTGACGTTGTTGAAGACTGCAAGCTACGATGAAAGCAAGTAGCAACGGAAGGGCGTGCAAATTCTTTTATGTGGAGCGCGTTATTGATGATTTGAACTTGTCAACATCTGATGTTGTCTAACGCTGGGTCTTGAAGCCGTTACAAAGACGTCGGGATAGAGGGCCGCATTTAGCTCTGACAGAGCATATATACTGATCAAAATAGAGGGCATCTCTCAAGCCAGCGGCGTGAGACCAGGCGGTCAGGGCCGCTTCGGTTGAATACTGGACGGCGCATGGACTTCATACACCCATTATCAATTTGGCACCTCTGCAAGGACATGTTTCCACGGGCTACCTGCTCACAGTCAGCCCACTTATGAGATGTTCCAGTCGCAAAGACACTACTGTCAACCTCAATACCATCTATCCTCCGGTCCTATTAACGTAGATATGCCTCTACTATTGCAGAGTGCAGCCGCTCGGAAGCCTGAAAGGATACGGAGGACTGCATTCACTCGAGTGATAGCATGGGGCAGTCACCATCAGACCGTGACCAACAAAACGCCTTGCAATCGAGTCCATTCTGAAGGTAATGACCGCGTGAGCTGTTGTACAACAAGGCCCCTTGCGCCCTCAACGCCTATTATTTCCCATATTTCCATGATCCACGTTCAAGACTTCCCAATCATCCCTACCGCCACGTCGCTCAACCCCTGGCACCAACGACAGGGCAGACAGCGCCCTCAGCAGCCGAGCTCACGTCAGGGTGCTGCATGACCTTGCCCTTGTGGTGGCCGATCTTGGCCTTGGTGACGGGGCACTCGGCATCGTCGCCCTTGCCCTCGGTGGACGGGTGGTCCGGAGGCAGGATGGTCGTTGCGGGCCCGATGACGGGGCAGACCTGGTCGTCGAGCTCCTTCGCCTTGGGCTGCTCGATGGCGTTCTTGAGGGCAGGGCACTTCTGTGCGTCCGCAGACGAGGTGGTGTCGTTCTGGGCGTCGGCGGGGAGGGGAACGGAGGGGTGCTTGGACAGGTTGGAGTGGTGGTCTGTCTTGGCGCCTACGACGGGGCAGGTCTGGCCCGGGACGTTAAGGTCGACGTCAGGGTGGGATGGGGGGAGAACCGAGTTGGTTGTTCCGACGACGGGGCAGACTTGAGACATGGTGGCTGCTGGTTTTGGTGTTGGATATGGTGATGATGACTGATACTTGGTAGATGGTGTGGTGTTGATGGAACAAAGGAAGAAGAGGAGAGAAGAAAGGAAGCGGTTGAGGCTCGCTCGTCGAAGGGGTGAAACAAAGACAGCCCACCAAGCAACCTACCTGCACTTACGTGCGCTACTGTTCGACTGGCTGCTGGTCGCGGCCGCTCATCCAGGTGACCAGTGAGTGGCCTCAGACCTCTCCTCCGACCTTCCCTGACCTCGAACTATCAGGCAAACAGCCTGTCAGAATCCAGATTTGGCCGATTATCCCCGCACTTCATAAACTCTGAGGCTCCCGGGATCCCCAAGTCAGCCTCGACGCGTCTGCATGACGGTGGCTGATGTAGGGCAGATTGGCTGTCACCACGCTATGCACTTTCGGGCCCGGATGCCTTGACTTTGCAACCAATTTTGACCATCACCTCTGTTTTCTTCTTACCCATCTGCCTCCGTGGCCGTGGCCCACAGTTAGTGGATCGACACTGCCTAGGAGACAACAATTCGAACCAGACCGCCCCATTCCACGTCGTGATGGTGAGAGGCATGAGAGCTCTTGTCGAATCAGGACACAGGTTTTGGTTTTATGATGTCAGCATGTACCCCGCCAGTTCAGCTCTCTGCCCACTCACGTTGGACCAGAATGTCAGCGCGTTGATCCGGATCGACAAGGGTCCGGCCCACTGCGGCTCTCGACCCCTGACCACGCCACGCGCTTCTTATCGCCAAATTTTGAGATCCGGTGGGCAAGCATGTTTTATATCCGGATAAGAATAAGAATCTTGAAGCTTTGGGCTACAAATTCATTGCATGATAGATTAATTGCATCCGGTCTTTCGCGGCCACTCTTGTATATGGCAGTGCCAGGAGCACTAGGTTCGAATTGAACCGTTCGCCAGTCCAAATATCGACGAGCATGTTGATAACCGTCAGTCTGTGCTACACTCGTGAGAATATGTATTAGCCTGTCATCATCTTCCCAATTGCGAGCCTTTGGGAGAGCGGCCATACTGTGATAGCGAAACAGTATTGATGTCCTATATCTGGATAAGCATTTGGCGTACCTTGAGGCGCTTTCATGTGGCCAAAGGCCACAAAAAGTATGAATGTAAGTTGGGTGGCCCACATCCCGACCACCCCCTGATTCCGACCAATTTTCACACTAAAAACCACCAAAATCACGTTTTCTATCTCCACCATATAATTTACTAAAGAAATAAGAAAAATACTATTAAATAGCTTAAAATTCTTTTATTAATAATAAAAATACTACAAAAATCTATATTTACTATAATATTATTAGAAGTATTTTTAAAGTTAGGGAAAAAGAAATATTAAGGATATCACCTAAATATATAGAATTCCTTAACATTTTAAAAACTAAGATTTTCTTTTACTATTAATTAAAGAATTTTAGTAAATATTCTTTTAAGTATATTAGTATATAATATATACTATATTAAAAGATAGATATTATATATAATTAATATAATATAGTTTTTAAAGATATAATATTTTAAATTTTTTCCTTATAAAATTAAAATTCTATTCTTCTTTATTTAATCTAATTTAATATATAAAATTAAAAAGACTACTTTTAAAATATTTAAAATATCTAGAATCTAAAAATAATATTATTAAAATTATATTAAAAAGTCTTTATTTTTATTATTTTTAAAAATTATTTTATTATAGCTATAGTAGGTAAAATAGTAAGTAGTAAGGTAGACTAATATAGTTAATTATATAATAGATAGTATATATATAGTAAAGCTAGTCTAGTATACCTTTAGTAGCTAGACCTATAATAAACAATAAATGATTACCACCTAACCTATATATATATATATAAGCCTAACTAATACTAATTAATAGTTATACTAGTAACTATAAATAATAAGGTTAAAAAAAATAGACTACTACTTTAATAGCTAGATTCTTTATAAGTCCTTAAGTAAAGTAGCTATACTATTATAGTAAGCTATATTAAATTTAATAGAATAATAATAATAACTTATAGCTATTATAATAATAATAATATAGCTAGATATATATTAATAAAGTTCTTATATTAGAATTACTATAAGTATCTATTATACCTTAAAGAACTACTTAGTCTATATAGACTTAAGATAAAAGTAGAACTTCTTATTACTAATCCCTCCTTCTATACTTCTAGTAAGTACCTTATAGAATACTATAGTTATTTATAGGACTTAAGATATATAGAATTCTCTTATTAATAAGCTTCTTTTATATCTAAAATAATACTTTAAGTAGATAGTACTCTATAGCTTTATCCTTAATAACTAGTAGTAGAATAATAAATAATATATTTAACCCTATTAGAATATTAATTTACCTAGTAATAATACTATAACTACTACTTAGATATATTATATTAAGCTATATACTACCTAGTAAAATTAGGTTGATTTATTAAAAGGACTAACTATTACTATAGTAGTACTTCTAACTATAACTATAACTATAACTATACTTATTCCTCTTTACTCTTACTTCTAGTAGTACTTATACTAATAATATAACTATAGTATAGCTATACTTACCCCTAAATCCCCTTATACTACCTTTTATTAATCTACCTACCCTAATACCTCTAAGAGTATAACTCTTATATTACTAGCTAACTATAGTACCCTCCTTTAATACTATCTAAGATAGCTTATACTTTACCTATAACTAGGTTAAATCTTATAATATAATATTATAGGGAGAGATACCTAACTCTAATAAGATAACTAAGGTTTATTACTTTATATAAATTATATTCTATACTAAATTATACCTTAAGATAGACTTTAATAAAGTCTTCTAAGAGTTCTATAAAGACTTTATAGAATAGATTATAGTAGCTTTTAATACTATTAATAAGGAAGTCTTTAAAGAACTTAAGAAGGTTCTATAGATAAAGGGTATCTATACTAAATATTAAAATATTCTATATAAAATTACCCTTATAAATATATTAAACTCTCTTAAATTTCTAGAGAACCCTAATAGTATTATACTATTTATATAGAATAATAATAAAAAGCTATACTATAGTAAGATAATATATAGCCCTTATAAAAAGACTAAGAAAAAGGGTACTATAGATTAGCTTATTAATAATCTATTAGATAATAGCTTTAATATTAAGATTATTAATAATAATAAAAAAAAGGATCTAAAAAAGAAGAACCCTAAGTATATTAAGAGTAAAGAGGATAATATTAAGCCTTCTAGTCTACCTAATAATAAGCCTTCTAGACTACCTAATAATAGAAAGGGTAGTATAGAGGATCCTATTAACCTTAACTAGTCTAGATAACCCTAAAAGTATAATCTATACTCTATACTCCTACTAGTAGAGATAAAGAATACCTTAATAGATAGTAGAATACTTATAGACTTTAATAAGTATTATAAGGAGGAAGATATATATACTAGTAATCTATATAATATTCTTAATAATAAAATAAGGTTATTCTTTATTATTTATAAAAACTTAGATATTAGCCTATACTAGTTTAAGGTAGTATTCTTTTATATTTTAAAGGGTAGAGTAAAGATCTACTATATATAGAATATTATATAATAAGATTTATTTTAAACTATATATATTAAGCTTAAAACTTATTTTAATAACTATATAAATTACTAGGACTACTATATAGACTAGTCTATACTAATATTTATTAAACTTTAATAAGAGTACCTAATAAGGACTATATATAAGTTCTTTAACTATTAATTAATAAGTTATCTATCTACTATTAAGCTTTTAAATACTAGACTTATAGTAACTAGCATATAAGATAATATACTATATATAATTAAGGGTATACTAGAGTTTATAATAGCTCTTTTTAATCTACCTAGATTAACTAAATAACTATACTTTTACCTATATACTTCTATTTAGGTCTATAAGAGTTAATATCTTATTATCTACTAAACTTATTAAGTAGATAATAATAACTATAGTAATAAATATAAAGATAATAACTAGTTCTTTATAGACTACTAATATTATAGTAATTAGAATAATTATAGCTTTAGTAACTACTATAGCTATAGTAGCTTCTATAAAAATAGTAGTTTCTATAGTAACTTTAAAAGTAGATCTAATAACTATAGTACTTACTTCCCTAGTTAAGGTAGATATAATAACTAAGGTAGTAGTTATAGTAGCTAGTTTAATATCTATAGTAACTATATAAATAGTAACTTTTAGAGTAAGTATTACTTTATCTATAACTAAGAAAGCTATTAGTTAACTAAATATATAGCTAAGGAATATTAAAGAATATATATATAATATTTCTTAGCTTAGTAAAATAAAAAAGAGTAACTATTAAATACTAACTTTATAGTTTTTATTATTAATATAGAGGGATTTTATATTAATAAGGTAGAAGATAATAATAATAACTTAATTAACCTTTATAGTAATAAGAATACTTAGTTCTTATAAGACTAAGTCTTTAACTATAAGAATACTATATTCTTAATAGATTAAGTATTTCTTTACTTTATTAACTCTTCCTCTAATAGAACTATAGGAATATAAATAAGTTTAGTATAGATCTTTATACTTAATAGCTATTACTCTTATTAGAAGTTCTAGGGAATTATCCCTAATATAGGAGTAGCTAAATTTTTAACTAGTAGCTATAACTAGTTCCTTACTTTATAGTATATAGATTTATCTATAATACTAGATATATCTTATAGTAAGTAAATATATATCTAATTTAGTCTAGGAGATCTAATTTTCTCTATTAGAATAGTAACTATTTAGATACTAGTTAGTACTATAGTATTCTATATTATAAAAGTACTAACTCCCTTTTTACTTTATATTTAGGATATAATAGTACTTAATATCTTTCTTTAAAATACTACTAATAAAGTAGTATATATTATAAAGGATAGATCTAAATAAACTTTTCTAGTTACTTAGAAATAGGGATACCTATAGTTTATAGTAGAAGATATATAAGGTGAATACTAAGTATTCTTTATAGAAGTTAAGCTTTAGTAACTTTATTAATAGTTTAAATATCCCTTTATTAATTAATTTTCCTATCTTCTTTCTAATACTAGCTACTTTATTAAACCTTCTACTTTAGAAGTAATTTCTAAGTTCTATTATTATTATTAACTCTATAATTCTATACCTAGAAAGTTTAAGTTTAACCTATAGAATAACTATAACTTTAACTATAAAGTTATTATTAATATTATTTAATCTTACTTTTTATTTTATATATTATTAATTTAGTAACCTCTTTTTAAGGTAGTTATTTTCTTTTCTCTCTATCTATAAAGATATATAAAAGTACTATAAATAGTATAAATTAATATATATCTAAGACTACTAGATTATCTAGTCTATAATATAAGAACTAACTTTATATCTATAGAGTTTAAAAGTACTATATAAATTATAGGAATTACTTATAAATAAGTACTTATAGAAGTATATTAGTTTATTAGTAAGGTTAAGTAGTACTATACTCTACTCTACTATATATTTAAAATCTTATATATAGAACTTAGTAATACCTTTAGTAAAAAAGCTATATTATAGATAGCTCTTAAAGCTATTAATAATACTATAGGACCTAATAGACTAGTTCCTATACTCCTAGTATTTAGTATATATCTATAGATTATATAGAACTTACTACTAATACCTTTAACCTTAATATAGGTAGTAGTAGTTTAAAAAGCTATAAAGGTACTATAAATACTTATAGCTTAGTATAAGATAAATAATACCCTAAATATATATAATAGTCTAAATATATTAGATATTCTCTCTCTTCTACTTTAGAATAATATATAAATTTAAAGAGAGAAGGAAGGCTAGTAAGGCTTATATAAGTTAATTACTATTAATAGTTATAATATAATACTTAATTTTAAGAATAAACTAGTTATATTTTAGTTTATATAAGTATAAGAATACTATTATAATCTATTATATATAGAAAATAATATATTTAATAAGACTCTATTAGAGCTAATAGTATAGTCTCTACTATTAGTAGAAATTAGTAGTCTAGTAAAGCTAGTAGAAATATTAGTACTATAATACTAAGGATAAGGATAACCTCTAGGATCTAAGAATAAGTCTAAGCTAATACTCTACCTTACTTTACCTATTTTAATAGTAGATTTTAGTCTTTCTACTTTAATAATAATATTTATTATAGAGAAGGAAAAGGAGAACTATAAACTTACTCTAAAGCTCTACTATAATAGTATAATCTATATACCTAGTAAGCCTTTTAAGGAGTTAGATACTATAGAGATTACTAATTTAATTAGAAATAATATCTTTATATTTAAGCTATTTAATAAGAAGAAGTATAGTAGTATCTATATTTTTAATACTTATATAGTATATAAAATTAAGAGTAAGGGAATTAAGCTTTTTAAGAAGTTATAAATAATTATTTAAAGGTATAGTAATAAAGGTAAGAAGGATATTCTAATAGAATTACTTACTATATAATATATAAGCTAATAACTAGTATTAGTACTAGTAGCTATATTTATTTAGCTTTATAGTATATTCCTAAAGCTTTATAATATTACTTAAGTATACTTATAGTTAAAGTTAATACTAATATAGATAATCCTAGTATACCTATTAAAGGAGATTTATAATAAGTATCCTCCTAGTATTATTATAAGGATTATTAAGCTACTCTATAGTATAGCTAAGTCTAAAGTTTATTAGTTTAGTATATATTAGAAGTATTATATTAAAGCTCTTAGTATAGAAACTTCTATATATAATCTATATCTTTTAATTATTAACTTAATATATAAGAAGGATAACTTTAACTTAATAGCTATATAGGTTAATAATACTTTAAACTTTAATACTCCTAAGTTCTCTAAGTTCTTAAAGAAGAAGGTATAGAAGGAATAGTTAAAGTATAAGCTATAGATAAGACTAGAGGGTAATACTATCTTTAACTTTAATAGTACCTATATCCTTTAGTAAGGAATAAATATCTATATATACTAGAAGGGTTAAGGTATAAAGATTTAACCTATAGATATTAAGGTACCTAACTATATATAGAAATATACTAAATAATAGGTATATAGAGTATACTTAGCTATAGTCTATTAACTAGAGATAGTATTTAACCTCTTTATAGTAGTATAATTATAGAATCTATTAAATTCTAACTATACTAAGTTAAATAAGTAACTATAGTAGTAGGCTAAGAATATAAATTATAGTATTTAGTTTATATTAATAGATATTACTAAAGCTAAACTTATAATCTTTATAGATAGATTATTTACTAATAATATAGATCTTAGCTTATAAATTAGATTTATAATAGTTCTTTTAACTAAAGAGCTAAATATAGATAATACTTACTAGGAAGCTACTAGTAATATTATCTACTAGTCCTAACTAAGTATAAGAGAGTTATATAAAATATACTTACTTCTAAGATCTATAGTATAGTAAATAATTTTAATATAGGAATTATAATATCTACTATAATTTATAAGATTACTAACTATTTAGAACTTCTATATATCCTACTTATTATCTATACTAATTCCTACTTATTATATAAATATCTAGTTAAATTAGGTACTACTAAGAAGAAATACCTAATAATTAATATAATAGTACTTTAATAATTATATAAATATAGAGAGATTTATAAGATATAATAGATTAATAGTAATAATAATCCTATAAATATAATAATAAAGATAATACTAAATAAGGCCTTAAATAACTTATTTTAAAGAATAAGTTATAACTTTATATATAAGGGTATATTAACTAAAAGATATTAATACCTAATAGAGATTAAGTAAAGATACTACTTAGAGAACTATTTCTAATAAGGTAGTTATATTAATAGTACTAGAATAAATAAACCTATAACTTAATAAAGTTACTCTATTTAATTAACTTTTATAAAATAATATATAGTACTAATAAAAGTAAAAAGTTAGACTAATAAGATAACCCTTAAGTACTAAGTTAAGATAGAACTATCTTAAACTACTTTACCTAACCCTAGACTTTCTTAGGCCTAGGTTTATATTATTAATTCTATAGTAGATACTAGTACTTAAGGGGTAGATTATAGAAGACCCTTACTCCTAAGTAGTTTTACCTATAGTAGGAACTATAACTACTCTTAGAGAAAGAAGAATATACTATATATACTATATACCTAATAATAGTAAGTAAGGAGGAGAGTAAGGTTAAAGAAGTAATTAAATTAGAAGTAAGTAATAGATAGTTTATAACTATACTATACTAGGTATTTTTAGGCTTTATCCCTAGCTTTACTAGAGTTAAGGAAGGTTAGTATAATTTAATATAAATAAGGGGAAGAAGAGGGGAGCTAGTCTAGTCTAAAATCTAGGTCTAGGAGAATTAGCTAATCTAGGGATTATTACCTACCTATAATAGTACTATTATAAAGTATAAGTATTATATTCTTTATAAACCTTATATAGGTAAAGTAACTTTTTTAATATTAAAAACTTAGTAGAATAGAATAGATTATATAATAAAAATAGTATATAGGGATTAATTAGAAGGAGAACCTAATTTATTGAAAATATATAGACTATATACCCCTAATAATAATTTACTAAATAATATATATCTTTATATTATAGTATACTAGTATAATAAAATACTTTAATCTTCCTAATTAGGAAGAGTTAGAGGATAGAAGGGTCTAAGTTTAATTTATTTTATAATAACTTTTTTTATATCTTTCTTTATAGTTTTTAGACTTTTAGGCTATATACTATAATACTTAAAAGACTATAAGTATAGCTATAGTAGGTAGAATAGTAAGTAGTAAGGTAGACTAATATAGCTAATTATATAATAGATAGTATGTATATAGTAGAGCTAGTCTAGTATGTCTTTAGTAGCTAGATCTATAATGAATAATAGACGATTACTACCTAACCTATGTATATATGTATAAGCCTAACCAACATTTATTAATATTAAAGTTTAGTTAGAATTCTTTTCTAATTTTATTCTTAATAAGGGAATTTTAAGGTATTTAATAGTATTATTTTTATTATTGTAGTAAATTGTATAGTGGAGATAGAAAATGTGATTTTGGTGGATTTTGTGTGTGAAAAGTGGTCGGAATCAGGGGGCGGTCGGGATGTGGGCCACCCAACTTACGACATGTAACTCAGAGGCTCAGAGGGACCATTCATCGCCGCTTCCGGATGATGCTCACTTGGTCTCCAGGTGTTGCTTTATTCAACCGCTGTTGAAGTTGCTTTGTTCACGAGATGTTATTGACGGCCCGGGTCCACCACAGAATTTGCCGACACTTCGAGAACATCCTTCTTGGTGAAACACAACAGTTTCCACGGAGCCGTAGTGATCCGCGCGTTCCATCAACCAAGGCAAACCTAACTTCGTCATGGCCGCGACCGGCCCAGACTTGGGCCATTCTCCTAGTACCTCGTCAACGCACAGCCATGACTCCGTAATAAGAGAGGCAAGATCGGCAGACACAGACCAATGTATCGATTATTCAGACGTGTTTCCCGGGGATTGGAATCCTGCAGACGCGGCCGACCTTAAGGGGCTGGGATGGTCAGACACACCGGCAATCCAAAGGGCAGCGTGGAACCCAGCCCATGTCCCGTACTGGACGAGACAGAACTGGGATCCGAATATCGAGGTCTCGATGGACGGGACAAAACGGAGGCGCACTAGGGGCCAAATGGATAGTTTCATGCGGCCTGCAATACTCGAGCGCGATAGGGATATTGCTCGGACAGATTACACCAGGTAAGTTTCCTTTCTCTTGCTTTGACATCTTGTTGGTTCCTTTGGCGGACCTAGATAGCTGAAATAATTCAACGGCATGTAGACGTTGGGGCATCAACACTCTTTTCCCAAACACCGCCGAGGGCCTGGCCCGGTCGGGTTTGACACCGATCACCGCTGCTCCTGATCCACAGGCTCCGCGACAGTGGACGCACGAGGAGAGTTGGCAGACTTGGTGGTTCGACGGTTTCACGAGTCAGGAGGTACGTCGATAGTGAAGTCGTGCGGGGTCTTATTGCAGTCACAGCTTCTTTTCGTTTCGGTCCGGTACTAGATTCCGAAGGCTAATAAAACTGCCATTGAAGTTGACTGATACTGGTGCCTATGGTCCAGGGTGGGTCGATTCAAATGGGTCGGATCCTTTGTCACAGCGCCCGGACGCAGCTCTACACCCGTGGGTTCAATCGTGACGCCTGACCAGAAGGGGGGGGGGGACGATGCTAATTGCGTGAGATCAGCCTGTTCCAACGCAGCAGATGGGCACAGCCAAGGTTACCGACTGGTTTAGGAAGATCGACGAAGAAGAGAAACTTTGACCTGATGTATGATTTAAATGGGAGACGGGGCAGATATGACGCGGAGGTGAAAGATTTGATCCTATATGAGGGCTTACACGAATGCTAATTCAAGTCACTGTCTAGAATAATGATGATGTATGGGCAGCCTTGAGGCCTTCCATGCAGCTGGCTTCCTTGGTGATTTACTCGGGGCATCCTACATTCAATATGTTCTTGGCTGGCCTCTATCACATGCGCAGAGTACCGAGGGCAAACGATGGACGCAGTGACACCGAGAAAAACCATCGCCACTACCGCCAGTATCGAGCATTGTGGCATGAACTTGATGAAGATAAAATGTATGACAATGCCAGGGCACTGAGGCGTCTTGGCTTCGACGCCGCGGGGGCGACTCTGGCAAACCTTCAGAACCGTAAGTGCGCTACGAATTTAGTTTGGGTGTTGACCTTTGGCCGAGAACTAATCATGTCTTCTTATTCCCTTTTCGTGGTTTTAGTTCTGAAGTGGAGCTTCTACGAGGTCGAGGGCACATCCAATGGTTCGACCACACAAGACGATGACGGGGCTATTCACATCTTCATGAACGCGAATAATCTTTGGCCGCTCCTTTCAGACGAGTATACTGAAGGGGAAAAGCTCCCCATCCGCCTCAAAATTGCCTCTACAATGCTCCATGAGCTGTGTGTAAGGTTTCTGCCCTATTTTAAAGCCTCTCGTCTTTACTGATAATTCGATCATAGCATGCCATCCATTGTGAGTCTCACAAAATTCCCGCTAGCCTGTACGCCAGAAAGAAGCATTTTTTAAGATGTGTCTTATTTTTCCGTGACTTCGAGAAGATCCCAGGCTGCGGATCAGCTCGTCCCAAGATTATATACCCAGATCACACGTCCAGCTGTCTCTGCACAGGGTCTGACTCACCGTCTCAATCGCAGATGCTCACGACAACTTGATGGTTCAACCCGAACGGCATTTATCTGCAGCCGGGATACAACACAGTTTTGAGATAGCAAGCCATTTAAGAGCGCTGCGAAGAGAAGCTATCGGTGATATCATCAGGACCGCTAATGGCCGTCAGTATTTGTGAGTCAACTCGGCCATTGCCTTCATTGCAGCCTCCACCCCCCTCCACCAAGGAATGGGCGCTTCGAGGTCTGTTTCCTTGCGGAAAAAGACTTGAGAGTGCACCCTTCTCTCATTTAAATGTACGAGCATCCAAGTCCTGCGTGCCCAAAATGACTAATATCGTTCAGTGTAGAGGATGAGGTTCTGATGGAGGAAGGAAAGGCCTTTGAAAACCGGGTATGATGGCGTTTATCAAGCCTGGAAATATTTGCATGCTGATGTTCACTACTAGCTATGGGGCCAGGGCCTGGAGCACTGGCCCACGAAAAGTCCACTTTCACAACTAAAGCCAGTGGTAGCAGCACGGAACTGGCCATGGCAGCACCCCCAAGTATACCTGCAGAATCCCGGCAGTGTCCAAGCCGGACGGTACAGAGATTTTACCAACTTGCCATACAAGGCGTTTTTGCTATCGCCCCGAGCTGGCGTGTATGAACTGTACACGCCACTTCCAGTTTCGAATTTTGGTCGTTTGTTTCAATTCTCTTGGTGGACATACGATTTCCCAAGGTATGGATTCGCAGCTCTCAAGAACGTCTCGTCCACACGGGATGGCCAGACTCCTCCGCTGCAGACCAGAATCCGCTCCCCATACAACAAAGGCTTCAATTATCTTCTCAGTGAGTCTAAAAACGCCGATACCAATTACCATCGTCAGGTTTATCGGTGTCTAGGAGATTTCGAACGAGACGACTGAAGACTAACTCACTCTCTCTTGTGAAGTACCACTTCTCGGAAAGAATAGAGCAGTACGGGATTTCTTTTCCACGGCGGAGTCCATCCTGAGGATACAAAATCAAACTTTGATCTCGGCCTGGCTAAATTTCACCAGCCTAGACATGGTAGCGGCAAAGATCATGAGATTGAGGCTCCACTACGAAAGGAAGACATGGGACGACAAGTACAACGGAATCATACTTCAGTGTCAGATGATCCAGAATGACACCCAGATAGCCAGAAACAATGTTAGAAATGAGATCGCCGGCATGCCAACGGGCAATGATCCTCACACCCATCTGAACAAGTTGATCCGACAAGACATACCGGAACTCTACAGACTTATGGATTACGAGAGCCGATATTCGCAGGGGATAGCAGCTGAGTACTTTCTCAAAGACGTTGACGATCGCAACCTGGTCCGTCGGTCCATGCACGCACTACTCGGACACCTTCAAACCATCGTCCCCCACCTTGACGCCGTCCAAAGAGAAATGTTGGGCCTATGGTCAGAGATGGGGGGTAGCCCCGCCTTCACGAGGCAGGTAGAGGACTGTGAGGCCGTTTATAGACTCCTCACCACGACGAAGGCCGCAATCTCAAACGTGATCGCGATCCTGAGCGGCAACACGCTCAACCAGAGGGATGGAACCCACGGACCTCTCGCCGGGGTCCCCATCTGCCAGCGAGAGATCAGAAACGGCAGAAACCTACGCATTGCCGCTTTGAGGGAGTTCGCCAGGATTGAAGACCCCAAGCTCAAACGACTCATCCAGACTTGGATCAACATCATCCAGGTTACCCAGGATATCAGGATGGACGACCCAAGCGCTGAGGACTACGTCGTCGGTGGGGGCACAATAGCCGAGCTGAATCGGGCCAACGAGCAGGCGACCGCCAACGCCCTGGCGATTGCGCTTCTTGACCGACTGGCCCAGGCCCAGGCGAATAGGGATGCTGGGGTGGCGCCGGAGGAGGGGGAGGTCGCGGCTATCAATGAGATATTGCAGGCGATGGCTGACCTTGAGACAGGGTCGGATATTATTGACTTGTACGCTGACTTTTCAGATGAGGAGAAAGAACGGATTCGGCAGGAACAAGTTCGGCAGGGCAGGGGGCCGGCTCTTTGATAGAGGTGGTAGTGAGACAGAGCTGGATTCAAACGAAGTATTATCAATTCCGATTAAAATAACGCTCGATTGTCTAAACTTGACCAGATGGAAAGGGAGTGGTTGTTGACGGCGCACAATCATCCCCGTGCAGATGAACACGTTCAAATACAAATACCTACTGCTGTGTGCATATGCTAGCGCCTGCCTATTACCACTGCCCTGGAATAGCCTCTCAGTTTGTGCGACAAGTTCATTCTAGCTGTTTGGGATCTAGTGTAGGTGGAAAGGAAACACTGCTTCAGTTAGCGTGGGTGTGTTTTGCCTGCAACCCTATGCTTCGTAGTGATCAATTCGTAGCCGTTCATGCCCACATGAAATAGTATTTATTGAAAAACCACCGATTCGCGTGCAACGACCCAGCTGCTTTCGACTGAGGTCGTGATTTCCATACTAGAGAGGACTCTAAAGCTCAAGTGTCGAGAGACCGGCTCAAAGTACGTGCCGAAAGTCGCGGGATTGGGGCTCTGGCATCACGGGCGAGATTGTGCAATGATATTTCGTTTGGTTGGGCTGGAACTCATGTGCTACTTCTCCAGAAGGAGAAAATCGGAAATTGTCGACGTTACACCTCAGGTGCACCGTTCCATTTGCTACTCCTGGAACCCGATCACGTCCTGCAGGCCGGGTCACAATGAATCACCAATACAGGAACACATCCTGCGGGGTAGGGGCCCATAGGTGGGAGGGCTGCCTGCCAAGCATCACGACATTGACTATAAAGATGGCGACCCTTCCCACTTGGACAGCCTCCTTCCACATCCCGCGCTATCTACGGGCAGTTGTCACCGGTCTCTGCAGCTCGTGTTGTGATGGCCCTGCACCAACTCAAATAGTTTGAGCTTTGATGCCCGCTCGCAAATAAGGCGAGCGAGCACGCATGGCAGGGGGCTGAAGATATAAAGTAACATGCGGTAGCATGCCTTGAGCGAGATGACCTTTGAGGTTCTCCGCAAGTAACTCAAGATGAGGTTGAGCTCTCTTTATCTCTTCGGCTCTCTGGCTGCTGCTGCTCCCGAGCTCAGCAAGCGAGAACAGTTCTCTAAGGGGCAGCCCATAGACGACAAAGGAAAAGGGGCCCCTATCCTTGGTAAGCTGAATGAGCCACAAAAATAGGAGTTGGTTTGTGCGACTAACTATTCAGGTGGCACAAACAAGCAAATCGACTTGCAAAACCCGGACAACCTCGGCGCTCAGAGTACCGACAACGGCGTAGTCCCGAATCTCAAGTGGAGTTTCTCAGACTCCAAGACGAGAATCCTTGCTGGTGGTTGGGTTCGCGAGCAAGTCATCACGGACCTCCCAGCTAGCCATGACATTGCTGCGGCTCAGCAACACCTGAAGAAAGGGGCCATCCGAGAGTTGCATTGGCACCGTGTGGTGAGTAAGCCAATTTGCTCGTACTTCTGGCATAATTACTGACTCATGAAGGCTGAATGGGGATTTGTGTATGCTGGAAAGATCATCGTCTCCGCTGTAGACGAAAACGGCCAGTATCAGGTTGATACCCTCGACGTCGGGGATATCTGGTACTTTCCCAAGGGAGCCGCGCATACTGTTCAGGGACTCGAGGATGAGAATGAGTTCCTCCTAGTATTCGACGACGGGAACTTTGACGCTGTGGGGTAAGTCGGACCTGTGAAACCCATGAAGTGCACCGTCTCACATATGTAGTACGACTTTCAACGTCGACGACTGGATCTCGCATACACCGAAGTCAGTTCTGGCTAAGAATTTCGGTCTCAACGAATCCGTGTTCGATTCTGTCCCATCTCCAAACCCGTACATTTTCAACTCGACCGTCAGCACGCGCAATGTGACAGGCCCAGAAGGCGCATTGGTTGGCAACAGCTCATATGTGTACCACACCTTCCAGCACCCTTCGGAGCCAGTTCCAGGCCAGGGCGGAGAGCTCTGGATTATCGACTCCCGCAACTTCCCCGTTGCCACCACGATCGCAGCCACCTTCGTCAAGCTGGAGCCTCGTGGGCTCCGCGAGCTGCACTGGCACCCTAATGTGAGTTGGTCCAAGCCCGGGCGTATTAGTTATTTATACTGACGTAGTCCGCAGGCTGAGGAATGGCTTTATTTTCACAGTGGCAAGGCCCGAGCCACTGTCTTCATTGGCAGTGCTGCTGCTCGCACGTTTGACTTTTCTGCGGGGGACACTGGTGTCTTCCCGGACAACAGTGGTAAGTATCCATGCACACGTATCGAATACTTGCGAAGAATTTGATACTAACCCCGGTTCTTAAGGTCACTACATCGAAAATTTGTCAGACACGGAGGACCTGGTGTGGATTGAGATCTACAAGAGTGACCGTGTGGCCGATATTTCACTGACGCAGTGGCTCGCCTTGACACCTGCTGATATTGTTGCGAGTACCCTGAAGATCCCCGTCGAGATAGCTGCTAGCCTGAAGAAGGAAAAGCAGATTCTAATCAAGGCGACGTGAGCGGTTAATTCGAGGCTTGTGGTTTTGAAGACTGCCGGGAACTCTCGACAATGTTCCGAATTTGGAGAATTATTCTTAACATGTTTTTAATTTTACTGAGATTTTGCTCTGCTTTCACTGAAGTACAGGGCTACTTTTCCGGTTGTCACATATATAGCGTCACATGAGGAGAGCACTGCAAGATGACTGCGTCAAGAAGAAATGGAGTGAAGTACAATCATATGGTATATCGATTTGCTAAAGATCTATGATGTGACAAAGAAAATGTGCTGTGAAGCATACATAATCATGCCTCGAGGCGCGTGAATCATTCACCAAATACGGGTCTCCCTTCGAGGTAAAGAATGCCTGAACATGATTAGTTCATTGTCTCGCATGCCAGGTGCTACTACAGCTCAAGTGACAAGTTGCTAATATCGCACTTACCGACAAAGCCGAAAGCGGTGGCATCAAACCGCAGGCGACGGACAGCGAACTTGACTTCAAGCGTCGAGATCGCAACTTCCATCTCCTCAAGTCTGCTCTGGATCTCCCGCATCTCTTTCTGAATCGCGAATTCACGGCACTCGTGGAACTGGAGAACGCGCTCGCATATATTATGGGAGTCGCACCTCCAACCGTCCTTTTCCAGCGCCGTATAGATGGCCTTGGTAGTGAAAAGGTCACTCACTAACCCCTGCAATTCGTCAAACAAGTCCTCAACTTCATTTCCCATCTCAAAGACGACCTCGTGATGTGGCTGGAAGGCTTGTTCGCAGTTCTCGGGCGAGCTAATGTCGTCATCTAGAGCAGAGAGCGGGGCCCACAACTTGTTTTCGACCAGCGGGACACGCTCCTGGTACGTGTGGTAGTCAGTAAGATTACCGCAGTGCCGCTGGTATCCATGAGCCGAAGTGCATTTCAATATCTTTGACGTTAGATAGCAGCAGCCGTGGCCAAAGGGGCAGGCAAACCACTTAGCGATGGTAGCGCTCTGCTCGCAGCACGGTCTAGGTACTGCGTAAGGGTTGACGAGGTCAACGCTTTTCTGAAGGCCAGAGTAGCTGACGAGCGGCCGAGCGTCGTGGATGAGGTGGTGTTCGTTAATTTTATAGCACATCTTGGCGGTGTTTATTGGAAGGTGGATCTAATTTTGACGAATCTTGCCGATCTACGGAAAAGATTCTGAGATTGAAAGTATGGCGATTGAATTACTGCGAGTGATGAGGTGCTATGGAGAGTGTGAAGAGTCGACAATGTTCTTGTATTATAAGTACTTTTCATGGGCACATGTCCAGTCTTTGTTAAAGCAAGGCATTGTTTTTCCCACCATTATATACGTGCCGCTCTGTGGTATAATAAAGCAAGACCTGAACAGAGACTATGATTGTACAAAGAAAGGTCGCACAAGGCCATTGACAGGATTAGTTGGCATTTTTTTCCTATGCCTGTGCAACTCTACACAATTTTCCATTCTGAGTCTGCACTCCGCCGGAGCCTCCGTCCAAGACGTGCCAGTCTTCACTCCCGACACTGCAGCATTCAAGGTTAGCACTCAAAGCAACATGGAACAGGTCCCAAGACAAGAAACATGCTACCACCTTCTCAAACGCGATTTCATAGGCTTGAGCCCAACAAAGCACGTCAAGCAGCCAACGTCACATCCCATTTGCGAAAGGAGAAAAGAACAAGGGTTTGCTTACCCATGATGCACATAGAACAGATCTGTTGGATCCCACTTCTTCTTGATCTCCAACAGGCGTAGATAATTCTCGCCCCAGAAAGAGTGTTGCCAGTCCAGTTCACCAACATCTGCTTCGTTGTTATACGCACCTCCAGCTGGACTAGCCTCTTTCAAGGAGCGCATAATATTATTAGTCAGATCGTCTGCAGCAAGCTTGACGTCCTCCGTAGTACCATTCCCGCCAACTGCATTCACAATGATCAGCTGCGATGCTTCCTTTCGAAACGCGGGATTGACCGAATTGAGGTCGCCATCCGGGTTTAGAGGAGCCTGGTGGTAGCCGATGAGAATTGCTGCGCTGTCCACGGTATCTTTTATTGCCTGCAGGGTGTTTGCTCGAATTGTTTCATTGTTCCAATTCTCGGCCGGAAGCAGCCTATTTCCCGTTACGCCTGTGGTGCTGCCAATGTTCTGGGGGTAGGTCGCGAAGGTGGCTTGATACGCAGGGTAGAAGCTCTCGTAATGGTCCGTGGTGACATTGAGAGGGATTCCTAACTCCGAGAGTGTCTTGAAGAGTGGGTCCACCAGGGCTTCGTACTCTTCGATAGTCTTGTTAGTTGCGAAGAACGGCTCCATGGTGAAAATGTAGCTGCCGAACACGTTGATGATGTTCCAGTACGAATACGTCTGTGCGGCGTTGTACAGTGGCATCTGGTCCCAGTATGCTGCAACACCCTTCCAAAAAGTCTCCACAGAAACGTTGCTCGAAGTTGCAAAGCTGAAGGTCGAGGTAGTCACGGAAATCTTTGGATGGGCTTTGAGAACTGCGGATGTGACAATGCCGAAGGTGCCTCCACCGCCGCCGCTGAGGAAGATCATCAGTCATTGGAGTGTAAGTTTGCTGTCATTTTGGAGACTTACAGAATTGCCCAATAGAGGTCAGAATTGAGCTCCGGCGTGACTGTGATGAATTCTCCAGCAGCTGTGACGACTTCAAGGGCGAGCACCTGGTCTGCTCCCATGCCAAACAATTGCATGACAGGCGAGTGGCCACCGCCTTGGACATAACCTCCAACCACACCGACGGTCTATTGAACAGAAGTGAGCAGCCAAACAAAGTAGTCGTTCGCATGTTGCCTACTTACTGCGCAAATTCCGGAGACGGTTGTGACGCCATGCGCTTCAGCAGCTTCGTACAGCTCAGAACCTTGAACACCGGCTCCTAGCTTGAAGGCAGGTCCAGAATAGTCTTGGCTATCATAATTCGAAATGAAGCGTATATCCTTGAGATTGTGCGTCCATAGACTAAGCGCGCCATACCCGGTAGACCTGCCATTATAATCGTGCCCGGTGTTCTTGACCACGAGGCGCAAGTTCAGCGACCGGGCGAAGTTGACCGCCAATTGAACCTGCGCAACATTGCTGATGTTGACAGAGTACAAAGAGTAACCGCCCTGTGTACAGTTGCCCAAAGAGGTCGGGTCAGTCCCCGCAAGACAGGTTTTGCCCTCATACAGGGGCCACATCACTGAGCCGGGATCCTCGAAACTACAGGCTAGTCAGCCAAGACTGAGAGCTCATCTTGAAAATATGCAGGTCACTTACTGAGTTTCTTCCTCCACCCATCCTTCTGCGACTGATGCGCACAGCGATGCATCATAGTTATCATACTCTGAATCCGTATAGCAAGGAGACGCTATTGGGATAATAGGAGATAGAGCACTTCCCAATAGCTTGTCGAATAGCCCCCACAGATCCTCAGATGGCCATAGGGAGTCACCTGCGTAAGTCTTACAGTCTTCCGCCGGCGCTGAGGGCTCTTCTGGGCTGCTGGTGCTGTTGCCAAATATAAAAAGGTGTGCATACTGAGCAAGGTCGTCTCGATTCTTCAATCCCTCAAGAACCGACTCTGTCAGCTGAACAGCCTCATTGCTGAACAGCTCAACTCCCGCCCCGGATTCTGTTGATAGAGTGGCTGCTGCGGGTGGGATATTTTGGGTCGCTTGTCCCTGGGCGTGGGAACTGCGTAAGAGCAGGCTGAGAAACACAAATTGAAGAGCCATGCTGCCGAAGCCGGAAGAATGGCCCCACCCCAAGTCTCACTGGATTCTATGTTCGTATAGATTTATTGTGTCAATGGTCACGACTGAATACTTCGAAAGTTAGACTTATATAGAAGTCCTGAAAGTGGACTGATAAAATTCTAGAATACAAACGCTTCTCGCCAAGTTCACTAGTGCTGTAGCATGCATGAAGAGTCCGAGGTGGCCATTGGCGTGAGTAAGCGCAACGGGTGCACCGTCCAATTTGTTATAGTGGCAATGCAGGCCAGTGGATATTGCTGACAGCACTTCAGCGGTTCCACAACATCCTGGAAGCCAATTTTGCCTGTGTTCCTCCGCGGAAGGAAAGAAAAATTTCGAGCTTGTTTAAATTGCATGTCGGGGTATGGAGTGATGGGTGCCGAAGTTAGCGACACACTCAATTGAGTAGGTGCTATTTGAGAATAATAGCCCATGCTTTATGCTTGTTGGCTACTTCTGATATCATATACCTTCTGCTATTTCAGAAGAGCAATTTCACCTTCCTCGTCACTTCCGCGTATTCGTGGAGATGCAACAGGGAGCTAGTGCAGCCGATTTGGCAACACACAAGCAGAACTGTCCTCTGTATTATCTGGTTCCGTTTCTATTCCGTATACAGCCGTAGGCTGTAGCCATACGCAGCGCCTTCATACAGTCGTAAATGCTCAAGACCCGGCGTTCAAAAAAAAAAAAAAGCACACATTGCCGATAACACCTCTGTATTATGTACTGGTAGTTCACATTTGCGCAGCGGACGCTACTTGGAAAGTAGTCACTTCGAGGCAAGAGCCGAATTTCTTACGAAGTATGCCATGATGTCGTGAATAAATCTACGAAGCTGCAGGAAATTCAGCAGTCTGGGTGCAAGAGAACAGACACGCTTTTTGCATTGAAAATGCACCAAGAGACTGATGGCTTCAAACTGGGCCCACCGAGGCTGATCGAGGCAAATCGAACATCTGTGTATGGGGAACCAATTTTGCAATAACATTCATTACAGCTTTGCCGACCTGCTTGTTCAAGTGGGCGCGTTTGTGAGACAACCAGTTTCCCCCTATCAATCACTTGCGCTCGTTGTAATGGAATCACAGCCTATTATAAAGACGTACCATTCCAGTACCACGATGACTACAGTCATGATACATTCAAAGGCTACGAGATCATCCAGTATGCTTGTGCATTGAACCCTCCCCCCCATCGCAACTTATACACCTGGTTAGCGTCGGGCCAATCCGGGGGAGCCCGGCCGAGGGAGTTGACTATGAGGTACATGGGCTATGAGCTCAATCATAAAGAAGGCACAGGCTTTCTGGGGTCGAAGGCTTGACGCGCTTGACGTTTATACGGTGCCCCAAGACTCAATAGATATTCCAAATACGCATTTGAGGTGCGCACGCAGTACGTCACAGCGTGCCCAAAATCTACCCAGCAATCCAAGTGGTGGCTTTCACTGTTTTTCAACGCAGCGTTTGGTCTACCTAGGTACACGCCGAATAGGGATAAAATCAGCAAGAATATGGCAGAAGAACAGATAAAGACCTTTGATGATCGGCACGAGGACCACATCAAAAAGCCCGTCTTGCAGCGGAATGTTAGCCCGATCCATTGCTTCGACACATTATGTGGACTTACAGCCTATCTGTACTAATGAATAAAATATGCCTCATTCAGCTGGGTGAGTATGAAAAAGCAGAGTGATAGTCATCTTAGACAGTGCCACGGCGAACGCTCCAAGAATCAAAATACCAAGAGTGAAACATCGAATTTGACAGCGCGGTAAGAACTTGTCTGAAGGAGTCAAGTCGCGGATCAACCACGCACTCTTTTCTTCTTCTTTTTTTGTATTTTTTTGCATACGAGATCCAATTTGCTGTCTCTTGTAAGGAATTATCAGCACAAAGGGGCGTACGTTGCAAATTGTGGAACTTAACACCTCCAAGGTTACCTTTGCGCACCCCAACATCATATTCCAGCTGCATCTTTCGTCTGGCGCACGTAGGTTGCGAGACCTCAAGTGCTGTCATTGGCTAAGTCAAACCATAGCAGATTTCACAAAATCGCTCATCCGACCGCAATGAGTGCATAACTTGAAGCCTATTCAGCTGACACAAGATTAGTTGCACGACAACTCAAGAATCATAATCGATATCCTCGCTGAGCCTTGTGTGGGCTTCAACCAACAACCACATCTTTCATACTGCGCTCTCATTTGCCACTGTTGGATCATTTGGAGATTGACCGAGGTCGGGTTTAGGCCCGCTCTATTCCATTGAACAAGCTTCGCCTCGTGGCGTTCCTCAAAAGGGGGATGTGCGGCAGGGAACGCCTCGTCCGAGGCGCGTCCGGGTCCGTGGAGACTGTCTTCGGCGGAAACCCCGTATTAATCGACCACACTGCTCTGAGTAGCCGCACGGCCAGTACCAGCTGTGGGAATACAGTCTCAATACTGCGACACCGCCTCCCTTAGAGCTCAGGATTTGCATTTTCTAAGTCGGCACCAGCCGTTGATCTGAGTAAATAAGCTTCTTTGGTTGATCACATTGGCAGGTCGCAACGATTTCGGTTCAGACCGACTTCAACACGATCAGCTGAAGGATACAAGTATGTCATTGGTCCGAGAGAAAGACCGACCCGAAGAACTAACTAGATGATCTGCGTGTGATAGGTCTCTTGAATCCCCTTTCGCTCAGTCCGGGCACGTATCCAAAGATGCATATCATTTGCATGCCTGACCGCGTCATAACTTGATGCATTGCTTCTGCTCCAGCTCCCTGAATTTGTGAAGTCCAAATGCAACAAATGCCCAAGGCAGTTGAACGGCATCATGAGAATGTGACAACCATATACCTTCGCAAGGCCCAAGCCATGGTGGTGATGGTTGCACGCAAGCAGTAATTTAATTCATGCTTCAAGTCTAAAATGAATGTAGCATTTGCTGTGTCCAATGCCGCAGTAGAGGCACGATGACATGTTCAACAGCAATGGCGCCACGAAGGATCGCTGCCCTATAATTTTGATATTCAGGTGCAAGATTCGTGTATGCTGATCTTTTGAGCGTGTGCTCCACTCTCGCATGGCAGCAAGACGACGATCGCGGTTGTCCCGACCTGTCATACTGCCTCTTTTGACTGTTGGTTTCTCGGTTAAGCTTTGGTACCCACCTCTCTCCTATCAGCGCAGCCCGGGCCATTTTAATCTTCCGCTTTGAGTGTGCACCCAGCTGTGTGGGCTCCCACATTCTAAGTTCCGACTTCTTTCATCGCTTGCTGAATCCATACCAAGATCGACATCGGGACTACCGGGTCCACCATGGCTCATTTGCGCCCGCCCTACGTAGGCGCACTGCCGGCCTCTCACAGCTTGAGTACATTGGCATCTTCAGATCGTCGTCTCCAGAAGGGGAGCTCGACATGATTGCGAAGATCCACGAAGCGCGGGACGATGACAGCTGGGTCCAGCAACCTCAGGATGTCGCCCGCAGGGACCCCACAAGCGCCACGAGGCCCCCTCGACGTCAGCAAGCCGATGTTGCCGCCGTCGTGATTCCACAGGGACGACGGATAATACAAATAGAGGCTGTCGCCCATCAACCTCTCACACTTTTCGAACCACCAGACCAGCATCAGCAGTCCTCACACTCTTTTACCAATCCAACTACCAACTTAGCCATTCTTTTGCTAATACATAACTACTACATTACTTCTCAGTAATTATAATCATCACCCTCCCACAATCAAAATGAAGACCTCTTTCGTCGCTCTCCTCACCATGGCCGTCGGTGCCTTCGCCGGCCCCATCGCTGTCCAGCGTGACACCGAGGTGCAGGCCCCCGTCACCTTCGTGACCCTGACCGAGAGCGTCCGCACCTACACCGCCCAGATCAGTAAGGCTACCCCGGGCCCCTTCTTCCCCACAATATTCCGATGATCCGGAGCTCATGTGGCTGACAATATTCCCCCCGAACTATAGACAAGACCCTGGAGACCGTCCCTGAGAACCCCACCGTCCAGGCTCAGACCCAGGTCATCACCACCCTGACCCCCCAGATTGAGGGCATCACCGACCTCCTGCTCAAGGCCACCAAGGCCGCCACCAGCAAGGACTTCCTTGCCGGTGTCACTGGCGACACCCTGTCTGCTGTTGTGTCCCTGGTCAACGAGATCGTCTACACTGTCAAGGCTGTCATTGAGAAGCTCGGTCTCGGTAAGACACCAAACAATCTACCAACAGGAGAATGTCTCCCGCCTTGGCCACTCGCTAATCCCCACTTCTAGATGGTGTCCTCCAGCTCGTCCAGCCTCTGATCCTCGCCCTCGGTGGCCTTGTCCGCTCCCTGAACCTTGTCGTCGACGGTCTGCTCATCGTTGTCCAGGGCATCCTGAACACCGTCCTGAGCATCGTTGCCAACCTCCTGACCACCCTCATCTAAGTGCACAATTGTCAAAAGGGAAATCAAAGCGGGTGTTTGTGTGGAATATTGAGCGAGTTGTAGTAGGGGGATGTATGATATCTTCTTCATTACACTAACCCTCGGGACCGCGAGGCTCCCGCGGGCGTGTAATCATTAATGCAATAATTCACTGAGACACCAGTTTATTATTATACTACCTTGTATCAATGTGATGTTACATATTATAGGATACAGTATGTTGATGGCTTAGAACGAGAAAGAAAAAGACAAAAGGTGTCGCGTAGGATTGGCTGCTTTACTGCACCTTTCCAACGCCAGAAGCCTCCGCCACATCACGTCTCTCCATGGTCGTGGAGTAGCGGCTCGGGAGGCCAGCGTATCTGACGAGCCTGCTGACATCCCTAGCCCGGTGGCCCTCGCACTCCCTGCAGCCCATGCGCGCCATCTCGAGCCCCACGACGCCGTCCATGCTGCCCTTCATGCCGTTGGCCGTGGCGCCGAGCCCGGTCCAGCTGAGCCGCTTGGTCCTCTTCTCCGAGCTGTTGGAGTTGTTCTGGTTTGCCATGGCGGCAAACTCGCGCTTCTCGGCTGTGTCTCGGTCAATGGTCATCATGCAGTCCAGGATGCTGCTGATACTGCATTGGGCCATGGCCATGTTGTTGTCCTGCTGCTGTTGTTGCTGTTGCTGCTGGTGGTTGTGCTGTTGTTTTTGGGGGAACAGGCAGTGCATGTAGTCCACCATAGACATCATGGGGCGTGGTGCCATATTCATGGTTGTCATATCTCCACTGTGGTGAGCTGACCCAGGGCAGTTCAGCACGAAGACACCGCCGCAGAAGCGCCCCTCCAGATCCTCACGGACGCTGCGCAGAACGCCCATCCTGGCAATCGGGTCATTTACAAAGGCAAAGTGTTCGATGTGGGGCTCGCGAGACTCCATGACGCCGGCGGCGTGCATCTGCGGCTGCGTGGCGAGCTTCTTAGAATCGGCCACAGCCGAGGCGGCGGTACCTCCGAGCGGCGTGACGAAGTCGGTGGCCGCGGCCCCAAAGGTGTAGATCTCTAGCTTTGACATCTTGTCAAGAGATACGTCTGCGTATAGCTTGCGGAGGATCTGGGACATGCAGATGGCACCGGTGCTGTGCGCCAGGACGACGGTCCGCGACACGCTGCGGTCGAGCAGGGAGGCGCGGATCTGGGCGTACATGGCGTTGGTCATGGGCGATGGCATCATCATGCCCAGAGATCTCTGCATAATTAGAGCGAGCATGTCGAATGGCAAGCCGTACGTAGGTGCACAGGAACTCATGATGGTCCTGTTGAAGAGTTTGGACAGCATTGGGAGCGTTGAGTGAGCCATTGTCCTCGAACTAGTTTTCTTTCTGGTCAGTGACCGAACTTCGAATGAATCTCTAGCCGGTACTTACCTCATTCCCATACCGCCGAAAAAGTACCAGCGCTCATCCTCCATTTCCTGGCCCATCATCCAGTCTCCAGCCGCTGTCGACCGGATCATTTGTCTTGCCGATCCACCTCCGTTCAGCATCCAGACCATGCCCATGATCATGGCCATGCAGCAACCCATCCATGCCGCGAACATCATCCCAGGAAGACATGCCCAGAGCGGAACAACACAGGCCAAGAAGCACATTTCAACCACGGCAAGACAAGTGTGTTGGGCCATCTCCATCATCTCCATCCTAGAGACTGAACCGAAGCGACGCGGAATTGCTGCCCTCAGCATGTCCGGAAGCAAGGCGAGTGCATGGGACATGTCACCTCGCATTCGCTCCATGACCGAGCGCTGCGGGTTCGGGAGCGTGCCGCAAGCCCCATCGATGAGGGAGGGGATGAAGGTGACTCCAAGAGGCATCTGCCCTGAGCCCGATATGTTCATGCCATTGGTGAGCTTGGAAGAGTAGCCGCTCCGCGGCGAGACGGCCGGCGAATCGAGAGGCGAGAGCCACGGCATTGTTGAGGTCGACGATAATAGGCGGTTGAGGCGAGTGGAACTCGTGTGGTGAGCAAACCTCTTGAAAGAAGAGGGTCGCACGTACCATCTTGTCGGCGTGACGACGAGGCGTTCATTTTATGGTTCCCCGGTCGTTGTTGTCTCTGTTCCTGGCATTCCAGCCAAACCCGTTTTTGTCGCTCAACATTCCCCGGAGGTTGCTTGGCGTGGGATTTCTGGCGGGGTGATTATCATCGTCCTATCAATCGGGCGACTGATTGGTCTTGTCTCACATGTGCCCGGGTCTGAAGAATTTGGTATAATTAGCTTTGTTTATCGAAACTATTCGCTCTCTCATTCAGTCACTGATACTCGTACCATTGCGGACAGTTGATACATGTCAACATTTCAAGCCCGGTCGACACAATCGAGGGACCACAGGCATTTCCTCTCTTTCTTTCCGCATCCTACTTACCAGCTTGCCCGCCTTCTATGGGCGGGAATACCGTGGCCGACAAGATGCGCCATACTTTCGACAGATTGTGTAGCTTTCCCCGGGCCGTATTGAGCACTTTACATAATTACCCAGGGAGTCTGTCGTGGCCACTGAGCATGCGGTTTTCGATCCCGGAAACATACACCAGTCTCTCCTAGGTGCAGTAAAACTGGTCTGACTTGAACATAACTCTAGAACTCCATGTGGTTCCAGAAGCACACCTAGTAATGCATTGGCCATGGGTTTGACATAACCTTGACTACTTGTTGTCCGTGTTGATCCCTGGGGATTTAGCACGCTCAAGGACTCGTGAGTTGCCTGGAAGGCTCACCCACGCCATGCTATATCCCAGGTATCATCATTCTACAGTCAACCATCACAGGAGGGAATTTGTGAACGGTTGTGAGGTCCTTAAGAATGCGAGTGTGGCTGGCAGTGATCTTGATTACATACAGGTGATTCTACCGAGGGCCGCAAACGCACAAACTGGAGGAGTGCATGCATCCACGACAATTTCCAAGTTATTGAAGAATGTGAGAAGTTTCGTAATATGAAGAAGTACGCTGCGTGCCAGTCTAATACCTGTATTGTATACTTTGCAAGGGTATTCAGCTGTGCGGCTGTGGTGGAACCCAGCGTTTACCCATATCTTCGATGCTCCGAACAAGCAAGCTTCTGTTTAGATCCACATTTGTTCAACCATAAACCAGGAACTCCGGATGTCAGCACGTATCACCTATTGGCCTCTTCTGTGAGACACCTGCCTGTTATCGGCAGGCTAGTGAAAGATACTGAAGGCGTTCTAAAGTTTGCCACGCCTGATATATACAGGTCTCTGGAATGGACACTTCGCCACTACTAGCTACTATGTCGATAAAAGCAACGTGGTGGGCGCGGCAGCGCATGGTCGACGCGTGTCGGCGTTCTCTAGCAGCCGCCACCATCACTCTGCATGACAAAATCTCAGCAAATGGTTGGGATTTTGTCTCGTGCAGGTTTGTCCTCCTGAGTTCGCATCATAGGCTGAAAGAAGACTCTACAATGATTTCACTGAATCATCTATGAGTTTGTTTCTGTCTACGAACCTTAGTCGGCCCCACATTCGAATATTACAACCGCAGTCGGCTCTGCTCCGGACCTCCCCATCCTGCTTCGTCATTGCTAACATCCGAAGCAGTGCTTTTGACAATTCCGCCTGACTGCTCCACGTCCCAAGATCCTTGTTGTCCCGCTCTGACATATCTTGAAGTATTCCTCTGCCCAGCCGGCGCTCCCAGCTCGTACTCCGGACCCATCCATGGTTCCGCACTTGACGCGCTTCCTCCCACGGTCTTTTTGCTTCGTTTCGAAGTGAAGGATGGTATTCCCCAGGTACCTATCGCCTGTCTGATTGCGGGGAAGTATGCCGTCAACAGCAAGCGTGTGGCTGGCATGCAGGAAATGACGTAAGCTGTTGTGACCTCGATCACGGAGTATATGAGTCCCTTGTAGAGATCAATCTCCACTTTAATGCACTTTGTTAATTTAAGACGAGCTTCTCGAGGTAATTTGGACACTCACGTAGAAGGTTAGGGTCTGACCGCACAGATCGAAAGCGTAGAATCGTCATGGCCGTCGTGCTGAGCTTTTTAGTTGACCGCCTGGATATCCATGACAACTTGTAAGAGAAAGGAGCTTACACAAGTCCAAGACAGATCATGGCCATGATCCCGTATTTTGCTTTCTTGGTAATCTTCAGCTTCCATAACTGTGACGCAGGTAATATGATCATCCAGACGTCCAAGAAAATATTCAGTCCAGGATACACTCCCGACTCATCGATGTAGTCGTGGCAAGTGCCTTCGATGTCGTCCGCATATGCCCAGTAGAATGCCAGCGGTTGGCATACGATGAATAAACCGACGATAAAGATTATCGCGACTGCAACGTTGACTGCCTGAGTCGCCCAGACAATGTAATTGAGCACCTTCCCGCGAAAAACCCTCAGGTAGAGAAAAACGATCGATATTTTGATCATGGCGAGAGCTATGGCATAGATCAGCGAGAATGCGAAGAACGCTTTGGTGAAGTTGTCAATGTTCCATATTTGCAGCGTCCAAAGATTACGCGAGTAGCCAAAATGGTCCTCTGTATCTCTAGGTCAGAGACATTCCACCTAGTGGGAATCGTAATTGGCGACGCACCAAGTATTAATGTCGGAAGCCACGCAAGAAGCAGGGCCTTTATTCTAGTGTCAGTGCACCGTAATCTTTCAATAGTGCCTACCCGCGCATTCCCAGGAGTAGTCCAATGGGTTCGTACCGAAGACATGTAGAATGTGATATCATCTAAGCCCCAAGGCTGTTTCTTTCGTTGCCAAATCGATGCAATGCGCAATGTAAAGAAGCACAATTGCACGGCGAATGGTATATAAACTAGTGGCCGCATGTTGCTGGGCTCGACCGTGTTCGGAATTTCACAAGCATTGTATGTCATGCCGGCGGATGCTGCCGGATTGATCGGATGAGCTTGGTGCTTGGCTCTACACCCCGGATTTGTTCGGGAACTCACTGAAGTAATCCATCGATGTGCAGTTCTCGGATATGCACTCCCAAAGGTCCTCTCGCCATGGTACTCCGGCGGATGTTCTCGTGGGGCAAATGCAGTCTCGGTCACTGAGCGATTCGCAAAGCGCGTCCATACAAGACGCCTATGGATGGTCAGCGATTAAGCATCAGTCGCCTGAACAAGTCCGTAAAACTCACGCTGCAGTCAGGTAAAGTCATGACTGATCTCTGGAGATGTGTGGGTGTCGCTAATTAGATTGAGAAGTATGTAGAGGATAGTTATCAGGTTCTAGGAAAACTCAGAAAGCTTCTCGAGAATGAAAAAGCACGTGCCACCCCGCAAAAACAAAAGGAGAGATAATGCAACGGGGAATGCGACCACAGCGGAATGATTTTAAGTTGGTGCCGTCCAGAAGGTTTCGGTATTGGATACTGTTGGCCAGGAAGGCTCGGGTGTCCTGCTGTATGACCACCCATCTCAGCCAAATTTGCGTCGTTGGTAGCTGACGCCAAGAGTGATCTTCTGAACGTCCAATTAATCCATGCTGTGGCACACCTGAGGTTTGCACCCACTGGTTCCGGCGACAAGAAGTGGCGGTACAGGTGCCTTGGCTACATTGCGTTATTGGACTTCCGGCCTGGATAGGATGGCTGTGAATTGTCTTACGCGCACACCTCGAATGACGCTGGCTGGCTGGGCATTATTCTCACCGTGGCAAGGCAACTTCTTGGTTCCCCGTTCCTTCTCAAAGCTGCCCAACCCATGTGCCTAGGTACCTAGGTAGGTAGGTAGATCACCTGCAACTTAGTTCTGATAAGCCCTAAAACTCTCACATTGATACACATTTCGCCAACAATTGGGAATTATTAACAGCACAAGTGATACTGGCCGCAGCGCATGCCGCCATTTGGGCAGAAATAACCACAATTAATGTTTGATGCATAAATCGTTCTGCAGGTTCCGAGTCAACCGAGCACCTCCCACGCGGAGCAGTGGTATTAGAATTTCGCAAAATGCAACACCGGCCAGGCGGAAGCTAGAGCTTCAAACCCAAAATTCAAAAACAGAATACTGCTGAAAAGCAATGTGCTCGTCCGAAGTCTGCCAATATGCAGATCGTATCGAGAACAGCCAGGAAGGAGGATCGAAAAATCAGACCGTCCATCTGATTGGACAACGAATAATGACAAGTTGCATTCGCAATAGAATATGCTCTGGTCTCTCAATTCTCACAAGTGACCCAGCGGGCCATAGCGCACTTGAAAGTGTCGATAATGGATGGACCCTTGGTAGAATACACAACTCAACAGGGAAAACAGGGCACGGCGCCCCCCGAGGGCGATCTCTTTCTTCTTCCCTCTTCATTCTCCTGTTCCTCAGACATGAATGACAATCTAACCGTTCATAAAGGTTCAAGCTTATACATTGAACTCCTTAGCATAGACCTGTACGTCTTAGGCAAACCAACTGCACCGAGCCGCGAAAATAGTAAGTGCTTGGAAGGCCATCCAACCTCGTTCACTGGTCAATATGAATGACTACCTAATTTATCCGAATCCAATTGTGTAGACTAGTTTGAGACTGCCAGAACCTATCCTTCCTTTATGGCTTGTTACTAGACTTCATGGGATGTGATGGGGCGGAGTGATTGGGGACTGGAGCTAGCTGGCCGGCCAAGTAATTCTGGGAAGTGATGCTGTAGACTCAATGTCTTACAACTTATAGTACGAGAGTAATTGATGGGTGATGGAAGATGGTCCGGGGAACTCCTGTGTTGCCCGTGGATGAGCCAAATTCACAGAGTCTGAATTAGTCTAAGGCGGCACTGAAAGTATCTCCCGTTCTGTGTAATTACCACCTTGTCCTCCCGGTCCACAGCTAGCTGTCTCCAAGGCTGTGAGAAGTATCATTTTAGATAACAGACCTTTCTATTGAACTTCCTATCATGTACACATACCGGTACTGGACGTTCCTGGAAACAGGACCCATGCAGATGAAGCCGGACGTACTTGGCACTCCAACTGTTTCAAACAGTGCAGTCCCCAATCGCATACCAATCAAATTGTTATAATTAAAGAGGCGATGCTTTGCTTTCTAATAGCTGCGTGACGCAGCTCCTGGTGGCCTACACCATGTATCAACAATATAGGGGCCAGGAGGTGCCAAAGAAACAGTGTTTAATCTCGTTTGATACTCAGGGCAAGTAAGCAAAAGAGCCAGCGTTAGAACGGAATTTACATCTGCTACTCCGGCTGCGACTGGAGGGTGGCCCAGAGGGCACATGTGTCATGCGTCTACCAAATCTTGAGGGAAACTTTGTTCATTTCAACAACCTTTCACTGCCATCTTAGCAACACCATCTCCGAGAGAAACAGTTGCGACGCGTGTACAGCTACTCTGTAGTAGTGGACCCAGTGTGGATAGATTGGCAAGCTGCATTCCTCCGGCGAAGTGCCTGCGCTGATAGTCTGAGGGTCCTGTGTTACGGCATACAGACTGCTTGATCAGGACACCAAGCCCTTGTGACGAGGACTCCTCGCAAGAACCGCAACCATACTTCGTAATGCAAGAAACCTACTATTACTGCACAAACACGATGTGCTGGCGGCATTTACTACCAACATGGAAAAGTCGTTGGCTGGGTTGGCGCCGATAGAGCCGGGATTTCGCTAGATTCGTCATTTCTGGTGACCCAAAGGCGTACTCAATTAGGTTCTGGCCTGGTTGACGTGGAAGTTGAGGTCCATGTCAGAACCTGTACGAGGTGCGTTCGGGTGACGGTAGGCCACACATCATCGACACTATGACCTGTTAAGATTCCAGTGGGTAGACTAGATCTGCAAAAATGCAGTCCACGATGCGTAATGAGTCTTTGCTATGTCTACCTCACGAGAAATAACGAGCTGGTGAAGACGATGGCTTCCGGTGTTATTAGTGCTTGAGACCAAGGGGGTCAGTCCGAAATCTTACTGGGATCATATAACTCGAAATAACAATACAAGGTATCCTACCCGGAGTATTCGACCAACCATTTTCTTAATACACGCCAAAGATGAAGATACAAATTATTTGGTTCGCTAAGCGGGACTTTGCAAGTTATAGACTATTGAGCTGGATGACCCTACATGATGGCCGAGGAGTTGAATTTCAACGACATTTCACTAGAATGCCTCAAATAACTGAGTAAAGTCTAGCTTAGAAGAAGACTATAAAGCAATAGGCGCTGCGTATAGCTACGGCTGTATACGGAATAGAAACGGAACCAGCTATAAAGCAATGAAATCCTTAAGAGTCAATCGTCCATCCAATCCATGTCACAACGGATGGTTACATGCGAATTTTCTTTTGCTGTTAAACTAGGTCAGTCAAAAGCAAGGTCATTACTACTCATTCACGAGACACAAACATTCCACATCTATCTGCAACTGTCACTTAATCTTGAAGATGCATAGCTTTTGTCTACTTAGATCCCGTGAATAATGTCATCACCATTGTTTCCACATAAATTGGTATTCGTTGGCCAAGATAGCATTGTGCTTTGCTGTATGCATGAGCCGTCAAGTAACAACCGCTCGGGTCTCCAAATTACCACGTCGACATTTTCTTCTTCCTGAAGTTTGCGATCTGAATCAAACCCGTCCATACGGAAGCATCCAAGTTTTGCTAATGCGGCCACAAGCGCATTGTCGAACCCGTGGTAGACACGTAGGGAGCGCTCAAGGCTGAGAATTGCACACATTGCGTTCCGGCAGCGATTACCCGGCCAGTAGCGTTCATTTAGGCGTCACAAAGCCAGGCCTCTAGCATCATGACACAGATCTCCAGCCCGTGATCAGGAGGATTGCTGTTGGATTTCAGCATGTGAGAATTGCTCCCGGAGTAACATAGTTGAGAACAACACTGTCACCAACAGCGAGACGCGCTCGTGAATGGAACCTCGTGACTCACAACAGTCATGCACATCATTGCCCAAGACACATTAGATAGTGTGGTCTTAGGCGTCGATACAGGTAGGCAACGGACCAATCCTGGCGCTTGCCGGGCGGATAGTAGTAAGCAGGCGTCGAGATGGTGTGAAGCAGAGCCGTGAAGGGTGAGTGGGGGCGTCAGAGAAGGGTCCAGCCAGTTAGCACCTCTGCAGCAGGCTCTGGCTGGCCAGCTGGTTGGCCGACCCAAGAACTGTGAAGTGGGGGGTGGCAATGAGTTTCAGGGACGGGACGCGATAGCCGCTGATTGGAACCAGCAACCCTCGCGGGGCCATCAGCTCGACGCCATGGCAGCTCTCGAATGCAACGGTAGCACACCCTGACACAACAAACTTCACAGCTACGGCGACAGGCGAGGCACAGAGAGGCATGTGAAAGTCCATGTTCGGGAATAGCCTGGCGATGAGACAACACGGCAGCATCGTTGGCCTTCCCCCCTCCTCCGATCTCGTGCCGAGAGGCACATGATCCGGTTCGTGCTGTGCAGCCAGCCCTTCAGCTAGGAACGACAGCCACCCAGCCATGTGTCTGGCCCAAGCAGTGGGCATTCATGTGAAAGACAATCCCATCTGCCGTCAAGATGCAGGCGCACCAAGAGGCATTAACAGCCTTTTTAACTCGAAACACGGGCGCTCGTGTCAGTCCTCGGCCATATATACAGCTCCGTATCGTTCCCACCTTGCCACCCTTCTGCGTGCTGCGCCTAGATGCGATAGTCCATCCGATCTCTGTGCATTTTTGGCGGCCTGCCAACCCGAGTTCCCGCTGCCGTCCGCCAGGCCGGCGCATTTTCGACCCTCGCTAGTTTTGCGACGGCTGCGCTTGGTTGCATGATCAACGTCGAACTGCTCGACCCTTTGGGAAACGTCAGCGCCAGCCGCGGCCAATACTATTTGGCGACAGCATTGTTGTTCCAATGCTGTTGTCCCGTGATTAGACCGCGTACAGCGGACACTACCGGGAAGACACGCCTCGGCGCCCTCGTGTTGGCAACTGCTGGCCACGCAATTCTACAAACACACAAGTAGTCCACGGATCACCGTGGCTCTAGGCCCCGTCGACGTCCCGAAGGAGCACGAGACTACTACGTGCACTTGACGGCAACACCGCCCCTAGCCTTCTGCGGGCAAGCAGTCGTGTTATTCGATCCGCTGTCCGATGACGAGCAAGGTACGGGCTAGCCATCCGGGACACGTTCGGCCCTTGCTTCAGACATCTGGCAAAGCTGGAGAAACCTTGCCCGGTTGGCTGTTCGCGGGTACTGTCGCGGTATCGTGCTCCAGAGTTCCTGTCCCCATCGGCCACGAGACGCAGGGGAAGTTATCCACCATCTCCAGCTCCTCCTCTCCACAATAGAAGGGCGCCAGAATCTTTGGAAGCTCTTGGGAACAACCTTGTCCGGTCCGGTCCCCACCCAAGTCCACCCTCACCTCAGCTGCTCGGGCTGATCAACCAGGACCAAGACCAAGACCCGGATTCGTCCCTTCGTGCTGCACTCCTGCAGTGCTCCCGCTGCCACACTGTTTCGACTGTTGACGAACCAGACTAAGAACCCAAAAATCAGTCAGCTGCTACACCCTCTCCTCCGACCTCGCCCCCCGGGGATAATACCCCTGGCTTTCCACACTGCTGGAGGGTGCAGTCAGTACTCAATTCTCCTGCTGTCGTATTTCCATCTCCATTATTGCTATTTCTTTATCAAGATCTCGATTTCCGAGCCTGCGTTGGCGATCTCGCGTTGGGCGGTCTTCTTTTGTCCGGTCTTGTCCTTGACCGCTCTCTTGAAATCCCAACCTGCACGCTCATCCTGCATTAAGTGGACCGCGGACGTGGGGTCGACAAGGGCCAGGGTCGTGCTCATGACTACTCCGTACTGGATCACCGCAACCGCAACCACCAGAGCAGACATCGTGTGCTTTCAAGTGTTGGTTGTCCTACCTACCCGTTGACCGCCATAAGTCAACTGGTCTTTTCTGAGATCCAGAGTCCCATCGTCTTGTTGGCTTCCAAGTTGCACGAGCTGGCCGTTCAGACCTAGAACAACAGATCGCCCACATCCACGTCACTCTCCACCCCCGGGGCCACGCTCACTCACTCGCCGTCGACGGTGACGTTGGCAGAACCATCTCTGGCCCGACTCTGGCTCAGAGATCTCGCCTCCAAAACTCTGTGGCTTCCCGCTGGCCTGGTCCTGGCCCTGACCCAGGCTCTGCGCTGCTGCTGCTCGCCCACGGCGGTAACGGAGCTCTGTGTCAACGGTTCCACAAGTCGGCAGGGCGGTGTTGATCCCCTGGTCCGCGTGGGGCCGGGCCTGAATCTGCACAAATCCCAGCCTGCATATTATTTTTGAACTGCACGCACGCGCCTTGTGCCGCTGCCAACTGGTCTGCTGTGTGCCAGCAGGACCCGTTCTCCAGCGCCCAGCCGGATCCTAAGCGCCAATAGAGGGCCTGGCGCTCTGCTTCAACGCTTTCCAGCGCTCCGCTCTGATACGTTGGCACGACTTATACAGCCCACGCAGCCCACCGATCGCCGGGTCGGTTGTGCAGCAACAAAGGTTCTAGAAGCCAGGCGGCCCGGCAAGCAGTCTGGCACGAGTGCTTCCCCTGGCGGACAGCTCATAAAGCTCACGACCCGCACAGGTGTGCGAGGGGGCTCCATAGTGCTCGTTCGCTTGCCTGTTCCCCGGCGCCATTTTTCTCGATTCGAACTGCCCTGGGGCTCGATCTTCCCAAAGGGCCTTCGGTTGACCGCAACTCGCCGGCGCTGTGACGAAATCTCTTGTCAACACAGACCACGCTCCATCCAGGCCCAGGGGCCAGGGAATGAACGACGGCTAGCCGAAGTGACTTCTTTGTTGCGGAGAATTGTGCGCGGGTCCGCATGAGCAGAGTCAAACTCATAAACAACAGCGAATTCCTCGCTTCAAATCGCCCAACAAATTCAAATCCGCCTCAGACTCCGAGTCAAGCTTGTCAGGAACGAGTAAACACTTGCAGTGCCGCGGAGAAATTTTCAGGTGGCGTCCCCAACAACAACAACAACATACAGACACACGCCTTTCCACAGCCTCTCACCCCGGAGCTTATCGTCAGTCGGCAACCTCCGCAAACATGTCGCGACAGTCCCCCGTACCTCGTTCTCACTCGAGGGCGAGCTTCTACTCCACAACTACATACCACTCCTTCCAGGATGTTGAGCTCTATGAGCCGGGCTGCACACCAGACGACCAAGGAGTGTCGACGTCGAGGATCCCCATGCCCGTAGAGACACCAGTGGTCAGGAGACAAAGGACATCGAGGAGGGACGACTTCGACAAGAACCCTGCCTCATTCCAGATGGTCCGCCAGGACTCCGGCTACGAGTCGAGCACACCCACTCGCACCTCGCAGTCGTCAAAACGCCACCGGCACTCATCCCACACCAAGTCCGCGTCATCGCCACCCCGGACGGAGTCACAG
This sequence comes from Diaporthe vexans, assembly GCA_021188095.1. Lineage (NCBI taxonomy): Eukaryota > Fungi > Ascomycota > Sordariomycetes > Diaporthales > Diaporthaceae > Diaporthe > Diaporthe vexans. Next base: position 3,355,619 of record JAJLLZ010000004.1, on the reverse strand, counting down.
TCCCGGACCTCAACCTCACAAAAGAGGCCTGCCCTCCGGCGCTCTCGGCCGATATCAAACATGCCCCGGTCCAGCATGACCGCCTCCCGCTCGCCACCCCGGAGCAACCCACAACAATCACCCCAATATAATGACCCATATTCCTATTTCCAATTCCCCTCACCCGAGCAACTGGACGAACCAGAACAAGAACAAGATCAGCAACAACAAGAACAACAACCACAACCAAAGAACCCCAACTCCGACATTGCCCCCGTCAGCCTACATCTCGACACCCTCACCAACATCAGCCAACAATCCGAAAAGCCCACAACATCATCCTCTTCAACCACAAAACCACACCCCTCCATCAACTACACCACCGGCGCCGAGACCCCCCTCTCCCCGCTGCCACCCCAGACGACCCACTACTGGACCTCGGACCGCACGCGGCGCCTCGAGTACGCGGCCATCGACGCCGCCTCCCGGGGCGTCAGGGGCTGGGTCATGCGCAACTGCGTGCCCGAGTGCTTCGTCCCCAAGGAGCGCCGCCGCGTCTGCTTCGACGACGACACCGGCTCCGTCAGGCGGTACCGCCTCGACCTCGAGATCGAGTGCCCCGAGGATAGCGTCCCGCCCAGCCCCGTCGGTGAGAAGCCGCGGGGGTTCCGCGCACGGCACCACGGCGGCGGGAGGGGCCTGTGGGCCAAGCTCCGGGGAAAGGCGTAGGCGCCGCAGAGTTCACCTCGATATTCCCATTTTCACCCAGCTTGCGGTTGTAATGTCATCCACCAACCAAGGAGGGACATCACCGCCGACGCGATCCTTGAGGACGCTTCCGGCCTAATTGTTTTATTTGATAATTTGACTTAATGTTTTGTACTTGGAATAGAGAAGCGAGCAACATCTTTTTGTTTTCCTCCCCTTGCAGTGGAAGAGACGACGGAATGAGAGAAAGAATGCATCTGAGAGATATTGGCAGAAACAGCAAGAAGAAGCATTTTGACACCATTTACATTGGCGTTCTATACCCACCAGAGTTTACGTGGAGGATATCTTTTTGTCATTTATTTGGGAAATCCAATGGGGACACTATCACCAACACTTCACCACCACCACCATCATCAACAACAGAATGAGCCTGGCCCTAGTACATGGGATATTGTACCATTTCAGCGCCAACAAATCCCGATCCGGGAGAGACTAGGAAGCTGGCCAATGGCCATGAATAAAGACACAAATCAAATCAAAATGCCTGTCAAAGAATTCTGTGTGAACCATTTCGTCACTGCTCTCTCTCTCTACATCCGTTAACCATAATGCGGCCTTGTACAAAGCCCCTCAGCCTTAGGCGTTCCGGGTCATTGCCCAAGCTATGCGGAAGCATCGCTCTGAAACGCAACGCACAGGAGCCTCTTCACTGATGAAGCCAAGTGCATTTGTACCACGCTGCAAAATTTTGTGTGTGCCTAATCCCCCAGGAGCATGAGTGCACTCTGCGCCAAGCACTTCGACAGCTTCCTGTGCAGTTGACGCACTGCATCGCCGGTTAGACCTTACAAGATGATCTGGATGAAAATATTTCGTACCAGATCTTCGGCGATGCTCATTGACCCCACAGTATAACAGAAAACTACAGGTCATCTTTTTCGTTCACTCCGGGAGCGCTACTCATGACATCAGGCAGACGATCATCATCTAGGCCTGTCCGTGCCATGGGGTTCGCGGGGGGGACACGAGCGACCAAATACTGTGGAGGGATCCATTTGTGATAGTTGCTATGATGCAAAGATTCTGATCACCCGTGCACTTTCACTGGCAAGCTGGAAATTGTTCAATGAGGCGTGAGGTCCTGCAAGCACAATATTGAAGATCACTGCATCCCCTTGCCTCGAGCGCACCCAAGCGGGTTGCCCCACAACCTCCATGAAGGGCAAGACACTCAGACAACGAAATCAATCTGAGATTACACCAAGTTGCATTGTTCCGTTGGAGTTGTGTTGAAGGATCAAACTGTTGTTGTAAGACGCTGATGAGCAGTCACCTGAGTTTGAGGAAGCAATGATGATGGGCGAGCTTCTTGTGCAGTGTACATATTTAGCGAAGGTGAATCAGTGGCCATAGTCTTACTGCGCAGTAGTACTAGCAGCGAACAGCAGATCTGGCCTTGGGTGCTGCCTAACGAGTTGTTCAACACACTCTGCCCACAGCGCCAAAGTTACCTAGGAAAGGAAATGCGGGCATGTCTGGGCTAGGTCCGTGTGGCCGCCAGCAATAGGGACTATAGACAGCCCCATTGCTTTTAACCTTACTTGCAAAATGATTTGGGAGAAAAGGTATATAGAGGAGTCGACCATAGCATCTTGAGATTCTCGACACCTTGTTTTGATGCATTTTCGATGCTCCGTGACGTTTCAAAGACAGCTTTGGCACCCGAGGACAAACGAGAAGTAAAGTTCTAGGCCTGTCCCTCGGCTGCGAACATGAGCAACTAATTACAGGATATATTGGGAACAGTTTCCTGAACATATTCTTGTGCAGCTTGTTGTCCCGTTTCAGCCATTTCAGCTAAGCCAGGACTGCCCGTTGTGCTACGGATCGTGGCCTCATGGTCAGGCACCCCTGCCCCCAATCCCGCGCTTTACTCTGTTTCCTTGAAGGAGTTTTTAGCGTCCTGCTGTATTCCGCGTACTATCAAGGGACTGCTTACGCCAAGTTGACGGTAAGCTTTCAGCCGCCCACTGGTGGTGAACTATGTTACATAACTAATATCCGCGGTCTAAGTCAGTGTTGCATCGCATATCTGCAGTCAAGATGATGCTTCTCGTGTTCAGCCGGCTGGCTTGTCAGCGCCTGGCCGTATGGAGACAAAAGTTCCCTGCCGGCCGGACACCGACACAAGGGTCATGGCGATGACATTCGCCCCTACGTGTGTATTAAATCAGACAAGCGCGCGCCAGTTTCTGACCATGGGTACTTCAAGGCAAGGTTTCGTTTCTACCAGCGCCGTATTATCTGTATTCATGGTAGATATCGACCTCGATCATGGCACCTCGTACCAACTTCACGGGGCTCGTCCCCCAATGTTTCTGGATGCTGGCGCTGCTTTGCTTCATCCATAGTTTCCCCCAACTAGCACATGGACAGGAGCAGGACGCTCTCCGACTTGCACCAAGAGCTACAGTTGTGGACTGCCTCACAGGCAAGAAGTTGACGGTGATCAAGCCCGCGGATACGCAATATGGCAGCTACTCATCATCGTACAACCTCCGCCTCCAATACAAGCCCGTCGCGATAGTCGTCGCCTCCAGCAACCAGCATGTCTCCGATGCCGTCCTCTGCGCGGCCCAGTACAATCTGAAGGTGCAGCCCCGCTCCGGCGGCCACTCATACGGCTCCTATGGCACGGGCGGCAAGGACGGCGCTGTAGCCATCGACCTGCAGAAGTTCCAGACCGTCAACCTCGACAAGAGCACCAACATAGCGACGTTTGGCGCGGGTCTGAGACTTGGCAATCTGGAGCTGGCGCTACGCTCGACTGGGCGGGCACTTCCTCATGGGACATGTGCCAATGTTGGCGCTGGCGGCCACTTCACCATCGGAGGAGATGGATTCACAACGAGGGCTTACGGTCTAGCCATTGACTCACTCGTGGGTATGGACGTTATCTTAGCGAATGGCTCTGTAGTGCATGCCACATCAACAGAATACAAGGATGTATTTTTTGTGAGTAATTAATAGTCCAGAGGTTTGAACATGTGCCCCCTTTCCAGCACCACTAACACCAGGCTAGGCGATGAAAGGCGCCGGTGCTTCATTTGGCATCGCAACAACTTTCTACGCGCAAACCTTCGCCTACCCGAAGGCCCTTACCGGCATCTACCTCACTTGGCCAGGCCTGAGCGCCAACACTGAGAAGAGCGTCTCAGCCCTTAAGCATATCCAGAACTACGCCAACAACGCGACTTCGGGGCTGGACCGCAAGTTCCAATTCGACGTCACTCTCGATGCCTTCGGCACCTTCGCACTCAAGGGCATCTACCTCGGGCCCGTGGCGACCTTCAACAAAACAGTACTCCCAGAGCTTCTCCGCGGATTGCCGACCCCCGGCGCAAGCGACGGCGACAGCCCGACCTACGTGAAGGAGTACGCATGGACAGACGCCCTCACCGACGCAAACTACGGCAGCGACATAGCCTACCCCAAGCCCGGCGAGAGCGGCTACGCGCCCGCGCCAGATCACGACACCTTCTACACCAAGAGCCTCACCGTCCCCGCGCCAGGCCTGCCCGAGAAGGCGATCCGGAACCTGGTCACGTGGGGCCAGGCGCACCAGCAAGGAAAGAACCCGGCCGTGCCGTGGTACTTCACGCTCAGCCTGCAGGGCGGCGTCGACAACCAGATCTTCCTGGACAGCAAGAGCGCGGACTCGGCGTTCTGGCGCCGCGACACCACATGGGTCATGGAGCACTCTGGCTTCACGAACGAGCCGAATGAGAAGTTTCCCGTGCCGTCGGGCATTGATCTCGTCAATGACCTGGATAAGCAGGTGACAGGTGTTCTTGGTGCTGGGAACTACGGGGCGTATCAGGGGTATGTAGATACTGAGCTGAGTGCTGATCAGGCGGGCAGGCTGTACTATGGCAATGTTCTTTTTGAGAAGCTCAAGGGGCTGAAGAAGAAGATAGACCCAGGGAATCTGTTCTCTAACCCACAGTCGATCCCAGTGGGGACTTAGAGCATCGATTAGCCTACCGCTGCCCACCGAGATCGGAAGACCCTAGCTAGACATCCACCAATTTAATAGGAATCCATATAATAGCTCAGGCTAGAGAGACTCGAATCGTGACATAAAGCTGGAAGTGGTGCAGCAATTAAAAGGCTTGAAGCCATTGGTTCGCAATATTCCCAAGCTGCTACGGTCAAATACGAAGATCAAGAATGCAGGGTTGTGCGAAGGCCACGCATGATAGCAACTGAACTGAAAGGCTACCTGGGCTATCAGAAGTGAGACTTGTTCCAGCAACAAAACCATCAGCCACATAGAATCCCATTGTGATCTTAGTAGAATAGCTCAATGGCGTCCAGAATCTGAAAAGAGTGGAATTAGCGAAGGAATGCGTTTCGATGGCAAAGACAGCATGCAAAACTTACAACATTGGGACTCAAAAATGCATCACCGCCGGTACCCGAAATTACTGTGACGGTGACAGTATTGGTGCCACTGACCAGAGTACCAGCAGGCACGCTACACTCGTAAATTTCGCCGCGTCCACGATACGCGCCTCTGGTGACTCCGCGACTGTCGATCTTTGAGGGAGCTGATGGTGCCGCGCAATTGTATCCGTTGACCATCGGCTGGGGTCGGCCACCAGCAAAGGATAACGTGATTGCGATTCTCAAGGTTGCTGTCTGAGAAACGGCACTGCCGAGGGAGAATGTGATCTTCTGACCGTTATTGACGCCTTTGAAGATGGCCATAGGAAATGACGACGTTGCAGTGGACGCTACGGTACCAGGACTCCAGTTTGCCATGCTGTAGAGAGAAAGAGAATTGCATTAGCTTTTTTCATATATATATACGTATCGGCCATGAGAAATTGAACTTACCGAGAATCTGAAGGGTGCATGCGCAACTGATTGGCCGCGTTCAGAAATCCCGTTGGTTGACCGTCGTAGTCTCCCATCCTGAAGATAGTGGTTCTCGACTGAGTCAGTGCCGGATGTGTTGCCGCAATGTTTGAGGTCGCAGTTCTTCCGGCCGTCACAGAGACGGACTGGCTCGCGGCGAGGAACTCATCCTGGTACAGGTTCATCGTGTATGTCCCTGCCGGCATTGGAGGAGATGAATAGGCCCCAGCGGAGTTGGTATATGCCCAGAATTGGAAGTTGTTGTTGAACCAGTGTACGACCCTTGGGAAGTTAGTCGATACGCCAGATGCTGTACCTGAGATGTATCCGCGGTTGCCGGAGACCGGGACATAACCTGACAGTCCAAGGCTGTCAAAGAAAGAGACGTCGACACCGGTGGGGTCGGGTCTTCCACTTCGGGTCATCGAGAAGACGTAGGGTCCGTGGAAGCCGGTTCTCCACCCCTCGGTTTGCACATGGCCCGAGTTCATGTAGTATGTGAATGCGTTGTACGACGAGCCTGCGTTGGAACTAATGTCCCGGAAGAAGGGACCTCCAGAGCTCTTCTCTGTCGCCTGGTGGTTCGGGCGGAGCCAGCAAGCATTCACCGTGACTCCAGAATTGGTGACACAGTAAATTCTCTCATCGATGAATCGGTCCGATGAATAGAATTTGCTTCTTGTTTGGCCGTTGATCAGATACACGTCACTCCCTTCGATTTCAGTGCCGCCAGCTGTCTTCGAAGCGTCTCCATTCGGCCAGGAAACGTCCAACCCGTTCAATCTGAAGATGTACCTCAGCTCGCCATTGCTAGGCTCTGAGGCGATGTTGGTGCCCATCCAGATGTTAGCTGCTCCATTGCGGAAGACCATGTAATGTTGAAGGTTGAATCTGTCGTTGTTTTGGGAACATTGAAAGATCACGGTATCACCAGATGGGCTTGTCGAATATGTCACCTTTTTGACTAATTAATTTTGAGCTCATAGGTCGCTGTGTCATGGTTTCGGCTACTTACACCTGTTCCACTGCCCAGTCCAGAACCAATGTGGCTGAAAGTGCCTTGATTCTGGTATTCGCTACCATAGAACTTGATCGATGTGATATCGCAGTTGGTGCGGCTGATGGTGACGATGAAGTTGTAGGAGCTTCCAGTATCTACTACATAAGACGACGAAGAAGAAGTGACGGTGATGGCCGTAACTGTGGCAAGCCACAGGCACACAAAGCTGAAAAGACTCTGCAGCATCATTTTGGCAGCACTCCTGTACACTCTCCAACCAGCTGCTGACCACAAACCTGAATACCACAGTACAGGCCCGGCGTAGTCTTTATAATACGAAGACAGACATTTTAGGTTGTACCGGGATGTAATTCACCGGGATGCCGTCTTGGTAGCCCCTAAACGAGTAAGATTCCGGGAGTGAACCTCCGCCGTGCAACCCCACCATTCGGAGAACAAACCAGATACAGTAGGCTACTGTTTACTACCACGTCGACGGAGACTACAGTGGTTGAGAAATCGTGACCAATAGTGTTCGGTATCGTGCGGATCAGACGGCATCGATGTGATAGTTGAAAAAGATTCAGTCATGACCTGAATCCGAGGCGTGGAGACCCCAACTTTCTCTTGGCAGAACCAGAAGCCTGAGTGAGAGGCATCCCAGTAACGGTCCGCTGAGAATGATGACTCCTGAGAGTACGACTCGAGAAGGAGGAACACGAGAAGATTTGAAATATATTGGCATGGCAACCAAATTTTGCAGACGTACAACTTCCTTGTAAAGGGTGAGAATGTTCATGTTGTGCTTACGATAGGACCTTCCTTGTAGCCTTCACCTGCTGAGGCAATAGCATTTTAGGCTGCAGTGACCTATCCCGCGGTGCGATTAAACACGACAGCCTGCTCCACCCAACAGCAACCAACTCAAATCCATCGCATTACACCCTATACCTCACGTACTAAGCTCATCACAGTGACATCTGAACATGACGCTGGTGTTACACCCACTACTACCGCTGCCACCAGAACACTGGCAGGCGGAAGTGGTCAACCAAATCATACCCCTATTGCATCGTCCAAAGCGTCTTCATCTGTTGTGATCCCTCAACCACCTCTTCCTTATGTACCCGGCGCCTGCTTCGATATCAAGCCATTCGCCTCCGCCTGCGTTCCGTACCGGCAACGGGAACCCTGGGCCCGATCCCAACGAGTGGAATCATGATCCCTGACCGTATAATGAAGGCTCAAAGCTAGCTCACCTAGATTAGGGTACTAGTCCAACGACCTGCATCCTAGGAACTACATAGCATCGAAGGTTTCGGACAGCCCTCCTATTTAGTATGCTGATTGATTCCAGCCACTCTATTGTGTTTGGACGACCGGACTGCGATCGGAAAGACACGCTGCTGCCCGAAGCCCCAATCACCACCACCTTAGGACGCGGGATACCAAAGGAATATAACGGCCACACCAAAGAAAGCTATGATAGAAGGCTTAAGTGGATGATGAAGAGGTGGGAAGGCTCGAGCGAATATGGGCCTGTTCATCATGAGTGGCTCCCTAAGCCGCCCCGAGGACCAGGTAAGGACTCCAAGTCATAAAATTATTGATCATTGTGCTTGTCAGGTGTCGAGCTTTTAGTGGTCTTAACGAAAGAGGTGCAAGCATATCCCGAAGAAACATTCATTCATCTGATGGCCCAGAACAGGGTTCCACAACCTTCAAGCCAAAGTCTCAAGTCTCACACGGGCACCAAAGGACCACAAAACCAATCCCATATTTGCAGAGATGTGTAGGAGAGGGTCCTCACACTGGAATGATAGGAAGCAAAGAAAATGCCGAATCTAGCTGATACCAAGCCTTCCAAGTTGAGCTATAAGCTCGGGGGAAGCGATGTCATTGCTAGTGTAGCCCGGTAACGGCAATGGTACCGCAGGGTACGGCTCCTCGCACAATAGCTGGGCCAATTTCCATGCCTCGGAAACCTTTAAAAGGCCACATGGTCTTGTCCGGGGACCGTGTTCGCTCAACAGAGCCGAGAAATCGCGACCCTTCCATCTTCTGAATTCCTCGTCCTCAATGGACTGCTGGGAACCGGTAGTTTCGAATGTCAGTGTTCCAACTGGGAGACTCGTTGACAAATGCTTCCCGGCGAATTCAAAATCCACTGTTTCCCACTGCCGCTCTGTAACACAATGGAATTGGGCTAAGATGCTTAGACCAGCATCTCCACCTCGATCAATAACAATGACTTCGCCCTCATGATACTGAAGCTTCGTTCCTGGAGGTTGCGTCATTATCGCAGCCTCGGAAGCGTCGTAGACGTCCTGCTCCTGGACCCAGACAGCCGCAATGTTGATGTTCAGTCCTCCAAACTTTGCGCGGTTATTTGCCCAGTTCACTGCCCTATACCAGGACGTCCACAGCGATACAAAAGGCGAGGGCTCGCTGCGCCATGCGAGGTGGTTTCTTAGTGTCAGCGAAGTTGCGTCAGCCCCTGGATCTCGAGATCTTGGGCTATTCCGAGACCATTCATCCCCACCTGATACAATGACGCGGAAGCCAATGCATGGCTTGTCGGCATCTGCCATTTTGAAAGTGTCTAGGGTAGGTAGTTTGGCCATGATAAAGGAGGGGCGCCCTTTGCAGACTTTCGCTTGGAAGGAAATATTGTGCTTGGTGTTTTTCGACGGATTGAGGAGGAGCGGGGTACAAGTCGCGATCAGGTAAATGTTGGCGGTGCTGCCCAATGTGTAACCAGCCTATCAAGTAGTATCTGATAAGCGAAAGGCCTGTCTGGTGATTTCCTTGTGCATTTCTTGGGATGCACCGCAGTGAGTTTAGCTAACAAAGTATTATGCATATGAGAAGATATTCAGTCCTCGGGGTAGAGACAACAGGAGTTGGCCAATCGGAATAGAATTGTGAAAAGCACATCTCTCAGAACTGGATCACAGCAGTCAGAGAAATTTTAAATTCAAGATTGATTGGTGCTTGAGCCCTGGGTAACGACCCGAGGAGTCGCAAACGACTTTTGGATGAGACTAGTTACGGGCTGAGCCCGTCTGCAGGGTCATTTCATCCAGATCTTGATTCGAAAGAGACCTCTAGAGGAACCAGTGCTTGGAGAACCAATATTGTGACCAAGGGTATAACCAGAGATCGAGCTTTGTTCAGTGCCATGAAGTGTCCGGTCAGTCAGTACAGATACTTATATAGTCAACTTCATACCTGAGTAGATGACTATTGTGCCTTTCAATATCTGAACACTGGGAGCGGGATTTGAAAAAATACAAGCTTATGGTCCAATGAATGAAACACTGTCTGACAGAGCCAATTTTTGCCAGTCCTCAGGGACAGGTCGGGTCCATTTGTACTATCTTCGGTGAGGTCCTGCATTTTGGGAGACTATGTTGAGCTATGTATACGTACATAAGTAGAAATATTAACCACTGTTATCGGCAATATGTGCTTTTTTTTTTAAACGCTGGGTCTTGAGCGTTTACGACTGTATGAAGGCGCTGCGTATGGCTACGGCTGTATACGGAATAGAAACGGAACCAGATAAGTATGAATATCTACGTGAGATCTTGTTTTACCGCAGAAGAGCGCATCTCAAGAATGGCGACTACAGTGAGTCAGCCAATGAGCTTCATTTGTCATCTCAAGGTATACGGCATCTCGGACTTCTACTCGAGTCCGTCGCAGCTGTGTCTTTGAGACCACCACCTGAAAACCGCACTGAGAACATGAGCTTTCGCATCTGGCATTCCTCAACGTCAATATGCATTCATCTGGTATGTAGCATAACATCGCGACTTTTTGAGAAACTCCGTATAGGCGTATGCGTGCGGCTCGTTCGGTAGTAAACTGCTATATTTAAGGACTTGAAACGTCCTGCCCGAAGCTTAATAGACGCGATGCCAAGCTTGTCGGTCCTGCCGCGGGTTCCTTGACTCGGACATGATGGCTAGGCCTCTCTTTTCTGCCTAGGCAGCTTTTTTAAGCTCTATGCAACTCCACAGCCCACCCCTATTTCGAGAAACACTGCCCCAGCCGAAATTGTATGCTTGGAATTTATGGTGTATATAGCCTCGGTGCAAGTATGGAGACGACGATAGGAAATTTTCTATCATCATCCTCATCGCCATTGCACATTCAAAGGCCTCATTCCTTGGCCGAGTCAGAAAGACATACTTTCGTTTTCTAACCAATAGTCATTCACTCATTGTACAAGATGCATTCCACACAAATCCTCAGCCTGCTTGCCGCAGTCGGCTTCTCCACCGTAGTCGACGCACTGGCGATCCGACAGACAACCGCGGCTTGGCAGACGCTGCCACCAACACCAGCGCTGCCCACGCCAGTTAACACAACCCTGAGCTCCATCAACGGCGCCGATCTATGGCTGCAGAAGTATAACGAGGAGGCCGGTGGCACACCGATTGTCATGGACCACGGCGGTCTCGGATACAGCGCTTACTTTGGCGACGTCATCAAGCAACTGGTGGCCAACAAGCACTACGTCGTTGCAGTAGACCGCCGGGGTCACGGACGCAGCACATTCGGCGCCAACGACGTCTTCACATACGACATGTTCGCCAACGACATCTTTGCCCAGCTCAACGAGCAAGGCATCAAGTCATACAACGTGGTCGGGTGGTCCGACGGCGCCGCCACGACGCTGGCCATGCTGCAGAACACCACGATTGCCCCGGGCATCCAGAAGGCGTTCGTCTTCGGTGGCTTCATGGTTCCCGAGGACACCAACGCGACCTTCACGGACACGGCCATCTACACTGAGTTCGTGACGAGGTGCGCCACCGAGTACGCGACCAACCAGCCCAACGCCAACTTCACCGACTTCGCGACCAAGGTTGGCACGATGGAGGCCACGCTCCCGCAATTCACAACGGCGGCGCTCGGCGCCATCGACGGCAAGAAGGTCGCCATCGTGGGCGCCGACCACGAGGAGGCCGTCAACCTTGACGTCCCCGCCAAGCTGGTCGCCGCCATTCCCGGCAGCACGCATGTGACGCTTACCGACGTGAGCCACTTCGCGCCTGTGCAGGACCCGGACCAGTTCACCAAGGCTGTGGAGAGCTTCTTCGCTGCGGCTTAGAGGCATGTTGGAGCAGTTGCATGTACAATTACTGGCTTGGGAATGTTGTTACAGCGGATTATAGACCATGAATCAGATGAAGATACCCCTCCGATCATGCATCCAGCCGTGCTTTTCAAATTTGTGAATTAACTATCAACATATAATCGCCGTGTGCAACACAGGCGGATACGCTTGACAGGCTGACCAGTCTTCACCAGTGCCCCTGGCCAATGTATTACCGAATTTCTTTTCTATACAGATAGGGAAAAGACGAAGCCATTCTGTGACGCTAGGCTAGTCTCATAAAGCCACGGGCCTTTCCCGAGTCACCATTAATCACGCGGCCACGGCATCTAACCAAGCAGGTGACGAACCAGTTGAGCAGTGCTTACTGGCCGACGTTCTACACGGGCTTGGCTTAGTGTAGCTTCTCTCAATAGTCTGCTACCAAAGTGTCTTCTGGAATCCCGTAGAACTCGATTATGGCACAATTGTGTTGGCTGAAGTTCTTGTGTGGAGAGAGTCTCGCGTAGCAAGATATTGTATTGGATCGAGTCTGGTGGATTACCCCATATGTGAACACATTGGGCAGGCAAAGCTGGCCATGTGGTCATGTCCTCGAACATCATCATCACATAATCCACCAATGATAGGGCTTCCCAATGCTGACAGAGTAAGTTGAAATTAAGGAAAATGCAGATTTTCCCCGGCTCGTCTGTTGGCACTGCGCTAATTCTGTCGGTCGCGGGACCATCATTTAATCATTTGCACTGGCGACTAGCGTACTTCAATCTGACTGCCTGGACGCCCATTGAGTGCCGAGAAAAGCACCAAAACTAGTCTTGGTGCCCACAGTACGTGACACATGCTGTTAGGGAGAATAGTTGGTCTTTGAGCCTGGGCCCAGGCAATTGATTATATTGAGCGAGTGACTGGCACAAAATGGGCTGTGCCGATAGATGATTCAAATCTTAATTCCAGGCATGTACAAAGAAAAGCCCCATAGGTTATCCGAAGTCCATATCACTGCTCTGCAGCCGCCAAGTTGTGTTCTACACAGTCCCGTCATTCCCAGAGGAACTAGCACTGGAGTCTCAAGTCAATATCCTTATGCTTGTCTAAACATACTCTCCATTAGAATGCAGCTACACAATTATCACGCAAGGGGGCAAAACTGGGGCAAATCACACTACTCACGGGCTGATGGTGGTGCGCGGTATGCAGAGGATTCTGTTCATCGCTTAGTTGATCCATGCGCATCCGCTTCCCTGCGAGCCACAGTTCAACTGCATCACGGTAAGTGAATTATCAGCATAGGCATTGAGAAACTTTGACCAAATTGTATTGAAGTTCTCGGGGGACAAGTTATGAGCGTAGAGTGGAAGCATGGAGAACCTCCAGCGCTGGGCACATACGATCGAGTGTGCACCATCCCAACCGCACTTCCAATTGCCGCAAGGCGCTTTCTGGCCGCTGCAGCGGCAGTTGTCATCGCCAATGTATTTGCTGCCAGCGCAGTTGGCCTGATTAGCAACGCATCTCGGCATGGCGCCGACGGTCTCTTCGAGGGGCTCCGGCAGGGCGAGAGCGCCGACGGCGAAGATGGTGAGGAGTACTGAGGCGGTGAACTTCATTGTGCTGACTTTCTGAGATTCTCTTGAAGTATTGTTTGTCTCAACGAGAGCGAGAGATCTGATGATCGGTATGGAGCAAAAGGATTTAGGGACAAGCGAGACGAAGCGATATTTATGCTTGACGGGTCCTGTATTGCATCTTCCCGTGTCTGAGTTATGGTTGAGTCTTGCCCCAAGGACTGACTCCCAATATGTGCTTGCAACATAATTCCCAATGTAGCTATTGCAACTTCATTCCCAACGTAGAACGAGGCTGACCCCCGTTTCACTCGGTGTCATACTGTTCAAAGGGACTGTTTCTCGGACTTCAGTGTGCCCTGAAGGCGAAAGAATCCGAGGTTGTCGTAATCGGAATCGACGAGCAATGTCATGTCTCTCATTGTTGTTTCCCAAGATGGGCGGAATCCTCCGGCCACATTCTGACATTCAGCTCTAGCAACTAGGTACAGATAGCTAGGAATGCGTAACTAAGGTTTCTTCCATCGCAGACTTGTTGTCACATAGATTTAGTGATTATTATGCCCAATGATGTTATGCTCAGCTCTGAAATTGTATTTCGAGTCATCTCGGGGCCCTTATGCTCGCCATAAAACGTAGTTCCCAAGATCCAATGAGTCTGAAATTTTTCTCTTGTACTGGACTTGAAACATTGTCCGTCTCTCGACACCATTTTCGTACCAAAATGGGCGGAACTCGGCATCCTTCTGTTCGTGGAGGACTGGACACGACTGCTGTCTATTGTGCTACATCTTGCGCTCTTTCTCTTGGTTGTCCCGAGGTCACGAGAGCGTTAAAGACATAAGCATTTAGATCGTTAGACGGCTCTTACGTACATGAACTAAGTGGACGTGCGAACGCATAAGCAGCCAAGTCATTGCGGCCGCCAGGGACCGAGCAATATCAGACAAGCCACCGGCCCACGGTCATCTGCACTTTCCTACCGGAACAGATATACCGGCGATGGTATGAAGGTGTGGCCAGCGCGCAGGTATGTCGAGTGAGATTTAACGTCACGGTCAATTCAGGGGCTTCATGCTAGTTGCTGGCAGAGCGACAGCATATGGCTTCAGACTGGCCTTATTGGCAAAGCAGCCCCATCGCGCGGCGTAGCAGGCATATTCTGCCGATACATTTGTAGCAGTTGGGAGGAACAATCGCAGAACAGAACGGCAAAGTGCGTTTGCACCATCTCGCTGCAATCCGCGCTGCCGTGCATCACAGCTGGACAGGTGATCTGATCGGTCGTTGACCGAGCGATCCAGCGGGTCGTGTGGCTGACGTGAGGTGTCACAAGCTGGGGCCGTTACTGCGTTCTGCCTCCCTTTATTGACGTGGGCGCACCAGTCAGGTCAGCCCCCAACCGTTTGTCTCTTTTTTTTCTCTGTCAAATACACACTATTTCGGTGCGCATATGCCGTAACACCTGCCGTGCAGAATATAGACAATACAACGGAGGGGAGATGTGCAATTCTCCCAAAACAAACAAAAAATTCTTTTCCTATATTTGGGGCGCCGTGCGTCTGCAGCAATCCCCAAAAAATCTGCTCAGGGGTCCTCTACAGCTGTGCCGTGCGTTGGTTGCTTGCCAGAACTGGGGGCCCCGTTTGCCAATCGGAAACTCGGCTGATCGCGTAGTTCCGACGACGCCCTGGAACCACTCACGGCCGAGCGCGCATGGATGCCCAGGCTCGTTTTGACATATCAAGTGCATTGCGCATGCTTAGCTACAGTAGGAATACAATTCGTCGCAAGACTGCGAGGTTTCGGTCACGGTGGCCGGGCTATAGCGGGGCCTCGCTTTCCAGGGCGGGCATGATCTGCGTGCATACGTACAGTACCACTAATCATACGCTTTTATGTGTTCACAAAGTTCGAGGTGAATTGGGGGCCGGGGGCCACGAACGCTTGATCCGTCCGACGTGGACTGAATCGCAGTCTCGTTCGCATGAGGACTTGTGCCCACTGTCGGTCCCGAGGACTTCCATGCCTGGAGTAGTGCTTATCATGTATGTTACCCTATTCTGCTGTGCATTTCATGCCGTGTATCGCCAACGGAGCTGCCGCGTGCAACACTGCCATTCCCGAAACGCTTCCCTCAGCATTTGCCAATCAATTAGGTCGCCCTCCCCGGTCTCTTCGCCGCTCACGCTTGAGGCAGTACGTTGCGGACAGCATTGCAACTTTCTAACGCCCGCATTGGGCAATTATGCTTCGCGGGGTCCATCGCGTTGGCGTTACAAACGTCGACGTGCCGTGCCCTCTACGGCCGCATTCCACGTATTATACTATGTCTATCAGTGTTGCCAAGAAAGGTAGAGAAATGAGGCCGCAATATGTTGCGTTGACAGGGGCAGGGGTTCAGACGAGACATCATCCAAACTTTAAATCGCGATCAGCAACAAGCTCCTTTCAATGTGGGTTCCCTCCTCCGCCCGCTTGTGAACTCTGTTTTCCGCCGCGGAGCCGTTTCTGGGGCTTAAATTTAAGATTCCTGTACGCACAGAGGACTGAGTATACGTTGTTCGGAGCCGTGCCGAAACTCGTGTTAGATCCGAGCGTCTCCGGCATCCGTATGCATACTACTTCTAGGCACCTAGGCGGAACAAGCCTGACACATTGAGCAGAGCACCGTGTCCAATTCCATCCAGCTTTCATGATTCTGGGTAAATTAATACCCTCCTTTGGGGATAATATAGTAAGCATGTCACGTAGGCTATGTCTTTGCCCGAAATGCTGACGCATCAATGCCTTAAAAGGGCAATTATATGCTCAGCACTACAAACATTCGCCATAGCCGCGTTACATTGGTGCGGAATCATTCAAGCAGGTTGGGTTGTACCGACATCTCCCCGACGTTCACGCGAGTAACTACACGTGTAAGAGACGTGGTATTGTTGACTCAGGGGCTGTATCCGGGGAGATATGTGCCAAACAGCGTAGATTGAAACCGATACGCTTGGCAGATCGACGGTGCGAAGCCAAATTGTGAGAATATGCGAGTAGACTCGCAGGACCCTGACAAGTCTGCCATGTACGGCAGTTTCAGAGCGACAAGAGGATTCACATCCCAAAAACAAAAAAATCCAATATTGATGATATAATGATGACGAAGACCGAGCGATATATCACATTGAGTAAAGCCCCGGATCATTCCGGCCGTCGTCTTGGTCAGTTGCTCGTCGGACGTTTCCTTTTCCTCGAGACGTATGAATCCGTGGGCGTTCCATGGATGATGCAACAGGCGTTGCTATTTTGAGTTTACACTACTACAACCAAGTCTCAATATTCTGGCGCATGAACAACCCACGGGCTGTAAAACACACGGCGGATGAATGTCTTTCCTTTCGCGACTCGTAGACAGTAGTTGGCGATGATTTACCCAGTGATGAGACTTGAGCGCGTCGCACTGATCCTATACGGTGGTCAAGTATGTACGCACCAGTAAGCTCTGGGCCAAACCTTGGTAGAAGCTTACTCGACTGTCATTCTATTGAATAGAGTTGAACGATCTACATTCCTAGTCGACTGCCGCCAAAGCACCTGCAAAGCCTGCTTGCCATTGCCCATTATGGGAACACGCATACACAATTTGTGCATCGGGATCTCGGCTTCTTGGCAGGCACGCACAAACGCACTCAACAGGACTTGAAGGGATCCCGCCGTATTCCCGTATCTGGGACCATAGTAAATCCTTCAGAGCTGTGATTGGCGACAGTCCACCTAAAATGCGGGGAGCGACAAGACAGCAGTCACAGTACAAGGCCTTGTGTATGACTCGATTTGCCGCTTTATGGAGATTTCGGAAACCCAAGCAAGCTTGGGGATTGCGTCACTCGGGTATCACTCTTCCTACTGTAATTGTGTAAATTGACTTTTGATCTTCGCCTGTGACATGGAAAAGCCGGCCCAATAGGCAGCAGATGCTACGCGGCCGTTGGATGTTGCAGTGAGCCAGCGAGGACTGATTGGTTATGGAAGTGTGCACCTAGAATAATGGCCGATCCCATAAAGTTTGATGCGACTAACGCGTGTTTCGTTGTCATGAAAAGCCAAGGTACCTATATGACTGGCGTCCTTTTTTTATTTCTTCAGATGGTTCAAGCTGGGCGTCGTGAGACACGAGAAGTCAAAACGCCGCGTAGTCTTGGGGGAACCTATTGCTAGCAGGAATGGCAGAAACAAGAAGAAGCAGAGGGAATAAAAAGGTCTCTCTCCTCTAAAGTGGTGTCAGATATGCGTCGTGTTCATTACGGATTGGTCCGGAAATGACAGACCGCCCTTCGGAATGGCTGAAACCCTGCATACGGCGACGGCGGTGATTGGGCGGATCGCACGTATGCGGTCTCAAACCTGTCAGCCATCGCTGCCAGGATTTCATGCTAGCCGTTAGTGGATGCTCGTGTGTGTGGGCATGTGAGCACTCGTAATCGACAGGATTAGCCGCTTATTGATTATGGCAAATGCACGAAATTCGATCAGCATGATAGCGGCTGCCGCTGGATATTACACATTACCGTCGGATTTTGCATCCCGATAGAACCACAAAGCGGAGCCAGCGAACAGACCCTGTGCAAGCAAAAACCAGTGGGCAAATAGTTTGACTCGCGCGGCCATTGGCGGGCAAGCAAACGTGATCGACTAGTTTTTTGATTGATTTTTTTTTCTTTACTGCGCTTGCACACACCCGTATCGCACCATGAGATAATTGTTCCGTGGGCGGCACCCACTTTTATCATGACCGAGTGACTGAAACAGCATTCGGCGAAAAGTCAGGGAGAGATTAACGGACTGGAAAGGAACACGGAACAAATGTTTCAGATAACAGTTTCGGGAGTAACGCGAGAGCGATCTCCTATGCCCGAGTCCTCTGGCCCATCTGCGTTCCATCCTACAGGCCGCTCAGACGACGGGGGTTGAGGCGAACAAGATCTGTGTTGCAACTGTCGATGTCATAACGTGCCCTAGTTAAGGAGGGTGCTCGATATCCGCAGGTGGTAGGTGGTAGGCTAGGCAAAAGGCTCGGCGTATGACAAATATCGCAGCCACCCGAGGTCCCCCAGAAGGATATGTGGGCACACATGGCCAAGACCCGCTAAGTACCTATACGTGCACTAGTAAGTAAGAGGGAAGTATTTTCCCGCCCAGTCCTCGTGCTCCAAATTCCCAAGTGCCATTCCCCAGCCCAGCAAATTATAAGTTAGGAAACTTTGCTCGACAGAGCTAGTGTAGAGCGAGATGCGTGGGTTGCGGGCCAGCCGCTGGTAAACGAGCGAGATGATGGGGCCGCAGATAGAATGCACATGTGCACATGCACATGCTCGTGTGAGTGCTGCGATGCGTGAGTGCACAGTGGGAAATTGACCGGAGCACCAACATGACCAGCGCTAGCAAGCCAACCAAGCCAATACAATGCATGCGCGCGATGCAGGTGTTGGGCAGCAGCCACAGCCATGGCTGAATATTAAGTCGCTTTGCCCCGGGTTTATTAAAGAGGCCATGACAGCCGGCCCCATTTTGACCTGTTCAGGTCGTGTCATACAGCTCAACAGCTCTGCAGGGATGAACGGCCGAAGCTGGAGCAGTGCCGTGCAGGTGCTTGAGACCCAAGGTTACATAGAAAGTGCAGCGAGGAAAGGCGTGCGTGCAGCCGTAGATTGAGATTGGCGTTGACAGATCATACTACCAGAGGGGTGAGGTTCATCTGGGGCGATAGGTAAAAGCACATCAGACCCCATCCAGACCCCATCCGTTTGTAGTAAGCTATCCTCATCAGGGACTGTTACACTGCAAGGATCCGATGGTTGAGCTTAGTTACACACGGACTCAGGGTGTCTGTAATCACATACAGTAATCAAAATCGCAGTACCCGTGGGTCGGGAGATCCGATGGTCACTTGTTTTAATGTGGGCGTGGACAGGTGGGCAGATTTTGGACGTGCACCCGCGATAAAATTAACTTTCTAGGTCGACAATGAGAACCGCAAAATGGCAAGGTTGGTAGGAACCAACCAACCGGTCCCGAAAGTCGGCCGGAACGGAAGCCGTAGCATCTGGGCCGAGGGATTTAGAACCAACCGCCAAGTGGCATCGCGTGGTGTTGGAAGGATTAGAAGAGGGTCAGAAGAAGAATCGGGCGGGAGCAAGCAGCATTTGAATGGCCAGATCTGGAGTAGCAGGACAAAGTGAGCGGACCAACAGTACAGTGTCAGATTGTGACTAACAGGGGTGGCTGTTATTTATGATACGATCATAGTCCTCGGTGCTCACAAATTTTCTGACTCTTTTTTTAGCGGGCCGTATCACCCGCTTTCCCATTAATCTTACTTAGCGCGTGCATATAAAAGACGGATCCCATAAGTAGACGTTCCTACCCACCCAAACTAGGTCAATGCCTTTCTTAGATTTCTATTGTCCCGCCTCCATCCCTGCGCGCGACAGCCGGTGCCTCCCCCCCTGTTTTGGCTTGTAGATTGATGCATACGGTACGATAGGACGGGAAAAGGAGGAAACTTCCCACATAGGCCTTAGCATTAAGCCGCCCAGCTATAGCGCGACGTCTTAAGAGTGAAGAGTGAGTGCCATCCCTTATTCATGAACCACCCCCGGTACCACTTTCTCTTCTCTCCGGTGCACTACCCGTATCACACACACCCACACACACATTGCCGCCAGAGTCAACAAGCTTGAGAGGTTATCGTCAACACCTGGTGTTTTACATTTATTCACGATCAGTCGTGTTCAGAGAGAAGGAGAAGGGGCAAGAGAAGAAAAGAGCAGGCACATGTGATAGTGAGCCAGGGGGGCAAAACTCAAAACAACCCCTGTAAAAGCTTTTGTTCTTTCAAGTCAACTCACAAAACAACTTTGAGAGAAGGGGCATTACTTATACAGCATCTGAGGGACTAGGAAAGGAGTGGGAAGGGGAGGAAGGTACGACGAACCTAACAGGCACCAATTGTTGCTACTGCCTTCGCTGCATCTGCCGGCCGCCTCTTGCTCTTGCTCTTACCACCTGGCGGTTCCTGCTATTCAAGATGAGATGGAACTGACGTCAATTTCTCAGCGCACCACAATTGAACTGACGTGAATTTCTCAGTCTCAGCAACTGACGTGAATCTCTCAGCACACGTTCAATGTCCGCCCGCAGTAGAGTCTCGTTCTCAACTGCCAATCAACATGGACCCTAAACGTGTCAACGAGTTTCTCCCGCCATCGTCGGCCTCGGCAACCCCTGCAGATCGGATGGACGCACCGATGGAGGACGACTTCGACGTGGCGCAGTACCGCGCCCTGAAGAAGGACAAGCAGGAGGAACAGAAGCGCCTCGACCATGAGCACGACCTTCGTCACCGGCACCTGGAGGAGCAGGTGCACCAGGAGAACAGTCGCCTGTACGCGCAGCTGCAGCAGAGGGTCAACGAGAGCATCCAGCGCGCCTTCATAGATCTCCAGCCAGCAATCGCTGCCACGATTAATAGTCAGGTCAGCCTTCGACTAGAGCAGCAACGCCTGCGTGACGAGCATGCGGCAAGCAGGAACACTATTGAGCAGCGTTATCATAACAAGATCACGAGTCTCATGGCCATGCCCTCAGCCGGTCGAACTGCAATTCCTAGGGTGAACAGCAACAGCAGCACACCATCACATCCTCCACCTAATAATGTCAGAGTTAGTCTTATTCTCGCGAACAATCATTAATCACGAGTAAAATATCACTAACATTATATACATAGATGGCAAGCACAGGGACACCTGTAACACCAGCTTTCGCGAGCAACTCACCTGCACTCCAGCACGCCAGTACACCAACGCCCTCGCGTGGACCACCACCTCAGGAACCCCCTCGTCCCGAGCACATGGCCCACCAGATGCAACAGCAGCAACAACCACAGCAACAACCACCACAGCAACCACCACAACCACAACAGCAGCAGCAGCAGCAGCAACAGCAGCGCATGCCTCCTCGCGCCGAGGCTCCGCCACATCATCATCAACAGCCGGTGGCGCCACAGCGTATCCTTCCATCCGAGCCCCTGAATCGGCAGCCTGTGGCTGCTCCCCCTCAGCGGATGCCTCTTCCGGAATCTATGCCACAGCAGCAGCCCATGATTCAGCAACGCATGCCTCCAGATGCCGTTCACCAGCGCCCGCTGCCGCACCACCACATGCCTCCCGAGCCTCATCTGCGTGAGCCTCGTCATCATTTACCCAGCATGGCGCAGCCGCAGCCGCAGCCGCAGCCCCTGGCTAGCGATACCAAGCCTGAGACACTGCGACAGAGCGTCCCGCCTCTTCCGAGCTCCAACCCCGTCCTGGCAAGCCTCGGTTCTCAGGAATCGGTTCTGACTCCGCGCCAAGATGTGAAAAGGAAAGCCGCTGACTCGCCAGCCATGGATGCCGCGAATAGCGCCTTGAAGCGGCCACGCACCAGGGATCGGCCTTTCGAGCAGGGTCAAGATGGACCCTCACCGGTTAAACGGAGCCCTCGTGCTCACCGACCGGCACAGGTGCCACCTGTGGGCATGGAAAAGCGGGTTCAGCGCACAATAAGCTTCGCCGAGGTCTACCAAGATGGCAAGGCCCAATTCAAACACCAGATCTTCGAGTACAAAGCTGGCTCAGGGAACTGGTACATCGTCAAGTGCGATGAACATGGAGTTCATTTTAAGTTTGGGAACCCTGTCCACGGCGCGGCCAAGCACGTGCACAGCCCTCAACATGACATGCAGCCCAAGACGCACGATCTGGCTATCGAGATCTGCGGCTATCTTGTCACCGATTGCAATGCCGAGCTTGCCAAGCTCAACAACGACGAGTACCAGCGCGCAGTAGCACAGGATGGGTACGAGCCATACAACCGGAATCTGCTCACCAAGGAAGGGAGGCAGCGGACAGACAACCACAAGAAGCAGCCCAAGACTGAACGAGAGGGTGGCGAGATCCACGTCAATGGTGACGGGGCTACTCCCAGGCAGTACAAACCCCGGGAGCCGAAGCCGGCGACAGGCATCACGCCGATCAAAGATTGTCATTTCTACCAAGGACTGTGGCAGTCAAATAAGAAATGGTACTCTCTCGTCGTCTTGCCAATACGACCGGACGGCAGCCTCCGAGAGGTCGGCTTGAAGGAGAGATTCCAGGAGCTCCCCCTCATGCAAACCGTCCCAAAGTGTTATCGTGTCGACCGTGTCAGCCTGATGATCAAGGGATGGCAGCCTGCTTATGAGGACGGCGAGGCGAAGGCAAAGAAGCGGGAATACCCTGTCATGTTCTTCGACAGGACCCCCTGGTCACTGGGCTGGCTGCCCGCGCAGAAGCTCCAGGAGCTTGACCTGGGCAACCCGCCTCAAGGTGTAGATCTCAGCGGTCTGAGGAAGGCTCGGGAGTGGTTCGCAGTGAAGATGAACAACCGGGCCAGTTGGGATGAGCTGAAGCGGCTCGGGCCTGGTGAGCCGCTCTCGGCGACTCCTGAAGGCGAGGCAGACTGGATTGGCGAGCAAGGACTGTCCCTCCGATCCGCAGACAAGCCGGACGACAAGAGCCCAACCTTCTTCGACAAGCACCACGGGAAGAGCCCTGGCTGCCGCGATTCGCCCGGCAGTGGCGATGACTCGGATGACGACAGTAGTGAGGTGGAAGAGGATCCCATGAAGATGGATATCGGACCGATTCCAGATCCGGGCGCCGGAGACTCTAACTGGGTTGAAGGCTCGGATTCCGAAATGGACATCGACGATGAGCCACGGCCCAAAAGGGGGAGTCACGATGCTAAAGACGAGCCTACCGTTGAAGCAAAGACAAATGGGACTGAGGCGACGGAGGAACCCGCCAAGGAGGAGCCCCGTAACGAGGCTGGTCTGTCCAACATTCTCTCGGAACACGAACGTGTAAGGAAGAGTGCACAGACTGCGCAGGCCAAGGCAGCTGCAGCAGTCAGGGAGGCTGCAAGCCGCAGCAGGGCGGCGTCGGAGGTCGCTGACGACGGCCCCAGGCCCTCCGAGCCGGAGCCAAAGCCCGCTGCGCCAGTACGGGCAGACACTGATGCAGGCCCACGACCACCGCAGCGGCCAACCCTGGCTGATCACCAGCGCTCGAGGTCAGATGGCACGTTTCCTGAGCAGAGTGGGCTTGCGGCACCGGGCGTGGGCGTGGGCAAGGTCGGCGAGGGGCGAAAGCACTCCAACCTGCAGAACATCCTCAATCCGGCTGGCATGCGAGCTGATGGACCACCCGCTGAGAACGGTCTCGATAGCTACAAGCGCTTCGACGCCCTTATGGCGCAGAGGAGCAACGACACCACGCCCTTGCGACCTGCTTCCGTGCCGGTGCAGACCAACGGCCACCACTTCCAGCCCCCAATCCAGCCGACAAAACAGATGGATGCCGTGCATCACTCCCCATCCCTCTCGCACATACTGTCGCCGCCGATGCAGTCGCCGCTGATGGCCCCGCCCAGGAGCGCGTCCACCACGCCGGTGCCTGACGGCTCGGGGCGCAGCACGCCGACCATCATGATCCCTAACGGCGGGGACCGGTGGCAAGCGGTCAGGACTACTCTCGGCCCGGCACCACCCGGGCGGACATCATCATCGTTCACGGCTCACGGCGCCGACGGTCAGAAGCAGCAGCAGCAGCAGCAGCCCACCACGCCGACCGTCACAGTGCGAGCCGAGACACCAGTCTCGGGGGGCGCGGAGAGGAAGGAGATCTTCGACGTGAGCCAGTTCCGCGACTCGGGCCGCGGGGTGCGGTGGTCGCGCAGCAGCAGCCCCACGGCGGGCTACCTGCGCCTGGCCACGGACCCGGTGCGCGGTGTCGCCGAGGCCGTGGACGCGCCCGAGGCGGAGGCGGTGCCCGCGGGGATCGAGCCCGCCAAGGTGTCGCGGATCGAGCTGGAGACGGACAGGGACCGCCAGTGGGTGCAGCTGGTGCTCAAGGACCGCAGCGAGCAGGCCCTGGCGTTCGAGACCAACTCGGCCAGCGGGCGGCTCCTGAACGCCAAGATCCAGGGTCGCCGCTTCGTCAGCTGGGTTCGGAAATGGAACCCTGAAGCGGAGCTGAGCAGCGGGTAGGTTCATGGCTTCCTCTCTGGGACGATTTTTTGTGCATGGGCAGACAGGCTGACGGAGTTTCTCTCTTTTTGTACAGGGAAGGATCTAGTCGACGATCGAGCGTCACGGACGACCGCCGGTCTACCACAGCTGAGGCTCATTGAGGCACTGGTCTACGTTTTTTCGCGTATATGCCAGATTTGTTTGTCCTTTTCCTGCTCCTCATCCACGGCCTCATCCATGGAAGGACGTTTACGCTACGTTGCGGTGCTTTTGCTTTCATGGGTTCTGCAACATGGGACTACTAAAGGACTTGAAAATACGTTTGTCTTGGGGATTTCATGGTGGCTAGGCAGGGTGTTCATTCTGACCTAAGTATGGGACTCATGCATGCATCGTCTCGCTTTCTTTGTTCTTGCTTGGTTGTGGAAGCGAACCACACACATGTTCCATTCATTACAACATACCAGAGAGGAGGGATTGAAGTTAATAGGGACGGGTGGGCTGAACAGAGCCGCCAGGTACATACATACTAATTGAGGTGACGGTGGCGGTGATGGTGAATACCAATGGGTGGTCGGTAGGAGGGCTCGGCATGGCTGGCATCGGCATGGCATGGACTCTTTTTTTGTGTGTGTGTTTTTCGGGGAGGCAATTCGATCGATACCCATTGCTATGAACTGACAGGGAGGGGCGTTGCTTTTCCGCCCGAGAAATAAAAAGCTCTTGACTGCCTTTCCTAAAGATCGGGGATTCGCACCCGTAAAAGCAGAGGGTACACCTAAACTAGTCATCCTACAGGAGGTCATCCATTAGGAGGTTATCTTTTAGAGGTTATCCTATTAGGTGTTATCTTTAAATATATTATACTATAGGAGGTTATTCTATAGGAGGTTACTCTATAGGAGGTTACTCTATAGAAGGTTATTCTATAGGAGGTTACTCTATGGGAGATTACTCTGTAGGAGGTTATCCTGTAGGGGGTTATTCTATAGTCTGTAGGAGGTTATTATATAGGAGGTTGTCCTATAAGGTAGTATCTATAAAGATGTTATCCCATGGGAGGTTATCCTGTAGGAGGTTTATCCTGTATGAGGTTATTCTATAGTCTGGAGGAGGTTGTCCTATAAGGTAGTATCTTTAACGATGTTGTCCTATGGGAGGCTATCCTGTGGGAGGTTATCCTATAGGAGGTTGTCTTAGAAGAGGGTGTTTTGTAGGGCTTGGGTGTATTCTCTGTTTCTGTGGGTGTGAACCCCTGATCTCTTCCTGAATCGGCATGGTGATTCTCAGATGCCTGATGAGCGTGTATGTGGAGAATATCTGCTGTGGATAAGCTAATGGGGCATGTAATCCTGAAGGCATGGAGTAGCCTCTTATAGGAGAGATTCTTGTATATGGTCTCTAGGGAGTCTAAGAATCAATTGCTATGAGATTTTCTCCCATCAATGTGTATGATATCATGCTATGAGATGGTCTACGGCAGGGCACCAGATATGGGAAAGTCTCAGATGCGACAAGGCTCTATGAGAAGGCCCCGTATAGCATGGCACTTTATTCATGGATCCTCTGATAAAAAAGTCGAGGAATCTCGGCTTGCTGTGCTGCCACGGCAGACATCGAGTGCTGCTTGCCCTGCCCTTGGTTACAGTCGTGGCCAACTTCCCGTTGTGAGACCAGCTGCTGGGGGATGACCTGCGTGCAGCTAGGCAGTCTTTGTTTAATGTTGCTCTGCAAGAGACATGAAGTCGAGACAGAGAATCAAAACGCACATCTTGACGTTACGACGAGTCGCACAGTAAGTATACTGCATCATTCTGAACAAGACCGTGCTCTTTTATGCATCAGACTGTGCAGCCAAGCATGTCATTATGTGGGCTCGGTCGTCGGCCTGCTGCCCCTGGTCCCGCCGGGGGTGGATGCTACGCTGTCGGGTTAAAGGCTACAGGCGGGACGGGTGCTGGAATTTTGCATGTGATGGTGCCCAGGATGGAGCAAGAGTCGGACCAGGCTCACTGGTTTGGGCGGGCTCACGTGGCCGGCCACCGTTTGCGCTTGTGCACTTGTGGCTGGCAAGCCGGAATGGCCGACGGTGGGATGAAATGGGAGTCCGCTTGTATTACTCTCTATTCTCTTTTTCATTCTCTCACCTTTAATTCACTCTTTGCATAACTCTGTTCTTTCTCCTCCCCCACATTGACACACGATTGCTGTTTGGTGCTGGCCTGCACAAACAGATGACGTCGTAACCCACCGAACGGCAGAGACGGAACGGAGCGAGACTGGCTGGACTGGCTGGCAGTGCGTGCTGGGCGGTGGACCTGGCAACCCTGGCAGGTGCGACTTGCAGCTTTGCTGGCCGCGCAGGAGGGGCAGCGGACAAGGGGAGCTGCTGCGACTTGACTTAGATGGCTGCGATCGTGAGTTGATTGATCTCTTATTGATTGTGTTTTTTATCTTCCCCCCTTCGCCATCCTCATCTCATCTATCTGCACCTGCGACAAATGGGCCAGGCGCAGGCGGCCGCTCATGCCACCAGCTCGCCTGGTCTTGGCGCACGCCAGTGTGACCAGTGCGCAAGGGCACCACAGGCAGGCACCTTGGAGCTTCTTCCCCGGTGCCACCCACGGCCGTCGGACTTCACTGAGCTCGCAGGTGGCAACGTCACTCGCTGTTTGCTGTGAGCGTCACCTTTCATGCTCACTTCGACTTGCTGGCATCATCTCGACTGCCTTCGCCCACAGCAACTGCTTTGCGACAACAACAACTCCTTCCCTTCTCGTCCCTGTCTCCCCCTAGGCATCCACCGGCCATGCCCCGAACGCTCCGAGCCTGCCCAAGCGCATGAGCTTGTCAGCGCCTCGTCACAACCCAACCAGCTTCCCCTTTCACTGAAATCGCACATTCACTACCAAGCGCCTCCATACGCCGTAATACAACCTTGCTAACAGCCAGCCCTCTTCCGTCCGGCGCAGG
The DNA here is from genome assembly GCA_021188095.1 of Diaporthe vexans. Classification (NCBI taxonomy): domain Eukaryota; kingdom Fungi; phylum Ascomycota; class Sordariomycetes; order Diaporthales; family Diaporthaceae; genus Diaporthe; species Diaporthe vexans. The sequence goes on along the minus strand of JAJLLZ010000004.1, from coordinate 3,328,245 downwards.
AAATCCCCTGGCTGACCCACATGTCCACCCCTCGTCGCCAGCGAGGCGACACCCTCGACAGCTCTTCCACCCAATCGCCAGATCGTAACGATGATGGCCCGGCCTCCTACCTAGGCGCCGCCGCTGCCGAGCCCAAGCCCACCTATGCCTCCTTCTCACCAGCGACTCTATCCTCCTCCCAGCCCGTCTCGGCCGCCAAGCGACTCTCCACCATCCTCGTCCACCAGAAGTCACCACTGCTCCTGGCCACCCCTCCCCAGGTCACCCGCGCCCTCGCATACAGCCACCCCTTTCTCCTACCCTTGAACAAGCTTGTCGGGCTGCTCAGTTGGACCACGAGAGATCCTTGGGAGAGCTTCCTGTTGGTCGCTGTCTTCTGGGCCACGGTTCTTTATGGAGATGTCGCGGTACGCTTTGCAGGGCCGGTGGTGCTGGTCTTCATTGTGATATTGGGCATGTATGGGAGGCGATTCAGTCCCCTGAGCAGCAGTGGCTGGAATGAGGACGGCGGTGCCGGAGGAGGGACTGCTCCCAACAGCTCGAAAGGCAAGGTTAAGAGGGTGCCGACCGAGAACTCTGGTGCGACAGCTGCAAATGCGGCCCGGGGGGCCGGGGCAGGACAACATACGAGGGCCGGGTCCGAGGTGACCAACACAAAACATCAAAAGACGCTCGACGAGATCGTGGAGACCCTGAAGGAGCTGACTGCGAGGTGTAACATCCTCATGGAGCCCCTGCTTGAGTTGACGGACTTTCTCAGCACACAGCGCACGGCCACCAGCGCAACTACGAGGCCCGCCCTGACAACACTGTTCATACGGATATTGATGTGCACTCCCTTCTGGGTCGCCTTGACCTTTCCTCCATTCCGGATTATCTCGACGCGAAGGGTCGTCCTCGTATTCGGAACCCTCGTCCTCACATGGCATGCCAGAGTGGTCAAGGCGGGGAGGACGATACTGTGGCGTAGCGCGAGCGTGAGGAAGTTCGTGGCACTTATCACGGGCTTGGATGTTGCTATGCCGGAGAAGGCCAACAAGGACAAGATCAACGGGGTCCAGCAACCTACCTTCGAAAAAGAACCGTCCAAATCCAAGGAGGTCACGTCAAACGCCAGAGCTCAAGCACAGTCGGAGCTGACCAAGGCCATACGCCGAGCCCGCGGGGCAAACGATGCCGGCGTCAGGTTCACCTTCATTATATACGAAAATCAGCGGCGGTGGGTTGGGCTTGGCTGGACAAATAGCCTATTCGCATACGAGAGGGCAGCCTGGACTGACGAGCACAACAATCCTGTCCCGCCCAAGGACAAATTCGAGCTACCTGGTGTCGACGACGACAGCAGCATGAGGTGGCGGTGGGTCCGTGGAAGCAGGTGGAGGGTGGATGGCGTGTCTGACGAGTCGGCCAATGGCGGGACATCTGGGGGCGCAGAGGCCGAATGGGATTACGATGGTGATGCCGCTAAGAACGGCTGGATATTCTACGACAACAAGGTATGTCCGGCGAAACAAACCGTCATGCACTGATCTGAAACTGACACCCTGGCATAGTGGCAAAACGGCCGACGCGGTCAAGACGGCTGGGGAAGATGGACGCGAAGGCGAAAGTGGTACCGCGACGCCGAGCTGGTGGAAATAGACAGCGACGAACCGGAACAGACCAAAGAGGCTCCCAAGGAAACCTCACCAAAACACACTTTAGAAGCACGAACATCCCTCCCGCCCATGCCGAAGACGCCCACCCTCGCGCCGCCCATCACAACATTCTCACCAAACAACGAAACCATGAGCATGCCAGACCTCCACCGGACGAACGACTCGCTTAAGGAGATAAAGGAGGAAGACGCGGGGAGCCCAGGCACAGACAAAGAAAAGGACAAGGACGACGCGTCATCGGTGCTATCCACATCGTCCCGGTCGATGAGGCTCCTCCCCTCGCTGCGCCGACGCGTCACCGATAACACCGCAGCCGCAGCGGCCGCTGCAGCTCAGGCAATAGGGACGAACAAGCAGCAGCACCACAGGCGCGACGACAACAGCAGCGTCACCAGCAGCCCGCGGTCGGCCGTGGTGTCGCCGTACTCGGTCGGGTCCGTGGGCGGGGGTGGTTCCTTGCGGCGGGCGCGGCGCACCAGCGAGGTGCAGAGCGAGGACGACCAGGCGAGCCTGGGCCCCGGGCTGGGGCTGGAGATCTCCAAGGACCGGAGGGGTGGGAGCTGGGGGATCGGGGATGAGGCTGTTATGGGCCTGGAGTAAACTTGAGTACACTTAGACAGAGAGATCGCTCCTCTGTGTGGTTGTATGGATGCGTGGGTGTATGGCTTGGTGTTTTTAGGGTGTGCGAGGGGGACGCATAGCATATGAGTTATAATGTTAAAGTTCTTTTTTATTCGATGGGGAGTTGGGTGATGAAGTGGTGGTTTTGGTGGGCTTGTTCGTGATCTGTGTAACGTCCCCTGCCCACATCTCGCCATTCCCCCGTTCTCGCCACCCATCCCTCAGCGTCGACGTCTTCTTCCCCGCCCCCTCTGGCACAGCCACCACGATCTCTTCTGCCACTTCTGTTTGTGTTTCTGATTCGTCGCCATCGTCGCTTTCCTCGGGTACCGCCCGACCTCAATCTGAGCGCTTCTGATCGCCTCAATGTCAGCGAAAAGCTCGTTCGGGTCAAGTTGAACCTTCTCCCTTCGGGTCTTTCTCGAGGCGTGTGCGGTGACCTTGTACAGTCCACGGGTGCCAGGCGGTAAACGCTCAGACCTCCAGGGTCTACTATGGGGTCTACTACGCGGCAACGGCATTGTCCTCCACGACCACCTGGAAGACAAGGTCATGTTGGATGGCCTCCTCAGAGATAGCCTCCTAAAAGACAACCTCCTAAAAGACAACCTCCTAAAAGACAACCTCCTAAAAGACAACCTCCTAAAAGACAACCTCCTAAAAGACAACCTCCTAAAAGACAATTTCCCAAGAGATATCCTCTCTTGAGAGATTGCCTCCTACAGGATTATCCATGGATATCACAAGGTATCACCTCATGGAATAGTAGTGTAAATAGACTGTTATTAGGTATTGTGTGCTATCTCATGCAGGGTCTCTACTGCCCTTTAGTAATGCCGGGGAAGCCTCGGTCCTTTTCCGTTCCCTAGATTCTTGTTCTTCATTGCTGATCCCCATCGTCTAAATAAGTTCAGACGACCCTGGATCTCATCCGCATAGCGGCCCTGCTCGCCAAGCTGTAGAACAAGCGCGGCCCAGCTACTGGTGCGCCCCTGAGGACTCATTTGCGCCCAGCTAAGCAGATAATCCCAGACAGGTTTATCTTGCTCGTCGGTCCAGTGTAAATCTTCCATTCCCTTCCATTTCTGCTCGCATGCCCGAAGTGTCCGGTGCCCTGGAAGGTCTTGCTTCTTTTCCTCTGCTTCCTCCCAGCTGTGGAAGCTAGCCGCGATGATCCTGAGTTCGACCGTCTCCTCTTGACTCCAGCGCTTGGCGTCACCCTCTTTCTTCTCTCTCACATAGAAAGTGATCCCGACTCCTCCGGATCCGTCATCCTTCCAGCGGACCCTTGGTCCAAGATCGTGCCTCTCGGCCGGCGCGGCCGGGATCACCATCGGGCCTGGGCTGCTTGTGAGGTCGTTAACAGGAGCACCACCACCAAGGTTGGCCGGGTTCTGCTCGAACTCTCGCACGTACGCATTTTGGGATTGTCCTGTGCCTTCACGAGCGCGTTGGAGGGCCCTGCGTCGAACGTCACTCTCCCGAGCCTCTCGCTCTTCGTCGTCCCTCTCTCGAGCCTCCATCTCTAGAGCCTGGCGATAATAGGTTGGTAAATTCTGGGTGTAATTAGAAAAGGCACCTCGTGGGACATGGGCCAGATAGGGGTCTTCGCCTGGAGGTGCGTAGGATGGGCGGTACAACCACTCGTATTCATCGTTGTTGGCCCCATTCCCATTGCCGGGACGACTTCCACGTCCTCCATTACTGCTCATCATGGCTTATCCTTTTCAAAAGGAGTCACAATCAGGATAGGTGTAGACGTCAAGGTCCTTGGATGTTGCTATGCAGTTGGAAAAAGGAACGCTTGCCTGGTAGAGGTGCAGGTTTAAATACTTAGATTGGAAGAGCCATCGTGACAATTCCCACAGTGGTTGTCACTCGGGGCTAATACTACTTAGCCATGAATGCTCATATACTGTGACTCAGGTAGAGCTGTGATATCTACCATGACCACTCCTTCTTTAGGTGACCCGACGGTCCTTTGCCCATCCCAATATTCTCACCCTTGATAGATCTTCCCTTCCGCATAAACAACTTCAGACGGCCTTGGCACTTAGCCTCAGTGCGATCTTGGATCCATGTGCCCATGGTGACTATCCTTCGGATAATCTCAGCCCATCTTTCGGCACGCTGCGCATCATTCAGGCGCGGAAGATCTTCCGCGTATCTCAAGATAAGTTCATCTTCCTCATCAGTCCAGTAATGACCAAGGCTTTTCCATTTCTTCCTGCACGCGTTTTCTTTCCGCAGCCCGGGGAACTTTTGCCCTAGAACTCTTGCTTCCTCCCAGGTGACGAAGCTGGCCGCGAGGACTTTGAGTTGGAACTCCTGGTTGCGAGACCAGGTGCTGGTTTGTCTGCGTTTGTACCTCTGCTCGTCCGCCTTAAACGTATCTCCACCACCAATCCATACAACCACTGCTTCCCAATCCTCATCCATAACCGAAGGCATGCGGATCTCTTGTCCAGCTCCTTCTCCAGCTCCTCCGCCTCCTGGAGGCTCCTGCTCAGGAGAAGGGCCCGTCGCCGCAGGAGTCGGCGCAGAAGTCCGCGAGCTGCCTGGGGAAGATGATGTCGGTGAAGAAGGTCGAGCGGGGCTGTCGTGTGAGGTTACTGAAGGGGGAGGCGACGAGCCTCCGCGGCTGTCAGATTGCTGCATGGATGATGGGCCAGCCGGATACATTTTATTGAAATATCCTGGTGGGAAGGTTGTCAAGTCACTTGGATCGCATGCGTAATAAGGTTTGCTCTGGCGAGGTGGTGGAGGTTGATTGGGGCTGTCCTGAGTGGTTGCTGGAGGGGGAGGCGTCGAGTTTGCGACTGTCGGATTGCTGCATGAATGATGGGTAAACCATGTACAGTTCATTAAAATATCCTGGTGGGAAGGTTGATAAGTCACTTGGATCGCATGCGTAGTAAGGTTGCTCGTCGCTCATTGTTGTTGGATACTTTCCAAGTTGGTTGCTGCAGGGCCTTGGGGGGATAGATGAGGTGTCTGTGTTGTTGTGCTTCTGTGGGAAAGAACGTCTGCCTGGTCGTGGTGTACTAGGAGGTATTGGAGCTTTTTGAAGGAAAGAGCAAGGCCGGACTTTATAGGCGGATGACTTGAAGGTAACTAGGTAAATGCTAAGGAAGTCAGAGTGCGTCTTGTATGACGGTCTATGCTCCGCCTTGTCCCTATTCCTGTAGACCACAGGCGGTCTTATAACGGCGTCAAACCGACAGGAAGGCCCTCGTGACGTTCCCGGAGTCAAGTGGTGGTCGTCGCTCAACCTCCTCTGCCACAACCTCCTCTGCCACAACCTCATCTAGAATAACATCCTATTAGATAACCTCCTACATATCAACCTCCTACATATCAACCTCCTACATATCAACCTCCTACATATCAACCTCCTACATATCAACCTCCTACATATCAACCTCCTACATATCAACCTCCTATATATCAACCTCCTACATATCAACCTCCTACATATCAACCTCCTATATAACAACCTCCTCTGCCATAACCTTATCTAGGATAACATCCTATTAGATAACCTCCTACAACAACCTCCTCTGCCATAACCTTATCTAGGATAACATCCTATTAGATAACCTCCTACATAATAACCTCCTACAAAGTAACCTCCTATATAATAACCTCCTATACTATAACCTCCTCTAGAATAATATCCTATTAGATAACCTCCTATATAATAACCTCCTATATAATAACCTCCTATAGAATAACCTAAGGAATAACCTTCTAAAGAATAACTAGTTTTATCTCTATTCTATATATAGCTATAGCTATATATATTCCCTTTATATCGTTATAAATACTTAAAACCTAGTGTTTTATAAAAAAAGAAATAAGGCCGATAATAAAGGTTAGATATAATAAGTAGGCACGTGGCCTCTGCAATAGGAGAGGCGACTACTAGCCACGCGCTCTACCCACCCGGCCAAAAGACCTTAATAAACAATCCGAAGGAGTGGTTATTCCTAGCAGTATATAAGACCATAGTACCGTCAATGCCTCAGCCTCGTGACGCACATATGAGGCTAGTAATAACCTCTTAGAACCATAGTACCAAAAGACCGTCATTATTATTGCATGTTATCCCGCCTAGGTACCTAGGTAGATAAAACAACTAGCAAATCCCAATTCCCACATACACACATCCCACTTACTTCTTAGCTGCTAGACGAGGTACTGCCTTTCCGACCCCTAAATTCTCTCCATTCGTTAAATGTCCCCATCGCAAGTGCAAATTCAGACGAGCCTGGACCTCAGCCTCAATGCGAGACGGGCCGTCCTCGGCACCGGCAAGCCTGTGGACAAGTGTGGCCCAGGGTAGGGCGCGTTCCTCCTCACTCTTATATGCCCAGGCTTCCAGGTACTCCCAGACTAGATCGTCTTGCTCCGGGGTCCATCTGAATTCCTTCATAAAGGACCATTTAGACTTGCATTTATCCATACTCCTTGACCCTGGGAAAACTTGCCCCTTTGTACTTGCCTCTTCCCAGTTGATAAAGCCTGCCGCGATGACCCTGAGCTGGACCATCTGCTCTGGGGTCCAGCGCAATGTCTTCTGTTTGTCCACGTGGATAATGATTGGGTTCCCATTTTTCCACCTAATCACCGGTTCCGGTCCCGCGGCCACGCGCGCGGCGGGTGGATTGCCAGCGCCTCGTGCGCTTGTTCCTTGTCCTTCTCGTTGAAGGGGAGGGACTATGTCGGGCGGATCCACTGCCGGGCTAGGGCTGCCTGTAAGGTCGATGAGAGGAGCAGCATAGCCTGGCGCACTGCCTCTGCCTGGGGCTTGGTGAGCAGACCGACCAATTTGTCGATCTTGAAATGATCCGAGGTTGGCCGGGTCCTGCTCGAAAAGAGCCACATACGGATGTTGTTGATGGGATGAGCCGCCTTCGCCTTGTAGAGATTGCATGGGGCCTCCTGCCGACACGCTCATGGACGGCGGCACACCGTATCCCGAACCCATACCTTGCATTTGGGGTTGCGGGGCCCAAGTGGTTGGTGGAGCGGGACCTTGAGTATCAACAGGGCCTTCGCTTTGGTGAAATTGCTTATGGCGTTGCGGCTCAGGTCTTCTACTTGATGAAGAGCTACTGCTGCTCAAATCTCTTCGTGTTCTCTTGTCATGCTTCGTGATTTCATGAGTGGGAGTAGGAGCCTGCTGATAAGGAGGAGTAGGAGCATCTTGCACGCTGCCTGGGGCTGATGGTGCCGGTGAGGGTTGAATGGACAGGCTGCTCATCTCAGAGTGAACAGGCCGAGGTGACGCGGTTGTGCCTCTCACACCCTGTTGTAAAAATGTTGGGAGACCGAAAGTATTTCCAGAAAAGTCGATACCTGCAAAATCTCCTAAATCATAGTCAACCATTTCGTAGAGAGGTGCCGGGGAAGGTCTATTGCTCCCAGGCCTTCTCCTATCGCCGGAACGATGGCCATGTCCTCGTCTAGAACTCATCGTAGCCAGTGCTTTCCAAGTCAGTTGTTTTCAGGTTTTCGTAGGGGCCGAGTGCTTTGACTGCTGTTGTGCTGTTGGAAAAAGGAACGGTTGCCTGGTAGAGGTGCAGGTTTCAATAGTTTGGAAGAGCTACCGTGACGATACCCGGAGTGGTTGTCACTCAAGCCCTGAATGGGCTTGGTGGCATGGCTTGTAAATTGTTTGCTTGTGTTACTCACGAAAATGGACTGTGCTAGCTATGAAGGCTCAAATACCGTGACTCGGGCAAAGTTCGGGTGTCTACCACGATCTCTTATACTACAGCCTCCTCTAGAAACCCCCTTGAAGACAGTTACCTACGAGAGCCCCCTCAGAGCTGACCTCTTATAGAGACTATATCATCAGGGATTTCGCCTTTGAATTATGTGGTAAGTTTTGTGATGTATACCGGAAAGCGATCGATTTGAATTGATGAGGAGCGTGGATGATTTGTATTTGGATACTTCCTCTCGCTTCCTCTCTGCATCTATGATGTACACAATCGAAGACAACCTGTTTCTTCCTTTACTGACCTCTTCTGCCATCTCCCTGGTCATGATCGAGAGGATGTTCGTGCAGAGATCTCGAGAAGGGAACCGGAGCGAAGAGATGGACCCGAAACCCCGGGGCCAGAGACCAGCAACATCCAGGACCGCTTCACATGTTGTGCTTCTTTGGGTGGCATTATTCTGGCGCTGGTGAATTGAGCCTGTTTTCAAAAGAAACGAACAATCATTGTCCTTCATCCTCAATCTGTTGAATCTCACCGTCCAAAAGCTTCGCGCGTCAAGATTATTCCAAAAGTGCCTGTGTCCATTTCACAGGTCTCTCTAAATTTTTGTGCTGAATCTGCCGCAGAACAGTAACAATAAGAAAAGAATGAATTAAGGGACCAGGCCACGTCCATTGAATAGGAGAGGCGGCCAAAAAAAAAAAACCATCGCAGAGGTATGCTGCCCTCAATCCAGAAGCAATGTCAGCCCGGCTAAGACAGACCAAGCCCAACACATCCCAATGTCTCTCACACGTATCCTTGCACTGTCTACCTAGGCACGACGTGGTAAGCCCCAGCTCCCCCATGCCCAGCCCCGATGTTATCGCGCCCCATGTCTTCTCCCCATCGCACATGCAACCCCCAACGACCGTCGACCTCAGACTCAGTGCGACCTCTAGCTTTCAACCGTTGAAGCATCGCGTCCCACTCCGCGGTGCGCTGTTCCTCATCCCACTGCGATCGATGGTTCAAGTAGCGCAAGAACTCCGCATCTTCGACAGTGGTCCACCATCGCCCGTGCATGAGTTTGCGCCACTTGGTCTTGCAAGCCAGAGCATCTCGCCGCCCAGGGAAAGCTTGCCCCAGGACGACGACCTCCTCCCAATCCTTGTAGCTGGCCCCAATAACTTTGAGCTGGTACTCCTGGTCAGGGGTCCAGTCATCGTTGGCATACTTCTCTTCGTTCACCAGGAAAATCCATCTCTTGCGGGGATGCCACACCACGCTCGGTCGCTGAGGGTCCCATGCCGGAGGGTCGGGCACGTAGGGTGTTTGGGCATCGGCATGCTGAGGGACGGCGGCTGGAGTATTAATCCCACGCCCAAAAAGAGTTTGAGAAGCTGCAGACATTGGATTGTTCATGGACTGAGACCTCGGAAGGCCAAAAGAAGCCATGCTCGGTTGAGGACCAGCCAGGTACGGGTGTGGCTCGTAGGGGTATGGACGGCCGTGATCGATCGGTGGAGCTAGGAAATTTACGCCCCGAGACCTGCTCATGGGGGGCACCTGGCCTCTTGGAGCGTAGTTTGGGGACACGGATGGTAGGTGCCGGAATCGTGGAACAGGGGCTTGGGTAACGACAGGAGCGCCAGGAGGAGGCACCGGCGATGGAGCGTATCCCAAGGCCAAATTTGCCATGTAACGTGCCCTTTGTGGATCAACGTGCTCGGGAAGATCATCATACTCTTCATCCTCGGGAGTATCCCCACGTCGTCCGCTGCCGTTCATTGTGGCCGATACTTTTGAAGACCGCTGTTTTTCGGGAATTATGGAAAAAAAGAATCCACCTGGGAAAGGGGTCGGTTACTGCTGTGTTCGAGTTGGTGCGCTCACAACGTCCAAGTAGGTTGGGGAGTCGAGTTCCTTGAGTGTGGTTGTGGTGTTGTGGTGTTGTGGTTTGGGCGCCTTGAACGCTTGTCTGATAGTGCCGTGGGTTTAAATACTTTTGGAAAGCCATCGTGACGATTTCGTGAGTGGCCGTCACTCGATTATTCGGAAGACTTGCAGTATTGACTAATTGCTTAGCCACACTAACAGACAGTGACTTTCCAGTTAAGAGGTCTTACGCCTTCCCTCTTCGCTACCGGGCGCCTGCTGTCGGCCTTCCAGTATGGGTGAGTTATGGTCCATAGGTGTTACTCACCGTAAGCAGTGCCGATGTAGCTCAAGCGTGCTACGGCAGTGTCATTTTCATTCCTGGGATCGCCATTTTGAAGTGATGCTTGGGGGAAATAGAAGGGTGTCAATGACTTGGAGTTGGCTTGACTTACTGCTGGGACTCAAGTGTGACAGCCAGAGACTATCATAATGATTGTTACTGTAACAGCGCAAGAGCTGTGAATGGTCTTTTCAATGTCGTACCCGAGCAAAGTTTGTGAGTTAACAACCTCAACAATATAGGAATTATGTACTGTTTTGATGGATATCTATCAGCTGCCATGACGGGTAGAGTCTGCTCTAGATCGTTTTCATGATATGAGGTCTCGCCCATTCAGACCATCTCCGAGAGAGGACGACCATTGACATGTCCTTCGCACTCATTCTTTAGAGCACACGTCCTCCATTTTGATTATGCTCTCTTTCAGAGGAATCCGTCACAGAAGTTGACACCCAGGTATGTCACTGCAAGGCGAAACGCCCCTCCGCGTCAATGAAAGAATTGGACTGCCATGATGTGATGGATGAAAAGACGGCGCATTTGTGACTGTCAAACTCCGAGCGCTTGTCAGCAGAGCTCCGTCATGATAGATCTACACGCAAGTCAACTGTTAGCGAAGTGGTTCATTCAAGCACTGATGACCTATCTCACGAGCCGCTCAGGTCTCAACGCCGCCGACACAGCCTGTCTTTCAGGCTTTCATCGTTGGCCGTTCAAGGGAGTTTGCGTGCCTGGGTTGAAGCCTGGATCAGCTTGAGTGCGTATTTGTTTCCCTATGGACACGAAGTTGGACTGCCAAAGCAGTGAATAACAAGCGGCTTTTTCTACGGAAGTAATCTATGGTTCTGGGACACGCCCGGCGATGCATTCTCATAAGCCCCATGTTGGTTAGTCCGCAAGGCTGGGACATCCAAGCACCTAATCGTTGCCATCGGGAACTCTTTCTTGGGGCGCTGGAGAGGCACAAGAGAGAAATCATCTCTCGCTTATCTTCTTCATGTGACGTAGTGACTTGATGAGCCATTCCGTATCCCATCAGATCGAACCCTGAGAGAAGCGGTACCACAGGTCTGCATCGTGCATAATCCGTTGTGGAACTGTAAAGTCATCATGTCGGCTTTCTAAAAGACAGTAACCATGCCATCCTGTTGCTGTTGCCTTACCCTGCTGGATTGCGAGGAGCTTGAGGACTTGAGGCCACCTCTTCCCACAAGCAAAGCTTGTGGAATGTATCCTCTAGATTACCTTCGTCAGGAGACAGATGGCCAACCACAAGGCCATTGGCCTCCTCCTTACTCGTCTATCTTTTGAGAATTACTCGTCTGTCACCACGGTGAAGTTATTGAACCGCCACTTGAAGCCTGTGAGAATGAAAACGGTTGTATTACATAACATTTTAGCTTTTGTGCTGACGGTAGACACTTACATAGGGACTCTAGATAGGTGCAGTATGACTCGGGGCACAACTCTCCTGCAGACATTGCGCGAATTCACTAGATTAGTCGAGATATGATACGTGCTTGCTGTCGAGACCTCGGAATCTGGCTTGCTTGATACGCGATCACAACAGTTGGCGCCAATGGGAGCGGTGTAATTCAGCTTTCAAGTCACTGTTTGGGGTTGCAGGCCCCGGGGTACATCATGGCTAAAAGCACTATGGACCCATGGTTGTTCAAAAAAAACCACAGTATCCATTGCCAGCCTCGGATGCTGTTTGAAGCTACGTCTCGTGCAAGACTGCATAGGTGTTCTCGTGATCAAACGAGGTCATCTATTTTGAGACTGTTAATCATCATATTGAGCCGCTTCGCCTTTCTCTTCGGCGAATGTATACCTTACCTCGAACCTAGCAACCACGACTCGATTTCTATCAGATCTCTCAGTACAGCCGCAGTACGCTGAGTCGTCTTGGTGGTGTCACATCAGATCCGAGGTTGAGCCGCAAACCTCTAACATATCCAGAGATTCGTTCCTATCATATTTTACGTAGCACCCACCGAAGGCATTGGTCAGATACATAGCCTACGACATGTGCCTGGAGTGCTCGAGCCAGGAGGTTGAATCGGTTGAGTTTGGTCCAAATCAAGATTGGCCAAGGAACGTGCATCAGATCTGGCATCTTCTCGTCGTGCGGCCGACGCTGTTCATGGCGAACGACTCGAATGCCGCAGGTTAAGCTTCCTGGACCCAAGGGACCGGGTCTGGGATTGTGTTGTATAATGGGTACAGCGCTATTGGGCAGAGGAAGGGTTCGCAGGGCCCCAGAACTGCCAGACTAGCAGACTAGCAGGCCGGTCAGGGCTGATGATGCAAGTCTCCCGTGGCGCCCCACCCCCACCTACCGCTTTGGGAACTCGGGGAGCGGTTCCGCTCCCTCTCCTCCCGCCTCAGATGATGTCCTGTCCCTCAATTGTGGGGCAAGCGATTCTTTTTGTGACTGACTCTAGTCCCGGTCGCTGAGTGAGGGAAGCTGGGCGACATGGTAAGACCCAAGACAGCCAACCAACCTTGTGGTATCACCACCATTGAGGGAGCATCTGCGCAATTGAGCACTGGCAATTGTAGGACCAAGATGACCACCAGGGTGTCAATTGGTTGCAGGCGTAGGAATTTAATGACTCTGTCTTGCTGGATAAGTTTTGGGGCTGCCCCTCCATTGCAGCCGTTGCTCGTGTCAAGGAGTGGAAATTAGAATTACATCAAGGCCCCCTTGCAAAGTCTCCTTGCCCGACATCTGAGTCACCACCAGCAACACCAAAAGGAATTGATATCTTTCTTGGTTTCTTTAAATCCCGGGACCATTCTCGACTTCTCCATCAGTGCTGATTCTCCGGCAATTATCAAGTCAAGGATTTTTTGGGAGTACAAGCTTTGCTTCTGCGGCCTGACAAACTCCGACATCCCGCCCTCCAAAAGCTCCAAATTTTTTTCCTTTTCCTGACGAACATCCCACCTTCGCCCCGACTTCGCTTACTACTACGACCACGACCACCTCAACCACAAACATCCAGCCTTACACCAGCATTTGTCTGTCGTTGCACTCGTGCCTGTTAAACACGGTCTTGTCCTTCCCATTTGCACATTCTTGCGACTCTTGATCGCAGCACACACACCCTGCTCGTCTCGAACCAGGAAATCCAACCCTCACAATGCCTGGAGTAGAATTCGTACCACAACTGGCGGACGATGTCAGAGGTATGCACTCAATCTTCACCTTGACAGGCCGTACTCTCTGTACAAGATAAAAATCCTGGCCATGAGTCTGCAATGTCCAATTTCCCACGGCGCAACCCCCCAGGCCCTGCCCACGGGCAGTGAGCAACATGCTTGCATCGCAGCCGGCTGACATGTTCTTCTTCCTCCTTCGCAGTCGAGGGCCAGGACCCTCTGATTCCTCCCGCCCTGCTCATCTCCGAGCTCCCTGCCACCGAGACCGCCCTCGAGACCATCGTCAAGGGCCGCCGCGAGGCCGAGAGCATCATCATGGGCCAGAACGACCGCCTGCTCGTCGTCGTCGGCCCCTGCTCCATCCACGACCCGGCCACCGCCCTCGAGTACGCCGACAGGCTCAAGGAGCTGTCCGACAGGCTGTCCGGCGACCTCTGCGTCATCATGCGCGCCTACCTCGAGAAGCCCCGCACCACCGTCGGCTGGAAGGGCCTGATCAACGACCCGGACGTCGACAACAGCTTCAAGATCAACAAGGGCCTGCGCGTCTCCCGCCAGATGTACAGGGACCTGACCAGCAAGGGCATGCCTATTGCCTCCGAGATGCTCGACACCATCTCCCCACAGTTCCTCGCCGACTTCATCTCGGTCGGCGCCGTCGGCGCGCGGACCACTGAGTCCCAGCTGCACCGAGAGCTCGCCTCCGGCCTGTCCTTCCCGGTCGGGTTCAAGAACGGCACGGACGGCAACCTGGGCGTCGCGATTGACGCCATTGGTGCCGCTGCTGCCAAGCACCACTTCCTCGGTGTTACGAAGCAGGGCCTGGCCGCCATCACCCGGACCAAGGGCAACCCCTACGGCTTCGTGATCCTGCGCGGCGGCAGCTACGGCCCCAACTTCGACAAGGAGAACGTGCAGAAGGCCAAGGACACCCTGACCAAGAAGGGACAGAAGCAGGCCATCATGATTGACTGCTCGCACGGTAAGTCCCCCCACACCCAAGGATCACATTACCATGACCACACCAGCTGACCCCAGTGAACAGGCAACTCCAACAAGGACCACCGCAACCAGCCCAAGGTCGCCAAGACGATCGGCGACCAGCTGCGCGAGGGCGAGAAGTCCATCATCGGCGTCATGATCGAGTCCAACATCAACGAGGGCAACCAGAAGGTCCCCGCCGAGGGCCCTGCCGCCCTCAAGAAGGGCGTCAGTATCACCGACGCCTGCATCGACTGGGACACCACCGTCACCGTGCTCGAGGACCTCGCCGCCGCCGTCCGCGAGCGCAGGGAGAAGAACAAGGGCCATGCCAACGGCAATGGCAACGGCCACGCCCAAGCCACTCCCCTCGAGGAGGACTAAATTAGCATTTTGCCTTCACGGGGCATCTAGCGGGATACAAAAAATGAGAAAAAGGCCAAGCATCTGGGCACATGTGGTGCGATTGGGTTGATGTAATTCGAGCTTGTTGGGTGTTTTGCGTGAGATACCGCTGAAGATACCTGAAGATGAGGGGGACGAAATGCTTTTTTTCCCGCTGGAAGTGCCTTTTTCCGGAGGAAATGCCTTTTTCCGGAAATACACGTATTAGAAGGACTTCCGGTCTTTCTTGTGCAAGATTCGGAAAACAAAGTCAGTCCATGGTTTAGAAAAAGGGGCGTTTTGCAAATTGATATTTTTGGGCTTCCACGATTTCGAATTCACGACATGACTCTGTGCTTGTATGCTCTGACCACCACATAAATTTAGAGACGGTGGTAATGTGCCCTTGTTGGAATCGTTCCAGTGGTCAGCCAGTCACCTCAGACTGTCTCGTTGCAGTGGTTCTACGATCCTGTTGAGTTCTTTGCTACCGCTGTGAAGGAACCGTCCAGGGCAATCTGAGTTGGCCTATTTCTAGGATGCGCGACGCAGGGCTTTTACGATGCTTCAATGAGTCGTGCTTGTCTACGTGGCATTTTACAGCAACCCATGGGCATGTTGATGTTGGACAGCGACATACTCATGTGTGCGTCAACAGCAAGGGGTCCGTCAAGGACGATAGAGCTCGAAAGGAAGAGCCAGCCAAAATATGTAGCATTGTAGTCTATTCCGACCCCCAATCTGCGCCGGTTTGTGCCCCCTAGTTCGTCTGCAAACTGCTCTCCCGACTATGCCCAGCAACAGCCGCATAAGCACCGCGGCCACCGTCCGTCCCAGTCGAGCCCAGCCCGCCCCGGCCAAGAGGCAAGATACCACCAACACCGCCACCAGCCCTTCCTCCTCCAGCCTCCCTCCGGCCCCTAGGCGGTCCACCACCACCACCAGCACGACCAACCCCCCCTCCGATCCCAGGCAACCCACCACCGCCCGCCCGCATGTCAACGACCTTCTGCACGGCAGCCCAGCCCAGCAGGCCCGCGGTGCCGAGGATGAACCCCCAGACGATGACCTGGTCCTTGCGGCTGTCGCGCTGGAAGCACATGGTCGAGACGTCCTTGTCGGCGGCGCCCTTGCAGATGGGCAAGGATTGCGACAGGCAGAAGTTGCGGTTGCACTGGCTGCAGGACCCGGACGAGGAGCCGGCCTGGGCGCGGCGGGCGCCCCGCTTCTTTAGCCCGATGGTGTCCTCCTCGGCGGCGGCGGTGATCTCGTCGAGGTCGGAGGAGAAGCTCAGGGCGTCGGGGTCGTCATCTTGGGGGTCGGTGGGCGTCGTGTCGCCTCCTCCGGAGGGTGGTTGGTGCTGCGATGGGGGTCTGGAGGAGCCTGGTGTGGAGGACTTGGGTTTTATCTCTATGATTGTGCTGTTTGTGAAGCAGGTGCATTTGCAGAATGTTGGCGCCGCTGTGATTATACATGCCGGGTCAGTTCAATGGCTTCGTCTTAGGGGAATGCCATCTGTCGCGGTGGATTGGATGACTGGCTGCTTGGATTGACTTACTCGCTGCCACCGCCAGGGAGGCGAAGGCGCCTAGCAAGAGGAGTAGAAAGCTGAGCCGATGCATATTGCTCGTAGTGGGCCAGACTACATCGCAGGACAATAAGGTCCACGAAGTTGAGGAGTGAATAGATAAGTTACTCGAAGTTGGGAAGCAGCCGCGTTCGGGCGACGTCGTGGCCTTGCCTGCCGCGAACCCCAGATCCCTGCCGGCGAATCTGGGGAGCTACAAGCACCCCGGCGAAATTTCGAACTCCAGCAGCCACGCCTTTGCGCCAGGAGTCAATTCGGTGTTTCCAACCACCTCCCGCCAATTCGAAACACACACATAGACGATGCGGAGGATAGCGAGGATACAAAGGCCCTCTGCGGCACTCACCCAGTGCCTGCAGGCCTCGGCCTCGACACCCCAGCACACGGCCGTCTGCCGAGCAGCAACAGCGACGACGGCAGCGAGGCGGACACGCGACTTCTCGACGACACCACACAGGCCGTTCCAGAGCTCAGGGCGACTAGCAGAGAAACAGATTCCCCAAGAAGAAAAAGCAGCCAAAACAGAAGAGGCTCTCGCCGAAAAAGAGGAAGACACTCCCACCGAAAATGAGGCCGCAGCAGCACCACCCACGACCGAAGCCGAGCAACAAACCCCAGAAGAAGCAGCCGAGCAGCTCCTCGACGCCTACGACCCCGCCGCCGCCGAGGCCGAGGCCGCGGCCCTGGCAGAGGTCGAGACGGACCTGGTCCTGCCCCCCTCGGACCTGGCCGTCGCGCAGCGCGAGGACGAGCTCGAGGCCGCCGGCGTGGCGTACGAGCCCGCCGAGAGCGCGCACGGGCTCCAGGTCGTCGGCGGCCTGGGCGGCTGGTTCGAGCGCGACGAGCACTGGGGCGCGTCGAAGCGGTACGCCGGGTTCGCGCCCTCGCAGAGGGTGGCCGATCCGAGCTTGCTGGAGCTGAACGTGCGGAGGGCGGTGGCTGAGGCGCTTGCTGTCGCGGCTGCGACTGCCGCGGGAACAGCGAGTGACAAGGCGCCGCTGCTGACGGGCCTGTGGGAGCGCGGTGGGCGGGAGGAGGCCGAGAGGGCCCTGGGCCTGCGGCTTGAGGTCCGTGGGGACGGCGCCGTTGGTGTCGTCGCTGCTGAGGCTGAGGGGATTGTCCAGGGCCTGCGGTGGGATCCTGAGGCGCCGGATGCGTCGGTTGCGCAGGCGGGTGAGGAGGTTGGCGCGCAGCAGTTCTCGCCTGATGAGGCGAGGGAGATTGTGCAGTCGTGGGACCAGGGCTGGAAGAACATCTCGCTGCACGACGTCCAACTCAAGTTTGCTGTAAGTTTGGGCATCAACGGGAACACATTTTGTTTCGGCTGGTCTGGCAGGTTGCTTGATTCTTTGACTGCACATGCTAATATTCTTGCCCTATCTACAGGTAACGAAGCGCATCCTCCAGCTCACAGGCCACGCGATCCCCGACGCCAAGCTGCTGTCCATCCACACGGCCGGCCAGCTCGTGGCGCTCCTAGTCAAGCCAGAGCCGCCCACCAAGGTCGCCGAGGTCCTCGAGCAGCAGGGCGAGCTGACCAGCCTGCCCAACGTGCGGGTCCACGCGACGCGGCGCACACCTGTACACAAGCACCAGGAGGTGGGCCGGTGGAAGGTGATTGTCGAGGAGCTCGAGAAGAGGAAGATGCCGGCTACCGGCGACGGTGGCATCGGGAGGTTCGTGGAGGACAAGTGGCTGAGGGGGCCCAGGCTGCCCAAGAACGAGAGGAAGAAGAGAAGGTGATTGGAACAAGGAACGTCTGCTGTGATGGAGACCTGCATGCGGACGTCGAGGCGCTACATGTATGCCAGGTTGGGGTCAGGCCGTAAACTACAATGTAAATGGACTTGCCACCGCGGCTGGCAAATATATCCCAGGCCCCATCTATATTTGTATTGAGCACTGTAGGACAACGCATCCCTCAGCTGACCGTGGTATAACGCTTTCATCATGGGGACCTAATCTGTTTGTACGTTTTAGATTTGGTCGGCTGTGGCATGATCGGAATAAGAACTTGTGAAATCACAGCTTCGGAGAAATTTAGCGGTGCAAACGCCGGCATGAAGCGTTTTGTCTACATAGAGCGCATGCATTATGCGGCTTATGAATCCTAGAACAAGCACCACGGCGAGCAAGCACTGCTTCAAGGTTTCGCCTCGTTGAAACGAGTTTTATGAATGATCGATTGTCATAGAGTGCTATGAGTATCTGTACATTCTGGTGCGCAACGTAAGAAGTGACCTTCCAATCTAGCCCATTTATTCCTTCACCATTTCAGTTGCCATGCTGGTCGAAGTTGTAGAGGTTGTCGCGAAGTATGATTTACTTGCCGCACTTGCCTGATAAATCGTTAGCCGCAATGGCCTTCAAACCGCTGGTGGTGAAAGCATGTGTACTCACAGTCGGCGCCGCAGCTGCAGGGCTTAGTGCAGGAGCATGTGTCAGCCATGGTGGTTGATTGTAGGGGTTTTGGTTGGTAATAAAATCTGAATGTGTATATACGTGATAGATGGTAGTTAGATGCCAAAAAGTAAACACTCTGAAGGGGAGAGAAAGGTGGTCTTATATATCCGAGGGTGCGTCAATTGTGCGGGATTCCCACAGGCAGGGGCTGTCGGCCTGCAGGAGGAGGGGTCCTCTCACCTGGGCCCTAATCCCTGTCAGAATGATGCGGATTCGCAAGCGTCAGCCAGGCAGCCCCACCTGTACAGCACGAGTACACTACACGCTGCGACGTATTCTTTGCATGCTTCCACCTGCGACCCACCATCTTCGATCTGGGTATGCCTCAACCAATAACAGCACATCATACGGCCGACTGGCAGGATCTTCGCCCAGGGTCCATGCTCGCCCAGCCGCTGCCAGGACAGAGGGATCCCCTCTATTCCTCGGAAACCCACCCCTCGGCTGTCGACGCCGCGGCGATGCATTTGCCTCCCGACGCCTCTTTCGTCTTTGGCCAGACTTACTAGGCCGCCAGGCCCTCAGCCAGGCAGCTAGTGTTCGGCGCCGCGGGCTAGCGATCTCAGGGTCAAAGCAGAAGGTCACTACGGTGTACCGTTGACCCCGTTGGATGCGATATTTGTGCGCGATCCTGAGCCAGTCCGCTTTGAGGCTGCGCCGGTTCTGCGCATTACAGTTGCAACAAAGGACAGTCCTGCGTCCGTCCGACCATCACATGGGGCCTAGACGTCATTCGGCCACACCATCGCTGCGTGGTTTGTGCGGGATTGAGCCCCTCCTACAGTCCAGTGCTTGGTGGTCAGGGTGGTATGAGTCTCACTACGGATATGGCATACAAACCGCCACCACGAGCTGCCGAGACGTCACCGTCAGTGGCGTGGGGTCCTCAGGCTTTCTCGATCCCCGTCTCCCTGTTCTGATGCCCGCTTTCAGCGTGAGGCGAGGACAGACGACTGGATGCATCGGCCACCACCCAAAGCACCGGGCTGTTTCAACTGAGGGGGACGGTGGGACCAGCTTAACACGCTGGGCGGTTGAAATATTTGGTATAACCCCACGCCCGTTTTACGTTATCCGACCTCGTTCGTTATCGAGCTGGTATGGATAGACATCCCCCATAGGTCGGCACAACACTTGAGTTGGCAGGTTTGGCTCACCTCCACTGACTCGGGGTGGTCAGCAGAGGACGACAGAAACAGCAGGTGTGTCTGCCTCTGGCCGGCTCTTCCCAGCCAAACAGCTCTCTCTGTTTATGCCTCTTTTGCCGCCCACAAGCTTTCTTTGTGCGTCTGTCTGTCTGCTTGACTGACTGACGGACCAACCGAGAGCCAGCCTGCCAGCATGCGGGCAGAGGCATGGCTTTCTCCGTGAATCGAGGCCCACGCCGCGGGTAGCATCGTATCACTAGCATATCTGGATCATCTTATCAGCCTCCGCACTGATGCCCCTCTGTCTTTCGAGGGGCTCGGTACAGTGCTATACGAGACTGCATCAAGCCCTTTTCCCATTTGGATCGCTGCGGCGATACGCCAACGGGGTAATAGTTTACGGATGCGGACAGTCTGTCTTCCAGTGGTGGCACCTTTAGGCCGCAGACTGTGGCAGCCATGGGCGGGACATTGCCTCGTCTCACATCTCTGTGTTGTGGATAACTCGTATGTGCCGCCAGCCCGAGCGACAGCGACAGCCGAGCTACCGACGACCGTCTCTTCTATGTCGCCATTTCCGCCGAATTGATACTGCGCTCGCTCAGGACAGCCTCAACCCAGGATCTCCGTAACCTTGTTAAGTGGAACCCCGGTCAAGTGCTGGCCATGTGCACCACACCACTCACGAGTTGAATTAATGATGGATAATCAGCTACTGCTTGCTTGCCTCACCAACTCATCTTGACATAGATCCATTCCACACCTTGTAGCCCGTTGTCCAGGTATGGAGTGATCTCACAACGGCAAATGATAGGTATCATTGCCTACTCCGCCTGACCTCAAGTGGCATAAGCTTCCCCGGACCAAGGGCTTTTTGCGGGAGTCGGTCAAGTTTCCAGAACAATGCTATTCCAGCACGATGCGACATCGCGCCATAGCCACTATATTGGTGGACGTCGGCGTTCTATCATAGGAATACTTCACGCAACAATCCTGGATATATGCCACAAGCCACAAATGCGTGATTCCTACATGGCACTTATCATACGCCGGCCAAGCCTGATTGGCCGCCCTTGCCACACAGTTTCCCTTTCCACCCATACCATGGCTGTCACCTGAGAACAGAGCATCATCGTGTCCCACGGCGGCACCGCGGTACCGCAGCCCTGTAACGTGGAAGTAACCTCGATCAAACGATTTCCAATGCAGAAATACGGACACCATCAGAGGAGAGCATGACATGACATGACATCGAATCCGATGCCCCGCTCGGAAGACGAACACGGCAATCCCCCCACCGCCAACCATGAGACGGGCACAACCGGCTCAATGCATACCATTGCACGCCTCTCAACCTCAGAAGACATCGAGGCCCACCTGCCGTCCCTCCGGGTACTGCTGCAGTCATGCGTCAATCCGGATCCGTCCACCTCCTCCATCGGCTTTCTCGCCCCGCTGTCTGACGCGGACGCGGACCAGTACTGGCAGACTTTAGGTACGACCAGCCTGGCCAACGGAACGTGCTACCTCTTCGTCGCCCACCTGCCCAGTTCCGGCGATGATAGACACACCGGTGACGAAGAAGTTGCGGCGACTGTGCAGCTCTTCACCATCCCCAAGGCCACGCACGCCCACCGCGGTGAGGTAGCCAAGCTTCTCGTGCGGCCCTCGTGCCGGCGCTCCGGGTTGGGAAGAGCCATGATGGCGCACGTCGAGGGTTTCGCGAGGGACGTACTCGGCCTACGAGTGCTCACCCTCGACACCGAGACGGAGACGCCTGCGCGCGCCTTTTACGGCCGAATAGGCTGGAATGAATGGGGCACCTGTCCGGACTACGCGGCGTTTGCGGACGGGAGGCTGGGGAGTGCTACGTTCTTCGTGAAGGCTTTATAGTGGTGCTGTCTGGCTGGCTGGGTGCCTTATTGGCAAAGCAGCCTCCTCAGGACCGCTAGAGCATCAAGACTCGCGTCTCCCCAATACACACGTCCACCGCAAACGCCAGCCCGGCCAACTCAACCCTCTGCATCCGGACGTCCTCCCTCGGGAATCCCCGGGACTCCATAGGCCACCTCCCCAGCGTCGGACTCTCGAGCATCTCGGCCTCAACAGCCGCCTCCCCATCAGCAGACTCCAGCCTCGCCTCGATATCTGCCATGCGCCGCATCGTCTCGGTCCTAAGCGCGGCGGCTCTACTCTTCTTCAGCTCGGCGAGGCGTTCCGGGCTGTTATTGTTGTTGGTCCTGATACTATTGCCGAGAGAGTCGTCATCGTGACTGAGGCTGCTGGCAGACGATGATAACGAGAAAAAGTTCTCCATCTCAAATCTCACTCTCACTCGGAGGTGCGCCTTCGCCTTGGGAACCCATGCTACGCACTGGTCGACCAGTCCGTGCCCGCAGTACTGCTCGTCCACGCAGTCCCATCCGGCCCCGCCTGTGGTGCATGCGTGCCTGATCCCGCCGTCCTGGTCATGCTGCGCCCGGAGCTCTTGGCTTTTCGTGTGGATCACCTTGCTCAGCCGCGCGATGAAGTCTCTAAGCCTGACCTCTGGGCTCGGAGCCCTGGGTCGGTTGGGGGACTCGCTTTCCGCCTTTGGCTTTAGGCTATCTGCGTCCTCATCCATGTCCTCCTCAGCTGGCGGCGTAGGAAGGTGTCTGGCCCCATTCACCGCGATCTTTCGTCTTTTGCTTTTGGGTGGCAGTTGTGGGCTCAGGGTTGCTGCTGAGGGGCCAAGGAGCGAGTCCACCTCGACCTGATGCAGGACATAATCGCCCGGTCCCAAGGTCCCCTTTGCAGCCCGCGACGGCTGCCGCCGCCTCCCCACGGCCGCGGCCTCGCGGCTGCGCTGGGTGAGCTGCCGGCCTGCTTCCTCCTTGTACCACTGCTCTGCCCTCCTCGTGAAGCTCGACAGGCAGTAGACCTCTCCCCTTCGGAGGGGCGGCGAGGGGGCTGATTTGGGTGTTGTCGCACAGAACTTGAGGATCTTGTCGAGATCTGGTTTGTTGGGGGGCGTCATTGGATTTGACTCGTAATCATCCTCCGTGCTTCTTGGTCTTCAACGCCTTTTTGGGCCGTGAGATATCGAGGAGCTAACTATGGCTTTCCTTGTAATACTGTGAGAGCCGGGCGTGTCGGTATAACATGCATGTTTCCCCTTTGTTGTGATGCCACGGCCAGGTGCCGAATCTGGCAAGGTGTTGGGGCAGCATCGAAAACA
This sequence comes from Diaporthe vexans, assembly GCA_021188095.1. Lineage (NCBI taxonomy): Eukaryota > Fungi > Ascomycota > Sordariomycetes > Diaporthales > Diaporthaceae > Diaporthe > Diaporthe vexans. The sequence goes on along the minus strand of JAJLLZ010000004.1, from coordinate 3,305,088 downwards.
CGGTCAAAGACGATGCGGTTGGTAGTTCCTTTCAGCGGACGAGCCGTTGGAACTTGTTTGAGAACTGGTGAATCCCAGCTGCTGGGGCTGGATCTTCCTGGGAATAAGAGAGCATGGGGAACAGTGGCCACTCACTCGAGCAAATAAGCGGCTTTGATTCTCGAATCACGCGCATGTAGTGTGGCACGTAAGGAACAACGTGAAGTATTGGGCTAATCTGAGCGTGTTTGCCGTAGCGTCATACTACCGCACAGATTACTGTGAGATGGGTATACACTGTAATAAACACAATGAAAGGAGAAGAAAGTAGTTTCTGTCAAATAGAAAAAATTACAACGTAAGCTAAGCATGTGAAGGGGAAATTTACTATCAATTTCTAGAAAAATGCCTTCCACCTTCTCAAACAAATTATCAATGTTTCAGTTTCTTGAGTGCTTTCATTTAGGAAAACAACATCAAGATTCTTAGATTCAACCTACATGAAATCTCTTATAAGCAACCTGTTTGTGCTGAAGTTACTTACCAGCGGATCAGCTCGGCCTTTTACATAGTCCACACGACCACAACTCAATGTTCTCTGGACGTCTTGTGGGGTCATTTCCCCGTGCTCCATCCAGGACTGACGTTCATTTACAGTATCTGGTCGTTGTAAATAGTCGTTGGAACGTGAAGGACGCGAGCGTCCAGATCCAACCACGCCATCTTCGCTGGTCCTATATTAATCGGATAGTTCGCCAATAATTGGCAACGTCTGAAGCCGGTAGATTTGTTCAATGACACGCGATATTTGGAGCGGACCCTCCGAAGACTCCTCGTGATTTTTCGGCCGTATTCTGGCAGTCATTGGTTCTCTCCTAACGAGATCCCATAGAGCGTAGAGACGACGCCCAAGCAATGGATGTAGTGCCCGTGGAAAAACAGGTCCACACACCACGGCAAAGAACAGGCACTTATACGACGGGGTAAATTTCCTACAGGGAGCAATCATGGAATTATAGGCTGATGGTGGAGGTGCAGTTCCATTTGTCGCGACGAAAAGTGGAAACCAGCGTACCTCACTGCGCCGCGCGAAGCGACCCGTTCATGGTGCTAAGCGCCGGCCCCCTTCCCTCTCACCAACAGCAGAATTTAACCATTTCACGTGATTACCCATATACCCCACTATGAATGAGACCTGGAGCTGCGGAGGGCGGGGGAACTATCCTCGCGACGACAGCACTTGAGACTTTGTGAAAATCGTTCTCTCGGACTGAACAAATCCACCCTGTCCTTCATTCTTATACCTGACCAGCTGGAGGCATACCGCGACGAGACCAGGATACGAGCCAGGAAGCGGGACTGGAATGCATCACGTGTGGAAACCCACGAAAGATTCCTCAGAGGCCGCGGCCCTCAAGCCGGAGCAAGCCATGCAACCTAGAAATCCTTGCGACACATGCTGTGACCTGGATCACCGACGTCCTGTGAAGCCTGAGGAAAAGGAAAGTGGGGTTAAATCATTTAATGGCATGGGCGACATCATTTTGAGACAGACTTTGGGTGCCTATGAAACCAGTGCAGAGCTGGGTTGTCCGATTTGCCGTCTTTTAGTAGCAGTTCTCGATCACTTCTGGCCCGGCTTGACGCGAGATACGGGAACAATCATGGTTTTGACCTCTGAGAATTTGCCAACGTTAGGCCCAGCAGATTCGTCTTTTTATGTATGCTTATACACCAAACAAGGCCTAGGTAAGTGTTCACTTTTCACTCAGCGTTGAAGATCTACGGTCCGGGACACTGCGCTATTAGCATTACTCCCGCTCCTAAGTACTAATGGTATTTCGTCTATATCAGGTCAGGAACATGGCCTGCCGCAAGTCTCTGTGAGGCCGGAGATCAGTCCGTCTCACTCTTCCCCTGAAGCACTCGAATTCTTGCGCCGGAATCTCGCCGAGTGTAAAGAGGAGCATGCGTTGTGTAATGCGGCAAATTCTGGTGTTCAAGTTATGCCAAAGCGGCTCGTTCATATCAGAAATGACTATCACGCGATCCTTGTCGAGGCCACCGAGGGAAGCGAACATGCCAACGCTACCTATGCAGCGATAAGCTACTGCTGGGGCGGAGATCAAAGCTTCAAGACGGAAAGGTCCAATCTGTCGCACTTGATGGAAAACGGATTTCTCATTGACTCATTGCCGATCGTGTGGCAAGAGACCATCGGACTATGCCGCAAGCTCGGTTTATCATACCTCTGGATTGATGCCTTGTGCATTGTCCAGGATGACGAGGTCGATTGGGCGGAGGAGTCGATTCATATGGGCCCCATTTATGAGAACGCCTACCTGACGATCGCGCCGGCGACTTCTGGCTCGGCAGACACGCCGTATTTGGACAGTACACCTGACCTGAGCAGGAAGCCAGTGGATTTCACGGTTCTGCCAGCAACATCAGGTCGCCCAGCCACCACCGTGTCTGCTAGAGAAAAGCCGCGTCATTGGCACCTCCGCGAGAGTCACTATACGAACAAAGATCCATGGCGCCTGCGCGGCTGGACGTTGCAAGAGGAGATCTTGTCCCGGCGGCTGGTCATCTTTGGAGCCGAGGAGATGCAGTGGCGATGCAAAACGACTGCGTCCTGCGAGTGCCAGGCCAAAATTTTGTACATGTACACGGCCTGGCCCCAGGAACTTTTCGAGGGCGGTGGGCAAAGCTCAAGGGAAGAAAGAGAACGGAAAGCGCAGCTATATTGGCGCTATAGCGTGATAAATCGTTTCGGTCCCCGGCAATTCACCTATCCTGAGGACACTTTTTCGGCGCTGTCTGGTCTCGCACAAATTTTTGCTGGTGCGACTGGCTGGACTTATGTGGCAGGCATGTGGAAGGAGAATCTTCTCTTCGAGATGGGCTGGCACAATAACTTTGTCGAAGGACTGGAGCCGTTTTACCGAGTCTATACGGCGCCGACGTTCTCATGGGCTTCTGTTAATGGAATACGACGAGTTCACATGTTGGTACACGACGACAAATTCACGCCTGACGCCGAGGTAATCGACGTCAACATGGAGCTAAAGTACGCCGGTGCCCCATTTTCCACCCTGGTCGATGGAAGTGTAGTCATTCGCGGCCGACTTGCTCTGGCCTCGCTCGAATATGCCAACGGCAAGTACTGCATTGTGCCTGACAGTAGCACACAAGGCCAAGATGGTGCGGCTTCCAGAGAGGAACTCGAAATCTGGCCCGATTCGCATCTCCAAGCTGTGCCAGTAGCCACATCGTCACCACAAGGCCACCAGGACAAAGTATTGTGGACCGGGGCGCGTACTTCCAAAGCTCCAGATGGCTCCCATATAGCGCGATTGGGCGCTCCCCCCGAATCTGGGGGATGCAAAGTGTGGATGCTGTTGTTAGGCACATGCATCCAACGCATCTGCGACGGGGAAGATGTGCAATGTGTCCTTGTGCTCGGAAAGTCAGTTCGAAGACCTGGTGCTTATGAGCGGATTGGGCTTGTCTGCAATGGGAACGAGGGTAAGCGGACCTGGCAGTTGGGACCGATGAAAAATCGGGGGTGGACAGAAACTCTCACGATCGTTTAGTACCCTGATGAAACTCTTTGGCTTCTTGTTCGCCACAATGGTCTGCATTCGTTCCAGGGTTCTTGATCTTCTCTCTTCGCGTGACAGCATAAAATACTATCAGCACCTATGATCACGCAACGCATTTGGAAGGTGCTGTAATAAAGTACCTAGATAGTAATGTAACCAGAAATGCAAAAGGCTGAGCAATAATTCCTGGCCTATTTCCGAACACCCGGGTTCCCCGCCAATATCTCCTTCTCCTGCTCCTCGGTGATGGGCAAGACCGTCTTGATAACCTCATTCGCATGCAGTATCGCCTCCCTGGCCCCATCCCACGTCTTCCTCTTTCCCGTCTCGAAATACTTGTACATGTGCGCCGTCTCAAGGCCGTCGTTCATAAGCTTATACATCTTGCGGTCTTTCCACCAGAATTTCCACCCCTCCCACTTGAACGGACTCAGGTTCTCCATGCCCGTCCCGGCTGCATGGTGCAGCCACCCTTGGAACTCATATTGCTTAACCATGCTAACGTCGGCGCTGTTGTCCATCGCCCACCGCGAGGCGACCCACTCCTGATGCCTGTCGATCCACGCGTTCATCTCGGGCAGGGACGGGAGTGGCTCGACGCCGCGGAAGACGTTCGATATCGCCATGGAGGTCACGTCTGCAAAGGAAAAGCCGTTGGACTTTCCGAAGGCCGAGTAGCAAAGCATGGCGCAGGAGTCCGCATACTTGGGCGGGAACAGGTTCATCCACATCCTGTAGATAGGATCGCCCTTGTACCCGGCCGTCTTGGGCGTGCTCGTCTCAATGAAGGAGTCTCCAACCGCGCTCCAGTCCGCCCTGTAGCCTGTGCAGAGCAACACAGCATCGATATCATCCAACACCGTCCCGTCCAACAGCTCAACCTTCTTCGGCCCCAGGAACCGCTTCAACCCATGCACTGACTGCAGGCTGCCGTCCTCGAGGAATGGCATGATGTTCTCGAAGCTCCCGGGGAGCCTGAGCAGGATGCTGGGGATAGGCAGGAGCCGCCACTCGGGCTTGAGGTTCGGAAACATGAGCTTTGAGAACCACGTGATGAAAGCGTCCGCGAGAAACTTTGCTACCCCTGGGAAATATCGCTGAAGGAGGTGGGACATCTGCCGCCGCCGCCACGTCACCTGCGTGTCGTTGGGGACGCCCTTGCGGAAGCGCCGGAAGGGTAGGGCGCCGCGCCGGTGCGACAGGTAGACCGGGTGGGCGGCGTGGGGCATCAGGTCCGGGGCGATGTCGCCCGTGGTCGAGGAGAGGCCCAAGACCAGCACACGTTTGTTCTTAAAGGGCTGCGGACTGCGGTATTGCTGCGAGTGCATGATGACGCCCTCGAACATCTCCTGTCCCTCGAAGGTCGGCACGACGGCCTTGGTCTGATATCCGTGGCAGAAGACGATCTTGTCGAACTCGAGCGTCCTGGTTCCCTCGGCAGCAGTCTCGACCTCAAGCGCCCACTTGGTGTCGTCGGCGTTGCGCGACGCCCCGCGGACGGTCGTGTTCATGTTCCAGTGCTGCAGGGTGTCAAAGTGACGCGCATAGCTCTCCATGAAGTCCTGGAAGTGCTCCGTCTTCATGTAGATCGGGTACTTGTCCGGCATGGGGAAGTCGCTGAAGCCGCATGTGAACTTGGAGATGTTGGCCATGGTCCGCGGCAGGGCTGTGGTGTACGACGTGTTGTCCGAGTATGCCCACAGCCCGCCGACCTTGTCCCGTCTCTCGAAGCCTGAGACTGCGAAGCCATCGTCGCGGAGCTGCTTGAGCATGGAGAGCCCGGACGGGCCTGCGAAGGCTTATCAGTCGTGCAACTGGGCGATATTCAGGATGTTGAGCGCTTACCTGCACCTATCACCGCCACGGTCTGTTTCCCCATTGTTCTTGCAACCGAGCCCATGATCTGCTGCTCCAGTCTGCCTTGTGTAACACAATATAATCACGATGCACCCATGGAGACATAGAATGGTTGATGCCCAGCTTTTGCATGCGACGCCGAAAAGGTGGTAAGCACTAGAAATGGGCCTCAGTAAGATTATGATGCTCAGAGTCCGAGGCCTGGAAACGCTGGAGTGGATTGTATGTTAGCGCCAACGGTTCTGTTGGTTTGAGGATCGACGTGGCGCAGACTAATTCCTTGGTCAAGGGTCCAGAGCCACTTGAGCTGAGCGGACTCGGCAATCTTTTTGTCCGACACATGCATCATGCGACAACACCGCCATGGAAATGTGAAGGGTAGAAAATAGTCTTCTGAGATGAGAGGGATTTATGAAGGAAATTTGCAATGCTTCGCTTGCCTTGGTGTGAATTAAGTATGAGGGAGGTGGTCATTCCATTTCAAGCCTTGGTTTCCAGCATGAGCGCGTCTCCTCTACTAATCATTTAATCCGGCCTGAAGCCTAGACGAGCTGACTTGTGCATCGCAGTGGCCAATCCAGTTCAGTTAGGATCCTTATATCTCCTCAATATAAGTGTATATTCAGCCCTGACACTCGCGGGCTTGAATGTGCACTGGGCTTGTGTACGCTGAGACAAGTGTTATTCATATAATTTGTCAGAACAAATCTACTAATTGGAAATGTTCGTGGGCAGCCTCAATGTGTTCATGAGGACAGCCTTGGAACGAAGTGCACGAAGAGAGACGTGGAATCATGTAGTGGCCTTGTTTCGAGAAGCTTGTCCAATTATCCGGGTCTATTCTAGCCCCAAAGCGGAAATATACTACTTGTCGTGTAAGCGTTGCCAACTCGCCGATGATCCATAGAATCTCTTGCAATCAAGTTTCCAAAGCTCATGATGCATCCCTTTCCCTCCAAGGCTCTCATTTTTACCCTGCCTCAGCGTCTTCGCTCGGTTTCAATTTCCATGTTCTAACCTTTTCAGATAAAAACCAGGTTCCAGCTTGATGATATCTAGGTAACTTCGCAGTTGTGGCCGTTTCCCTTCCGCGAATCTGCTCCCCCAGCCATGTGCCCATATCATCCCAGATTGACGTCTCGACAACTAAGTTACGCAGTTCCACGCCTCCAAACACTTCGGCGAGCGCCCTTCCGACATCGAGATAAGACTCATAAACATACCTCCAGTCATGATCGATCTCCCCGCCGTAAGCCCCTGTGGCCTTGTACTCATGCAAGCTCCACGCCGCGCTCCTGGCGTCGACCTCCGAAGCCAAGTTTCCAACATGAAAGCTCTCAGCCATAAAGCGCAGCAACGCACGGAACAACTCGCTCGGGCAACTGCTGGGGTTTGACGACGTGGCGAGATTTTCGACCACGGGGCGTGCGTCATGTACACAAGATCCCTCTGCCTAGGGAGGGAACGATTGGCGCGGGACGACCTCGGACCAGAGAATGCTACGCTCTTGCAAGCCTGATGCTCAAATGTTAAGCAGACTCCTCATCCCTTGTCAGCAAGTCTGAGACAAATTATACTAGATAGTCGGGATCAGGGAGTGTTCGCATTGATTCTTAAGTACACTGAACCGCAATGATCCACTGAATGGCGACTCTCTTCTTTTGCAATTCCTAAGAGTCCTTTATCCTTTGATATTTCCAAACAACTCTCTTCAGGCAATCGCCTTGAACCAAATCGCCGTGAGCCATCATGCACTACTTTGGTCCTCAAGCCCTTGTAGCCCTCGCTTTGTCTGCTCTTCCAACGACGTCTAGCACGACTCCATTCTCGTTCGTACAATGGGTTGAGGATATCATTGCCAACCCTGGCGGTGACCACTTGTCACCTGAGGAAGCCGTTGCCAAGAAGGCGGCAGAAGGTTCTCACCCCGTCGTTAAGAGAGCGAATTGCAACCAGAACTTCCCCCGCGCTGACGTAAGTTCCAAGATGGCAGATGCAGCAGTTTGGCACACACCATGGGTTAGAATTTGGAATCACTAACATAGTCGTTCAGGGGAACGGCGCTGCCTATTGCCTCGGATATCTCGCTGGACTTGGGTCTAAGGGCGTGAACTGCAGCATTGCACAAAATGAATATAACGTCCAGATGTGGAAGCAGGGAAATGCCAAGGTTGTTGGCGTTAAGACCACAGCGCCCGCTGTGAGTGTCAACTGGTACGTCTCAGAGAAATTTATAACATTTTATCTTCTGATACTTCTTCCATGCTGACGTCCATCGGCATAGTGGCGAAGTAGCTCGTGCGGGGGGCCTCATATTTGATAGCTGCTGGAAAGCAGCAGATAATACGGTGATGGGCAGCGAGGTGGTTGCGGGTGGTTTGTACCAGGTCAACATTCTCGGTGGGTAGGAGCTGGAAAGTACGAGTTCCCACATCGCCAGTCTGCGTGCTTCAGCTAGGTCACCGGAATATCGCAGGGAGATCCTCGAGCGTGGGAATGGCACCCTTCAGTCCAAGCTATGGGCGAGGGCTCATCGCCGCAAGGCATTCACACCATCTGTAGCCAGACTGGCTCGATAACAGGCAACCCAGCGCCTCACAGGAGTATTACACATCCCTCCACCGTGATGTGGAGCCAGCGGTCGGCTAGCTAGTGCTGGACATGTCGGCGACACAATATGTTTGTGGGATCGTAGATGGGAAAAATGAAGTTGCGCGCCAGTAAGATCCAAGGCCAAACAAGCTTTATAGTCAGTGCCTGTCTCCAGTATTTTAGCCCCTGGGCAATGTCCACTTGGACTTGGCCAATCGCCAAGCCCAAGGCCAAGAACTTGGCTCACGATCGACCTCTCAACCGTTGACGTCTGATAGCAAACAGACCTGTAATGCACCAGGACAAAGGAGCTGCTGCTGCTGCGATATGGGAGCGTTTGGTGAGATGAGCCAAGCTGAGGACAACTCCAGCTCTAGGTTGAAGATGAGGATGTGTTGTGATTAGCCCTGCGCTTAATGCTATCGCCCTCGCTATATTTGTCTCCGACAGGGAACAGAGTCCGGGGCGGGTATAAGCGCAATCCGGGGGAAACTGTACTTTCCGTGCCTTGAAGCTAAGCCACTCGAGTCAGCCTGAACATTCCAATTTGGCGGGGAAACAAGACGATGTATCACTCTGCGGGGCCGCGTGGAAAGAAATAGCTGCGGGGAACAGCGCGAATTTACATCATGCTCACCTCCTGAGATGGACTTCGCTCTCACCCGCGAAACTTGAGACTCGGCTTGTCGTTATGTCGGGAGGTTTCCCCAAACACACGTGTGATCTCTTGATGTCTTGTTCATTGTCAAGAATATCTAGGTGTCCCTAGTCTTTTTGTATCAACGTAGAAGCTCGTTTAATTCGGCATCCGTGTTATCATTCTTCGCTGAGTGTGATGGAGCCCTTGCATATTAGCTCTCCAACAACATTCATGCATGCGGCATCGAGAGTCAACCATTCCACACCACAATAGATGAGTCATCATCATTGAGTTCAATCCAGCTGTATGGACGAGTTCATCCCGTTTATTCGATCGGCTACAAGCGAGGCGGAAGCTAACATAACCTATGGGCTGCAGGCCGACACCTCGGCCGAATGATCTGCGAACAGCTTCCTAAACTCAGTCTTGGCCCCTGCCGTAGCTTCGTGAATACCTAGAGCCGCACCTCTTAAGGCCAGGAACAAGCGTGGCTATGCGCGACGCGTGTGCCTATGCGATGTGCTCGAACCAAGGATATGTCCCTCAGGCGCTCCCCACCTTGCAATATTTGGAGACTCCCGCTTATACGGAACATCTATTCCGCGCTGAATAGCACCGAGAAGTAACTTTGCAGCCGTCACGAGGCCTATCCGCTGTAACGCTAGAGAGTGACAATCACAATGTATCTACCCCGTGGGGCCATACGACGTAGCATCCGCAAACAAGCTTCTGTCGGCATTGGCGGAAATTTCCACTAATTTAGCATATCCCATGCCCACCATTGACCTAGAATCGGACGTGGGGCCGCTTTGGGTTTGGGGATCCGCCGTGAATAGTGTCATTGTCGTCGCGACAACGGTTGACCCCATGGGGAAATGAAGGTGACGACTGAGGAATGCTACATACTGGTAGCACGGCGCGTTGTTTAAAACCCCACGATGTTGCTGTCATTCGCTGTTGCCGGTCGAGGCTCTTCATCCACGAGTTCAAGACACTTGCGGACCTTCTCCATCACACCGTTGCCCCTCGTTCCCGTCGCCAGAAGTGATCAGACAAGATGTTCTCGCGGTCAAGCCTCGCTGCCCTGGGCCTCGCCGCCCTGAGTTCCATGGTCTCCGCCGGACCCTGCGATATCTACGCGTCCGGAGGCACGCCCTGCGTCGCCGCGCACAGCACCACCCGTGCCCTGTACAGCTCCTTCACGGGCTCGCTCTATCAGGTGCGACGTGGATCAGACAGTGCCACGACAAACATCGCGTGAGTAAATTTCTGGACACAGCCTTTACTCCCTCAACAACGAACATACCCGCTTCACCGCATTGGCATCGGACTACTTCTTTGATTCTCTGACAGCTGACTCCGAAATGCTGCAGCCCGCTGTCCGCCGGTGGTGTCGCCAATGCCGCTGCCCAAGACTCCTTCTGCTCCGGCACGACCTGCCTGATCACCGTCATCTACGACCAGTCGGGTCGCGGAAACCACCTCACGCAGGCGCCGCCCGGTGGGTTCCAAGGCCCCGAGGCAAATGGGTACGACAACCTGGCCAGCGCCATCGGCGCGCCGGTGACCCTCAACGGGCAGAAGGCATACGGTGTGTTCGTGTCGCCCGGCACAGGATACCGCAACAACGCCGTCAGCGGCACGGCGACAGGCGACGCGGCCGAGGGCATGTACGCCGTGCTGGACGGCACCCACTACAACAACGGCTGCTGCTTCGACTATGGAAACGCCGAGACGAGCAGCACCGACACGGGCAACGGCCACATGGAGGCCATCTACTACGGCACCTGCACCATCTGGGGCACCGGTTCCGGCAGCGGGCCGTGGCTCATGGCCGATCTTGAGAACGGTCTGTTCTCTGGCCAGAGCGCCGGCCAGAACACGGCGGATCCCACGATCACTAACCGCTTCTTCACCGCCGTCGTCAAGGGCCAGCCAGCCAACTGGGCACTCCGCGGAGGTAACGCTGCGTCTGGCTCGCTGTCAACGTACTACAATGGGGCGCGGCCTTCAGGTTACAACCCAATGAAGAGTAAGTCCTATCCTCCCTTTATTTCACGGAGCTTTCCTCTTTCATGACTTGAATGTACCAATTCAGGATCTGTAGCAGGTGGCTAACACGAATCAGAGGAGGGAGCTATCATCCTGGGCATCGGAGGCGACAACAGCATCAGCGCCCAGGGCACATTCTACGAGGGTGTCATGACCTCAGGCTTCCCCTCAGACGCCACCGAGAACTCAGTCCAGGCCAACATCGTCGCGGCCAAGTACGCGACGACCTCGCTGACGAGCGGTCCCGCGCTGACAGTCGGCAACTCCATCTCGCTGCAGGCCACCACACCGGGCTACACAACCCGCTACATCGCACACACCGGATCCGCCGTGAACACACAGGTCGTCACATCCAGCAGCGCCACGGCCCTCAAGCAGCAGGCGAGCTGGACGGTCCGCACGGGCCTGGGCAACAGCGCGTGCTTCTCGTTCGAGAGCAAGGACACGCCCGGCTCCTACATCCGCCACTACAACTTCGAGCTGCAGGTTGGTGCCAGTGACGGCAGCAAGCAGTTCAAGGAGGACGCCACCTTCTGCACGCAGGCCGGCCTCAACGGGCAGGGCACGTCGATCCGTGCCTGGGGCTACCCGACGCGGTATATCCGCCACTACAACAACCTGGGCTATGCGGCGAGCAACGGTGGTGTGCACACGTTCGATGCGGCCTCGTCGTTCAACAACGATGTGAGCTTTGTGGTTGCCACGGGCTTCGCTTAAGAATTGTCCCAAAATCCTTAAGAGCATCTCCCGCGTTACCGCACTCATACTTTTTGGCTTCAGCCGCACTATATATATATTTTTAGCCAACCATCTGTCTACCTGTGCACTATCTGTCTTCCATGTGTGAATCTATTGTGAGCATAGTGCTTGTTGTGGTTTCGGGCTTTGTAAGAAATGCCTTGTTCATCCCCTGAACCTTCTGTTGCTGCCTGATGGTCGTCACTGTAAACATTTGAAGTCTTTGGTAAGATGATGAATGATACCTTTTGCCCAGAGTTTCCTATATGAATGATTTGAACCAAATTAATGTGGCTCAGTATGTTCATAATACCCTGCAGATTTAGCCTCCAGGCTGCATATACTACCACCATCAATACCCCATGTTACACGGCAGGCTGCTTAGGCGTCACCAAAAAACTTTAACATTGCCCGATGCACACCTGCAGCTTCTACAGCTCAACCTCAACAGATTTATTGTGAAAGATCTCTCACAATGCAGCTGAACCTCATCCTAGCCACATCGGCCGTCTTCGCCATGTCCGTGGGCACCGTCCTCGCCCAAGACGGCTACTGCTACGACGCCGAGCAGCACACAACCAAGTTCTCCGACCTGGGAAGCAGGCAGGACATAACCCAGGCCCTCAGCGAGACATGTGACACCCCGACCGGCGACCACACGTACGCCTGTAACGCAGCTGTAAGTGCCCATAAGCAACAACACGGGGAAGGTGGTAGTTGATCACAGGCAAGACCTCAAAGCGCCCTTTCACTAACATAAACCCTATCGTCCTTCACACTGCAGAAAGCCCTCAACGTCCCCATGCCAAACAACTCCTCGCGCAGTTTTGTGTTCCACTTCGCAAACCTGCACTACGTCAACCAGAGCATCCCAGACACGGGGCCCTGTGGCGACGTCTACCTCTCCAGCGCCAGCTGTGTCTACCTCGGTCTGGCTGCGATCGACACGTGCGAGCGGGGAGGGGAGGTCACAATCAGCGAGACCGTCCCTGCTGGGGAGGTCAACGGGAGACCTGTGACGGCTTGGTTGCAGGTCATCCCGTATGCTTAGCAAATATGGGCTTTGGGTAGTAATTGGGGCCAAGGGGGGGAGGGGGCTCATAATTTCTTCGAGTGTCTTCCACGCGGCCACAGGATCTAATTGTTCGCTCCCGGAAGCCAACCTTCTATAAAACAACCTCATCACCTCATGATCTGACAATATACCAGAAGCAGGCAAGCAGCAGGGGCCTCCAAACTGTTATGATATCGAATAACCTTTAAAATACATGACGATGTTCCGGTCACAGTGTATGGGATTGCACTCAGGTTGAATCAATCATTGAAAACTATTCTCTTGCAAACTACATGAACAAGATCGACCGGGCCTTTTCGCTTGCCCGCATCCGAAATCCCTGCGACTTATACTCGATTTCCTTTGTCTTACTGATCCTTAAAGGCCTCTTCCTGCATCTTCGCCCCTCGCCCTTCTCCCCGCCCCTACAGAGAACACACATGGCAAAGAAAAGATAGCAGGATCTTTGAACTAATACGGCTCATCCGTTACTCTGTGATTTCGGAGCTGGTTCTTCGCCTAAACATCACCATTATCTCGTCGGTGAGTGTTTAGCTGTGAATCATGACGAGGGAAAGCCCACAGCAGGTATTCCTAAGGCTGTGTGGTGTGGCATGGAGGCCGCAATCGGACGGAATTCTCTTGACTAAGAACTGGCGATATTGTGCTTATAAATGAGTAGGGGCAACAAGATCCGAGCATGTGACCGGGGCGTATATAGCCATGCGTGAGTACAGCAAGAAACGACTAGTTATGATGGCACCGATGCTGTGAGATCTCAAGCTATCACACAAGTTCTCTGCTCGTCCGGAGAAAAGTCTCCATTCTGTGTCTCGACTGATGAAAACGCTGTCTGTTTCCTGGATCCCAAACCTTACAAGACACGTATATAAAGAGCAGGCCTTCCCGGAAGGTCGAGTGCAAATCGAGCTGACCTCTCCCGAGGACAGGGAGTCGCGCTCTGTGCTTCACCGCGATTCCCTCCCTCACACTCGCTCGCATTGTCCTTACGAAATGAAGAACCAGGCGAGGAAGTTGAGTCCATACACAACGCCTCAAGCCCAGAATTCCCAACCCATGTTCCTTCCCATCGTCAACCCCAAACCACCCAGCCCTTTCTGTAGGCCACCTACAACTCAACCTCCCCAACCCCCTCCTCCCCCTTCTTCGCAACACCAGCCCCATCGAAATTCCTCACAAAATCATAATAAAACCTCACAAGCTCCAGGTGCACGCCCATATCGACCCGCTCGTCAATAGTATGCCCGTTGAGCGCCCCGCCCTGGCGCGCGGGCGACCAGCGGTACACGTTGCGCGTCAGAGCCAAATAGTGCCGCGTGTCCGTGTTGCCCGTCATCAGCTCGCCGACGGGGACCACAGTGCCCCCCGGGAAGGCGAAGGCGTGGCGGATCGTGCCTGCGAAGATCTCCCACACCGCGTCTTCGTCGGTGTTGGGGGAGATGGGAGCCGCGAGGGTCTTTTGGCTTGATGTTAGGGTCAGGGTGCCGTTGTAGTCGACCTCGTAGGCGGGCTTGACTCTGTCGTCGATGGTGCCGGTTAGGGACTGCTGGTCCTCCTCGTAGCTCTTGTACTCGTCGTCGTCCTCGAAGGCCGTCAGGGCCAGGTTGTATTTCTCCAAGATGGGCCCGAGGTGCTTGACCACGTTGTGCATGATCTCGCCGATCGAGTTCTGCGGCGCGACGCGGTAGTTGACGCCGACCTTGACGACCTCGGGCATGGCGTTGATCTTCTGCCCGCCGCTGACGTAGTCCACGGCCTGGCTGGTCTGCAGCCTGAAGTTGGTCGGCCTGTCCTGGGATGCCAGTTCTTCAGCCAGCGCCTCGAGGTCGCCCTCCTCTAGTAATCTCGTCACCTTGGGCTCGGCCTCGGGGCTGTAGCGCGCCTGGCACACGTAGTGGTTATATATCGGAGAATCCTTGAGGAGCACGGGGTCGTAGGGGTGCGACTCGAGCGCCACCACGGCCTCGCTCATGATCCCGATGCCCGTGTGCGGGAAGGGGATGGAGCTGTGGCCGCCCTGGACGTGCAGCTCGAGCCAGATGTCGACGTGGCCCTTCTCGGTGACGGCGGGCAGCGCGTACAGCACGTCGCCGATCTGCTGCAGCCCCATGCCGCCCTCGTCCAGAATAATGGCGAGCGAGTCCTCGCCCCATGTGTCCTTCAGGTGCGCAGCGATGGACCCTGCCCCCTTGAGGCCCGAGCACTCCTCGTCGAAACCGAAGGCCAGCAGGACGGTCCGCTTGGGCGACCAGCCCTGACCCAAGAGGGACTCGATCGCGGATAGGAGGGCGGTCATGCTGTTCTTGTCGTCGGAGGCGCCGCGGCCCCAGAGCCAGGTCCCGTCGAAGTGCGCGTCGAAGGGCGGGTGGGTCCATGTCGATGCGTCTGCCACGGGGACGACGTCCTGGTGGGCTGTGAGCATGAGTGGCTTCAGGGACGGGTCTGAGCCTGGTAGCGTGTAGAGCAGGCCGAATGTGTTGATCTTCTCGCGGGTAAAGTGCTGGTGACTGGGGGATTGTCAAATCAGAGGCTCTCGTCTCAACATGTCTTCGAGTCTGTGTCACTACTCACACCAGAGGGAAGACCTCGGTCAGCACATCGTGGAATTCATAGAAGGGCTTCCATCGTGGGTCCTGGTCAAAGGGCCCAAGGTCGTCGTAGCAGATGGAAGGCACCTTGACGAGGGCTGAGTGCCTCTCTACCTGCTTCTCCAGCGCCGCCTTGGACCCGAAGAGCTTCTCGGCTGAGTGTAAGCCATCGCTGGATGGGTCGAGAGGGCTTGGGAGGTCGCACTCGAAGTCTGCAACATTATTATCCAGTCCCTTGTCATGAAGCTCATGCCGAGGTACGGTGACTGCCACGGCCAGAGGCACAACGAGAGCCAACAGAGAGAAATGCATCTTCTAAATTCAATCGAAATCCGATTGAACCACCAGAAAGATCGAGAAAAATCCTACAGCACCACCTTCTTCACTAGAAGAAGACGATAGCTGAAGAAAACATAGCGTATCTCGCCCATGTCCCTCTAGCGATGCCGGATTGTCTCAAACCACTGGGTGCAACCAGGCACAGGGCACTTCACAGAAGCTCGCGATAGGCAACTCGAGCACGCGAGTGGTGGGTGGGGTTGGATTGATAGGCATCCCGTGGGCAAGCCGGCACACACGCGACGATACGGCCGTTATGGTGTGGGTGGTAGGGCAGGCCAATTGGGAGACGGCGTCGTTGATGATGACATCGGTGGACGGTGGTGGGTGTCGGCAGAGCTGGCCCGGGAGGGAGCCGGTCGGCATCAAGTGACCGACTGTGTGTGTGGGTGGGAGTATGGAAGTTGGCGTGCGGAAGAGTTGCCGGGAGCGAAAAGGTGGGCCGGTGGTCGGGAGGAAATCGGCAAAGAGCAGGCGCAGAGGGGATCAACGGCCGCTCGGTGAAAATTGACTCGCGTGCCAATCTAGATATGACGACGTTTTCGATGCAATCAAGTAGCATTGAAAATGGACCATGTAAACTTTGACAATCTGACTGACGTCCAAAGAGATGCAATATTCTGAATTGCACGTGTTTGGATGGATTGATGTCGGCAGTGACCCGACAAGCTGGTACTGATGAAGGGTTTGTCGACGATAACAAGCATCCCAAGACTCGCCCGTGGCAAACCTTGCAATAGGCAGCTAGCTGCTGGGCAGACCGACTGGACAGGACGGGACCCAAGCGGTTGGACGAACGGGTTAGGTGGGATTCTGCATCTCAAGATTGGGGCTTGACAGGTAGCGACAAGGCAACGGTCGCGTCCGTGGGCGAAACCTTGGGAACCCTTGGGAGGGAAAGACGGTTTGGGGGCAAACCTTGAGAGGGGAAGAACCGAACCGAGTCATTGCCCAAGCTCGGATCCATCCAAAGTTTAAACCCTGGCAGGCCTAATGGACAGCCAAGTTGGACCCCGACATTGTTCTGACATCAACGAGCAACGACACCTCGTCTCATCTAGAACAAGTGGTGGAAGGAATTGGAGGGATCTTGCCTTTTTGACTTCTCTTCACACTTTTTGCTCCCACACACTCCCTGACACTGATACACTCATGCATTCAGGTCGCAATCGCCGTCGCAATCTCGGGTCAGGGCCACAGGTGCCACACTTGCAGCATACTAGCAGCCAACGGTACCCAGGTACCCAGGTACCCAGGTATTGAGGGGAAGCTAGCGGGCAGGATGATACGCTCGCAACATGCCAATAACCCCCATGCCACGGTCGCGGTCACCCAAGTCTTGGCCTTGGTGCTTGCTCCAGGCAGACGGGAATCCTTCCTTCCCTATGCTTGCTTGCTTGCGTCTTCTCTTTCCGTGTGGCACCCGTGCTGCTCTGGCCGTTGAGTGATCAGAAAGGAGGCGCAGATCCGATCTGATCTGACCAGTCCAGACTGGCTGACCGACAGCAGTGAATTGAGCGTTCCACCCCGCCCAGCCCTGCTGGAGACAATTCAAGACGGGCGAGAAACGGGACTGGCTGGCTGGCTGACGGGCAAGTGAGAAAAAAAAAAGACAGAGACGCCAACCCAACCAACCCGCATTTCGATCGTCAGCTCCCTGATCCCGTCATAATCTCCTCCCCACGAGCAGAGGCCTCTCTGTCTTCCCTTCTGCCTCCCTTCCTGCAGCCAGGCCGGCCATACAGGCAGACAGCCAGACATATCCAGTCAGGCAGTCAGGGCCTGCAAGTCAACCAGGACCACTCAGGTTAGGCTATTAAACCGCCAAGCGGCGTATCCCATCTTGGTTACCTGGTTTCCGTTCCCGACCATATAGCTTCTAACCTGTTCCTACATATCAAAACACCAGATATCACAAGGATTCTACTATCTAAAGGTATAGGTATATAGGTTATTATTATTAGGTCTAGAGGTCTACTATAGGTCTATAGGTATAGCGTTTAATACCTATAGAGGGTTACTTAGGTTAATAGACCCCCCTAAATCTATATTATCCCCTTCCTTAGATAGACTATCTATAGTCTACCTATATAAATTATATCTACTAGTAGTCCTAGCTTAGATATACTAAAATTATATTCCTTCTCTAATAATCTTCTAAAACTATACTATTTATAACTAAACTAGAATAGTATAATTAGTTAGTATACTTTAGAGTTTAAGTTTTAATTTATCTAGTACTAGCTAGATTAAATAGGTAGTTAAAGAGAAGAGGAGAGGTAGAAGGTTTAAATTTATTATAACTAGTAAAGAGATTTAGGTTTAAGTTCTAATTTAGATATTTTTATTTTTAGCCTTTTTATAGGGTATTTTAATATTAGTATTATATTAGTATTATTTTTACTATTTTAGGTATTAAGTAGTAGAATTATTTAAATTACTTAAAAGTAGTTAAAATATTTAAAAAGAGTTAAATTACTTAAATTATCTAAATTAGCCTAAATTACTTAAATTTAAAGAGTTTTACTTAATTATTAAAATATTAATAAATAGCTAATAATAGTTAGCTAAACTTACTAAGTAGAATAATTACTTAATAGTTACCTAGCTAAACTAATTTTACTATTTATTAATAATCTCTTTTAAGTATTATTTTACTAATATACTATAGACTTCTAATAGAGTACCTATTAGTAATATATACTAGAAAGAGGTTTATATTATTATATTTATTCTAAAGTATAATACTACTAGAGTTATATAACTTATAGGTATTACTAATATAGTAGGAATTAATTATCTATAACTTATTATAATAAAGCTTATATTTATAGACTTACTAGTATACCTATAGTACCTAATTATCTAAGGTAAATACTTATAGTAATACCTTATCTTCTTATAGGAATATATATATCTAATCTTATAATACTTTAAGACTAATAATATAGTTCTATATAATAGGTATTTTATAGTTAGCTACTAGATATCTTACCTAATTATCCTCCTCTTACTCTATAGGTTCTTAAATATATATAATATAGGGCTTATAGTTATAAAAGGGAGGAGAAGCTATTTTAAATAGTAGGAAATAGGGGCTATAGCTATAGAACTTTAGTATATAATTATAAAGTATTATTACTTATTAAACTAAAGCTTAGATATTATAATCTAGGTTAACTAGCTATTCCTATAGAATTACTTACTTTAAGTTACTATTTATCTTTTTAACCTTATTATTTCTTTATAATCTACTTAGTATAACTAGATATAGGTAGGACTTATTATAGTAGTATTAACTTATAGTAGCTTTATTTATAAAGTAGCTAGTATTATTAAATATCTATTTTTTTAAAGCTTTAAAAATATTAATAATTTATTTTATTAGTAGAAGTATAACTTTATAGGTTATACTAGATATAACCTTTACTTTTATTATTTTATAATATATTTAATTACTATTAAAATAGAGACTCTATTAATTAATATAAAGTTTATTATTTAGTATATTAAAGGTACTAATAATATAATAGAGTTAAAATTAAAGAGTACTAAGTATAAAGGTTTTATAAATTAATACTTTTTATACTTTATAATTACTTACTAAATAGCTAAAGTTATCTCTAGGTACTAATATTTTTATAATACTTCTTATAGTATACTTTTAACTATAGTATAGCTATAGTTTAAATAGAGTTTCTTAACTTTAATAAGTAAGTTATTAAACTTAAAAACTAGTAAAAGTAGTATTATTATTAAAGTAGTTCCTACTTTATATAAAGGGTTACTTAGGGATTACTAATACTCCTAAACTTTATATAGATAATTACTAAGTAAAATAAAGTACTTTTTAATCTATTCTAGTTTAATAGCTTATAGAAGGTCTACTCTATTATAGAAATACTTATAGACTACTTATAAATCTACTTAATTTAGTTAGTATAGCTTATAGATCTATTCTAGTAAGTCTCTCCCCTCTTATTATTTAAAAGCTAGTAAGGTAGTCTTAAAAATAATATTATTAAGAGGTTAAAATAAGTAGTTTATAAGAATATTAGTCTTTCTAATATAGTATAAAATATAAATTCTATAGTACTTAATAGTATTAAGGAAATATATAATCTAGAGAGGCTATTCTACTTTTATATTAATTATTTTTAAGGATTTATAGTTAGTTAAAACTATAATATTAATACTCTAAATCTAATAGGACTAGTATTATAAGGAAAGTAAGATTTTAAATAGTTTTTATTTCTAAGTAGAATATTAAACTTATATATTAGTAAGCTTTCTTAAAAAGTATAAGACTAGGTATAAAATAGACTCTTAAGTATAGAGCTAAGGTTATAGAAGAGCTATTTTAATATAGTATTTACTAGTATCTAACTTAATTATAAAAGATAAATACTAATTAAAAGTTTTAATAATTAGAAAACTTATAATAGTATCTCTAATATTATACTATTACTTCTATATCTCTTTTAAGAGTATAATAGGCTAGCTCTTAGAGCTACTAGTATAGTTAGTTAGTATACTAACTTATTTAAAGTATCTACTAATTAGGTTATATAGATATTCTACTATATTAATAAAGCTATAGATCTTAGTTATAGTTATAAGTATAGGGTAGTCTTAAATAGCTATAACTTTAAAGGGATTAGTAGTAATTCTATCTTTAAAGATAAGGAAACTAAGAAAGATTCCTTATAGGATAAAAAGAATAGTTTTAAGTATATTAAGTATAAAACTATAGATAATAAGGTAAGTAAATAGAATCTTTAAGTACTTATATAATTACTCCTTAGTATCTACCTAGATAGTAATATTATCTATTAGACTATATATAAAGTTATAAAGGTTATATAGAGTTTCTTTAATTAGTACCTAGAATATAGTAGGAGTATTATAAAGTCTAAATAGTATTACTATCTACTTATATAAGCTAAATAGGGTAATAAATATAGTCTTTTCTACTATAATAAGGTTTAGTCTAATATACTAGAAACTATTCTTTAGGTTAATAAAAGTATACTATCTATAACCTATAGTATATTAGATTTAATCTATTATATTAGGTATAAAGTAAGTATACTTCTTAGTATAAGTATTTAGATAGTAATAGTTATAATAAAAGTACTAGATAGTCTAATTAGGCTTAACTTTTTCTTTATATACTATTATTAGCTTCTTAGGTATAAGATAGGAAGGTAAGGATTATAAACTTTTACTCTTATAGATAAGTATTCTTATATAAGCCTTAATAAAGTTATATATAGCTTATTCTTATAATAGACTATATTATCTAGGTAGAAGGTAGAAGGGTTTATAATTACTAGTATTAATATAATAGATAGTTTTTAATAGTATATCTATATAGTATTATTTCTTATTAAATAAACTAGGAAACTTATATAGATACTCCTAAATATAGATAGTAACTTTAGGGTTATCTATAGGGGTATTTAGGTACTATTTTAGTAGTAGGAAAGAGTATTCTATTATTAGAAAGACTATTTCCTCTATAGGGAAGTAAGAACTAGTATACTCTAATAGTATTAATTCTAGTTAGTCTAGAAATATAAATAAATAAAGAGTACTATTTTAAGTATAGTATATAGTCTACTAATAAAAGATAGTCTTTCTAAGAGTTAGTTTATCTAGGAAGGTTCTATTTAATATAACTTTATAAGAGACTATAAAGTATCTTATCTAGCTATTAGGTATACTAAATCTTACTATAATAAGAATATTTTTTACTATTAGTAGGTTTAACCTATTAATTCTATTTATTATTACTAGGTTAGTAGTAAAGTAGGGTCTTAGCTTAGCTACTAATAATTCTAAGTAATAGTAAGCTAAAAATCTATAGTTAAAGAAGGTACTAAACTTATAACTATTTTTTAGTTAAGTAGGGAAAAGATTATAAGGTATTTATA
The DNA here is from genome assembly GCA_021188095.1 of Diaporthe vexans. Classification (NCBI taxonomy): domain Eukaryota; kingdom Fungi; phylum Ascomycota; class Sordariomycetes; order Diaporthales; family Diaporthaceae; genus Diaporthe; species Diaporthe vexans. The sequence goes on along the minus strand of JAJLLZ010000004.1, from coordinate 3,283,687 downwards.
TTTCTTTATAAGTTAGTTTATTATAAAAAGGGGGTAGGGAATTACTAGTACCTACTTTTATATAGTAGGCGCCTTAGTAATCCTAGTCTTTAGTATAGAGTTTATTAAAGATTCCTACTAGGAGATTATTAATATTATTATTATCCTCTATATAAAAGGCTAGGTTATAATATTCCTCTTCCTTATTAAGGTTATCTTCTATAAAGTAAACTCTTAGGTTCCTACTTATAGTAGTTACCTTAAAGTAGCCTTAGATAGTAGTCTTATTATACTAGTTAGAGACTATATTATATAATTAATTAAATAAACTAGGTTATTTATTATTATAAAGAACTCTCTTTAAGGTAATATTCTAATCTACTAGAGTACTTAGCTTATTACTTAGCTAAGTAGGCTTAATATAGTAATCCTTTACCTAGTAGCCTTATTTACTATAGTTAAAGTATTTATTATTCTTCTTATTAGCTATAATAATAAATCCCTTAAAACCTTATTATAATAAGTTATATACTAGGTTCTCTAAAGTAGGATAGACTATATAGTTATTAGTATATAGATTTAAGATTATAGACTAGATTAAGGTTATATTAATAAGCTTAATTTATATAATTCTAGGTTTCTTAGTAGTACTCTAGCTAACCTTTATATAATAGAAGAAAGCTATTATACTATAAAGTTATATAGTTATCTTAGAGTTACTATAGATCTTTATTTTTATAATCTTAGTTATATAGACTTTAATATAATATACTAACTCTTTAATAATCTATATATTAGTAAGAGTTAGTAGTTTATTAAGTATCTTAGTATAAATACTTATTTAGTTAGTTAAGATCTTCTCTATTAGAATAGAGTAGATAATAGGTATCTTCTACTAAGTAATTAATAGCTTATAGAAAGTATCTTAAAGATACTAAGTAAAGTTAGTATATACTTTATCTTTATAGAGTAATATAGTTAAAAACTAGGTAATTTAGCTATAGAGAGTATTATACTTACTTAGAGTTTAAATAATAGTTTTAATAAAGACTAGTTAAAAAGGATTAGTTACTAGAGCTTATTTATAGACTTAAATAAAGTTACTAAATAGCTTAAGTAAGACTTTTAATATCTAGACTTTATATAGAATTATAGTAATATAAAGTAAGATCTATATCTTCTTAAATTTATCTAAGATAGTTACTTTTATAGTAATAAGTTATAGCTCTTTTAGAAATATAACTTTATTATAATAGAATATATTATAGGGGTTAAACTCTCCTAGAAGAATAATAGGAGAAAAGGCTTTTTATAAATATTATTCTATTAGAGTAAGTTTTTACTTAAAGTAGTTTAATAATTAAAAATTAAAGTTAATACTATTATCTAGCTTTCTTACTATTAGGACTTTATTATCTTAAAGACTACTATTATTAAGATAGGGATTTAAGAGGAGGATAGAGGGATTCTTTTTACTTAGTTCCCTCTAAAAGCTCTCTATATATAAAATAATATTATTATAGAGGTTATATAAGCTATTAAGATACTTATCTAGTTTATTATTATACTATTTTTACTACTTTACTATCTACTACTAAGTCTTTATATAGTAGATATTTATCTAGTATAGTTCCTTTTAGAAGGCTTTATACTATTTTTAAAGGTTAGTTTTAATCTTAAAGATATTATTATTTATTACTTTATTCTAGTTAGTAGTATATTAGGTAAATAGCTTTAAATAGATATATACTTAGATAATTTAGGTACCTCTACCTTATAGTAGGCCTTTAACTTAGATTTTTAATTTTAAAGATATAATATTAGAAATATAAGACTATAGGGAAATAAGAGGAAAATTAACTAAAATAGAGTAAAAGTAGTATAGAGAGAGTAGAACTTATACTTACTTTAGTATTATTTAGTTTATTTCTAGGTATATTAGTTATTAAATAGTATTATAGGTAAGAAATTATAATACTTACTATTATAGCTTATAACTAGCTTAAGAACTATTTATCTATAGATAGTAGTCTTTAGTAAATAGACTTAATTACTATATAGTCTAATAAATAGAGTTTTCTTACTATAATTATTATTATTATTAAAGAGATAATAGTTATATAATAGTAGTATATTACTAGTTAAGTACTTATTTTAAGTAGCTCTTAAAAGGTTACTTAAAAGTATTCTTAGTTACTATACTATATATAATTACTTATTTATTAGGAAAATTAGTTAGATAAGGTTCTCTTAATAAAAATAATTATTTTTATAGCTTCTAACCTATTTCTATATATTAGAATACTAGATATTATAAGGATTCTACTGTCTAAAGATATAGGTATATAGGTTGTTATTATTAGGTCTAGAGGTCTGCTATAGGTCTGTAGGCGTGGTGTTTAGTGCCTGCAGAGGGTCGCTTAGGTCAGCAGACCCCCCTGGATCCACAACCATGCAGCCCTGGCTCGCACTGCAATAAGATAAGCGCTGGGCCGAAGCGAAGGATCAACACCAGTCCCTCATAGTCCCTCATAGCCCACATTGCCCTTGTCTTGCGTCTAGAACACCCTCTTGACATCTCTGGCTCGTCATTCTGAGTTGGGCTAGCACCAAACCAGTCTCCTCTTCTCTCCCGCACCTGCATCGCCTGCTGCATCCTGAATTTCCCTGCTCCCTTAATTTTTTCCCAGCCTGTCAGACTGTCAGCCCATCCGATTGTTTGATTGTCTGTCAGCGTGTCTGCGTGATTGCTTGCTTGCTTGCTTTGCTTTGCTTGCTCGCAGCCTTTCCGACAAACCTTCTTCAAGTTGGAATAGACTTCATCTTGTCTTCACCTCAATGAATCGCCAATGAATATCCCACTACAACAGGAACGTCCGTCTCCACCTTTCTGCGCCCGCTCATTCTGGTGGCAACCGAGTCCGTCCAGTTCAACAAAGTCGCCGCCGCCCCCGTTGTGTGTGTGGCTGGCCTTTTGAAAGCTGGTTGCTGATCATCCTCTCATCAGCCTGGCATTCTTTTACTTTCTCTTCAGTAGTCTACCTCTTTTTCTCACACCTTGGTGGTACGGTGACCAATACTTGCCCTTCTGAGGCGTCATTTTATCCCTCTGATCTTCTCTCTGCGGAGCCTTCGTGCCCACTACGCTCGTTTGACCTGCTCTAATCACCTACCGTCACGACATCATCATCGACCTATCTTCGCAGGGGGACCAAGCTCGAGATATTACCGCCCCCCCCCTCCTCTCACAGAGCCGGCCACTCGCACAGAGCCCGCGCGAGTGGCACTGACAGCCGCCTAACCCTTGGGGGTCACCACTGCTCCTGTCTAGTAGTCCTCGACATCGGACGGAGCAGCTCCAGATGTACCAGGTCTCACTCCAGTCGCCCATCAGCCCCGGCGGGTGGGCAAAAGTGAACCGCCGCCGCATATTCTCATACCCATCCCTGGGGCGGTACTGCGTCGTCGCATGCTGCCTCACCCTCCTCTTCTCCTCGCTGCTCCTCTTCCGCTCCTCGGAGACAGCAACCCGCCTCATACCTCCATCCCTCTCAGACATCACCCCGCCATGGCGCAAACCAGCCACCGACTCCGAGCTGCTCGACATCCTCTCCGACGCCGCCAGCAACGGGCCCCACCCCATCGACGACCTGATCGCCGACGCCCGCCGCGCCCAGGAGGACCTCCTCAAGCAGCGGTCGACGGACCTGCGGAGCGCTGCGGCGCGGTACCGCGTGCGCAGGGGCAGGCACCCGCCGCCCGGCTTCGACAAGTGGGCCGAGTACGCGCTCAAGCACGACGCCGTCATCGTGGAGAAGTTCTTTGACCGCATCTACCACGACCTGCAGCCCTTCTGGGGCCTCGACGCCAAGGAGACGGCGCGCCGGGCCGCCACGGCCGAGCACGTCGTGCGCGTGAGGGACGGCAAGGCCACGGGCGTCGGGGACACCACGGGGAGGGTGCCCTGGCTGGAGCTGTGGACGAAGCTGGTCGCCGAGGCCGAGGGGTTCCTGCCCGAGGTCGACATGCCCATCAACTACAAGGACGAGAGCCGGATCCTGGTGCCCTGGGAGGAGATCAACGACCTGGTCGAGAAGGCGCGGATCTGGAGGAAGGTCATCCCCGTCGAGGACGTGGTCAAGGAGTACAAGGGCCTGGGGTGGATGCACATCGACAAGGAGCTGCACGCCTACCAGCCGCAGTGGATCACCAAGGACTCGCCCAGGTACTGGGAGCTGGCGCGCGTCACCTGCGCGCCCGACTCGCCCAGCCGCAACGTCACCGCCCTGACCGACTTCTCCCTGCCGCCCGCCTTCCCCGAGGACTGGGCCCCCGACTACAGCGAGAACGGCTACGTCAAGAACTTCACCGCCGCCATGGACCCGTGCCAGCAGCCGCACCTGCGCGCCCTGCACGGGACCTTCATCGAGCCGATCAGCCTGTCCACCACCAAGGAGCTCATCCCCATGTTCGGCGGCAGCAAGCTCCCCATGAACAACGAGATCCTGATCCCCGGCGCCATGTACCTGACCGAGGACCCCTTCTACTCCGGGGGCGCGACCCACGGGCCGGCCTGGGACAAGAAGACCACCGGCGTGGTCTGGCGCGGCGTCGCGAGCGGCGGGCGCCACCGCGCCGGCAACTGGATGCACTTCCAGCGGCTGCGGCTGATCGAGATGCTCAACGGGACGACGGTCACGAACCTGGAGCGCAACGGCGCGCGCGCTATGACCTTCGACATGCCGCCGCTGTCCAAATACGACTTCCCGCGGCGGCGCGAGGGGTCCATGGGCGAGTGGCTCTCGTCGCACTCGGACGCCGGGTTCAACCACCTGATCTGCTTCCCGCGCGACTCAAACTGCACCTACCTGACCCCGTACTTCCACGAGGTCGGCTCCGTGCCCATGTCCGACCAGTACGTCAACAAGTTCATCCCCGACGTGGACGGCAACTCGTTCAGCGCGCGGTACCGCGGCCTGCTGCTCTCCACCTCCCTGCCGATAAAGTCCACCGTCTACGCCGAGTGGCACGACGACCGCCTGCAGCCCTGGCTGCACTTCGCGCCCATGGATAATACATTACAAGACCTGTACGGGATCCTGGACTACTTCACGCGCGACGAGAAGGGCGACGCCGCGGCGCGCATGATCGCCGAGACGGGGAAAGCATGGGGCGAGATGGTCCTGCGCCGCGAGGACATGCTGCTGTACGTGTGGCGGCTGCTGCTCGAGTTCGCGAGGGTGTGTGATGAGGACCGCGACCGGCTGGGGTACGTGGATGATTTGATTGGTGATCGGAATCACTAAAGAGGGAGACCCTCGAAACTATTCATCGAGAGGAAACTCAAGGAAGAAGACCGTTGTGTTTGGGGCGTTTGCATTCTCTTTGTTTCTACTCCATATCGCGCATTCTCTTTTCTTCCGTTTTCCCTCCAGGGGGTGCAAAGGCGGCATAAGGGGGGGCATGGGATACCTGTTCGAGAAGAAAATGCCTTTTTCTTTCTTTTTTCATTGGCAGTGGAGTCGAGGCGTTCTTGAAAGATGGGCAATGCGCTTGCGCTGGGGAAAGAAACTCTTTCCCACCACCCTTTCGATACCTGTTTGCTGCTTGTTGCGCAGGCGCGTTTGATGGATGACAGGACGGCCGCCAACAACAAGAACAACTACAATGCATGATGTCTATATGAAATTGGATCACGATCATTGGGATAATGACGACGCGGAAAGTGGTGTGTGGCTGTGGTTCGCTTTTCACTGTTGCCTCAACTCATTCAAACCACGAAAAGGGAGCAGCGGTGGAAGTGGTGGTGGGTTACAGCGTGTTGTCTGTATTGTGTACGGGGGCGTTGTGACAGCAGCCCCTATTGCTTCTTATTACCAGGTAGAACGTCTTCCTCGTTCCCGCTCAAACCGCTTTATGTTGGTTGGGACAAGAAAAAGCCCTGCTGACGCCGATAATGATAATTTCCCCAAAAAAACAAAACCATGATTCTCAACGCCGTCTCGTGTCCTTAGTATATATGGGCCATCAGGTGTGGCGCCTGTGAATCCCATCATGCTCATAACAAAACCAAATGCTTCGTTGCTTTATCGCTGGCCTCGCCGAATGGGGGAGTGGCAGAGAGGCAACGTGGGGTAGCCCGGATGGCGTTTGACTCTCCTCTTGGCGGTCCGATTCTTTACACCCAAGTCCAGAGACCGTGGCCGGAATAGTTTAAAAGGATCGTTGCCGCTGCCGGAAGGGCTGGAGGTTCTCGACCCGCTGTCACGGAACCGCCGTTTCAGTACTTCTAGGTTTGTGAAGCAGTTGGTCAGGTCCTTCTCTATGGCTGTCAGGCCGTCTTCAGCTTGCTGTATGTAGTCCATGTCCTCCGGCTCGGGCGGCGCGACGCGCAGCTCTTCAAACAGCCTGGTTACCTCGTCGATCGACTTGTCCAGGTCCTCAAACCACTCGTCCGATAGGGGTTCAAACCTTCGCTCAGACTGTAGCGAAGGGACGAGAGCTTGGTCAGCCGGGGCTTCTTCCCAGTCCAAAGCTCGCAAGGCGGCCAGGCGCTCTTTCCTGGCCCTCCAAAAGACCCTGCCCTCTTCGATCTCGGGCCCAAACAGCTCTCTCCAGATATTGTGGTCCATGGGATGCGAGTGTCCCTTCTAGGAGACGATAATGTGGTTGAAGTGGCCGGGGACCTTCTGCCGGCACTTCTCGCAGTCTGTTCGGAATCCTATGCTGAACGACTTCTTCATGCCTGGCACCTGGGTCCAGCTGTTGAGCGTGTGGCGGCTGCGCGTGTGCCCCTTCTTAGGTGGTGTCTGCCCGGTGGAGGCGGGTTCGACATCCATGGTGTGCTCAGAGCAGCTTGACTCCTTTGATGTAGGTGGCGAGAACTCCATGGCAGACGCCGCTCTAGGGGGCATGCCCGGGTGTTGCTGGCCCTTCATCCTGGGGGTACCGAGCTCCTCGCCCCCGCTCTCGCTGATGGGCGACGGCAGCCGTCGGTTCTGCACCATGTTCCAGTCAGCCAGGGCCGACCGGTCTAGCGATCGAGGGACGGAGCTCTGTGCGGGCGGGGGGCCAAACCCCGATGGCTGCATCGCGACGTTGCCTGCCGCCCCGCTCCAATTATTCCCACGTTGGCAGTTGTTCCCGCGGACTTGTGCGGCGAAGGAACAGTGTATGGGCGTGGGCATCCTGCTGGCAATGTCGCCGGGTTGCACAGGATCGGGTTGGCAGTGCCCTGGGTTTAGTTGGGCAGGCATGTCCTGGACGTGATCGTCGTCTGTGTCTTCCATGTCCATATCCATGCTGTCAATGTCGTGCGTGATGGGCGCGGTAAAGCCGCCATAGCTGGGGCTGGGCTGGAAGGAGAGCTTCTTAGACGTGGGGGATGTGCGGAAGGGAAGCGACTGCAGCCGTTTCTGTGGTAGACATTAGCATCGGGGTACGAGTGGTGGTGGGCACTGGCATGGGAGACGTCATCTTACGTTGCGGTGCTCTGTGAATCCCTCTGTGCCTCCTATGGCGACATCACCGTCATCGTCCCGGCCTCGCTTCTTAGACTGCTGCTGGCCCCACTGTTGGAAAGACATGGTGTCACACGGAGCAGCGGCGGGTGTGGTGATATGTTCGCAACAATGTTGGTTAACGGATGGGATTCCCAGAAGCGAGTGTGGTCGGCGTTGGTGGGAAGCGTGGTATGTAATAAGCCTTGCACTGGAAACACACAAGGCAGATCAAGAGAGGCCGTCGAAGGGTTTTGTTTGACCAGTTCGGAAGAGCTGGGGCAGCACAAGGAGGCGCAAGGAAGGCGGAGGTCTGTTCCCGGCACAGTGCAGTGGCGATCGAGTCAGCTGGGAGCGATGTTGGTGCTCGGCAACTCGACTCGTTGTTGGGGTCCACGGACTCGACTGCACAGAACGATGTTGGTTGGTTGGTGGTGAGTTCCGAGGTCGGGACGGCAGAAGCGGGCATGCAACGAGAGTTGCAGTTGCAGTTGCAGTCGCGATTACAATGGCGGTGGGAGTCGAGGGAAGTCAAGGGTCGTATCGTAGTTGCAGTATGGAGGGGGGCACTGCCAGTCTTGCCAGAGAGGGCTGGGCTGGGCTGGGCTGGGTTTCCCCAAGGTGAGGAGTCGTGATCCACAGCTGCAGGTCTGGAGAAAGACAAGTCGCTTATCGCCGTGAGCTTACGGGCCTGTGCCCTGTGGCCTGTCTCTCTATTCAGCAGGCCACCTGTAGAGGCCAGGAAGGATCAAGACTAGACTTCTAGAACAAAAAAGGTTGAATGATTACAAGAGATAGCGCTGGTGCGAGGTTGGCAGGGAGAGAGAGGAAATGCTAAGAAGTGCAGGAAAGAGGAAGTGGGATGCACGCGCGGGCGAGGGTGGGCGTGTGGTCTACAAAAAAGTGAGGGCAGGCGTGAGGAGAGGTTGGGTGACAGAAGTGACGGCTGGCTGGTGGTGGATGGTGGGGGGCTAGCGCCGCCTGCCTTTGGGGTTCCGCGCCTCCGCGCAGGCTAAAGTCCAGATCCCGCTGCCAGGGAGGAGGTTACACCCAACTGGAAGCGGGCAAGCCAGGTACGTCACTGACGATGATCAGTTTGGCCGGGGGGCGATTTATCGACTGACCATCAACATCCAGACCCTTCCTAGCTGCAAGGGGCCGAGGCACCAGGAATGTTGATGATGGCATACGTTATCACAATAACACAGTGGCTTACTATATTGGAGGGTATCCTTTAAGAGGTTACGTATAGGTACCTAAGTACCTAGTGACTTCCTATGTAGAGTCCAGTTGGTCTGGTGTGTACCTAAGTAAGTACACAGGTACACAGCAGAGGGAGATACAGCAGCAGCATCAACAACACCAACACGAACACACGCGAACGTACTGTGCAATGGGAGAAAAACCGTCCAAACAAAAAGCTGATCCAGAACATGAGATTCAGAATAGCCATGTCCACCTCGTGCTCATTGGCCCTGCAGGGTTCGTCCACCTACCGCACTGTCTTGGCCTGCTGCTCCCTAGCGCTGTGCTCCCTTCTCTGCCTGGGAGGAGCCTCGGACCCTGAAGTCAGTGGGCCTGGGGTTCCTGGTTCCTGGTCCCTGAAGCCTGGGGGTCGTGGTGTCACGGTGATCTTTTGTTCGGCTTGTGGGGGCTGGCGATGCCCTCAAGTCCATAGCAAGCGACACATTACAAACACATTCTTGATTGTCATACGATAGCAAAAATACGGGTTTAGGTCTGCAGCTGAACTTGGTGTGCTCGTATCTACCTCGAAACCCTGCCAGCTGAGCAGCCTTTCGGTTCCCCCAACCGCAGCCCCATGCTCACGGCCCGCTGCAAAGTATGTACGAAAAAATGCCCGAGCCGGACAACCCAAGAATATCCTCAACAACCGAGCCGCTCGAGACTTCCCGTCCAAGAACGTTTCCACCAAAAAATTGTGTAAAAATTTCCCTTTGGTGGTCCTCGAAACATGGGTTGTCCTGTACCCGGGCTCACCTCGACTCCTCCATCCCAACTGTACGCACCCCGACATGCACGTCGCTTGGTTTCAGATTTGCTTCAGATGCGGTCAGGAACGGGTCCCCCTACGGTGCGTGCTTTGCTCCTGCACAAACTTTTTTTTCCTCTTGTCTTTTTGCTTGCCGCTTCTGTTATAGCCAAAAGTCCGTCTTCTGGGATATATGGAATTCTACTGGTTCGCATTGCATGCTGGGTCGACTTGTTTCCACAAAGGGCAATGCCATAAGTCTTGATTGGTGCTCGGGATTACGGGGCTGGATGCAGGGAACTCGAGGTCACGAGGACAGGCTCAAGGCCGACCTTCAACTCACTTCCAAGTTACGGTCGGTCTGTCGCTGGCCTGCATCAGCAACACTGACATGACTCTGAGGCACAGAGCCGTCGGCCGAGCGAGACTGTGCAACAACCTTCTGCGCGTTATTTTAGGGTCTGCCGCTCCTACACCGTGTTATGAATGGGTACTCTGGCAGAGCACAAAGAAGCTCGACTTGGCTTTGTCTCCCACGGCCCTCTCTCTTGCCGCAGAACAAGTCCCACTTCCTCCTGTTACAGTGGCAGGTCGGATACTTCGGCCGGCCCCCTGCAACTGCGACCCTATGTTACAGCAGGGCTTGAGCCTTTTTAGTTGCGGTGAAGAGTATGCCATTTTGGTCACTGCACTATAGAATTCCCTCTTTTGATCATAGATGCAGCGGGGATCCAGCATCGCTACCTTGCTGGTGTCAGATAGATGTTCAAGGGCGGCTTTGTCCATATGAAGAAGGCTTTCTGGTCCATCCAGTCCTCGTTGGGATCCACCAACTCCATGTTGAAATTGTAGAGTATCCTTGCCAGGATCAATTTCACTTCGGCGTACGCAAGACTGTCAAGTAATAGGTCAGTGAATGGTTGGCTCAACAGTCTAGGGCTGCCAGATGTCCTGAACCAGCCATTTGAGAACCACAGATCTCAAAGACAACTTACTTCTTGCCAATGCAATCTCGAGGCCCTGAGTCATTATAACTTTCTGTCAGCCACGAGCCCATGAGTTAGTCAGTGATCTTGGGCTGACGGACCTATCCCGAAAGGCTGTATTGCACCCGGCTTGTCGTTCGGATATTTCTCAGGCTGGAGAAACCGATCCGGTTGAAAGCTGAAAGGCTGGCTGAAGTTCCTGGTGCTGTGGTATGTAGGCCACTGCGCAACACTCACGATCGTGCCTTCTGGCACGAATTGGCCCGCAATATTTGCACCGCCATTCGGGACAACACGAGGCGTGCTCCCTGGCACCGGTGGGTAGCATCTGAAGGTTTCCCTGATACAGGCAAGCACTGCGTAGACTCGTGAGTTAGATCTCGTCAAGGAGACCTTGCAAACATGGAGGTAGAGCTGGAGAACAGATAAAAATGAACTGAGGAGAAACATACTGTAAGGTAGGTTCTGAACGGACAAGAAATTGATCTCGTCCTCTGAATTGAAGGCAGACCGGATCTCATGAGTGATCTTCTCCAAGCATCCAGGATTCTTGAGGAGCAGATACATCAACCCCGAAAGCAAAGTCGCCGCTGTATCGGAGCCTGCCACAATCAGGACCATGGAATTGATCATTAGCGTCTTCATCGGTAATTCCTGAAAGCAAACCTGTTAGATCATCTCGCTCCTCCTTTCATTCTTTACCTGGGAAACACAGACTTACCCACTCGTCCTGCTTCTTCAGCAGCCCCCCGATAAGGTCAGGCCGCTCAACCTTGAGCGCCATCCGCCTCTTCAGCACCTCCGTCGTAAGCTTGTCATTTTCCCGCCGGAACTTGGCCCTGCTCCGCACCAGCCACTTGACAAGCCTCTCCATGCCCAGCAGCTTCAGGGCGTAGTTCATGCCCTGCGCCTGGAGGCCCTTCTCGATGCTGCTGACGCGGTCGGTGGCCCGGCCGTGCTCCAGGCAGCCGAAGCTCTCCCCGAACGCCAGGTCCCCGATTATGTCAAACGTGGCGTAGTTAAACCAGAGGCGCATGTCGACGGCTGCTGTCTGGGAGGAGGAGGACGTCGAACCAACCAGCGGCCTACCCTCCTCTGTCTGGGCTCCCTTCTCGTCGTAACCGTGGGCCGGCACGCACCGTTCTCGGAGTCGCTCGATCAAGAGATCCACGTACCCCTTGACGATCTTTTCCTGCTCCCGCAAGCTCCGGTCGCTGAAGCCCGGGCTCATCTGGCGCCTGAGCAGGGCGTGGTTCTCCCGGGTCTCGGACACGATCGACGGGGGCACCCCGCGGTTGCGGTAGAAGCACGGCGCTTTTGGGAACTCCTCACCTTTGGCCAGGGCGCCGTTCTGGTAGCCGTAGATATCCTTCCTGAATTCAACTGTTAGCAAGAGTCTCACTTCATATTTGGCGCACTCTAGGGGCAACGCCAGATAGAAATTACGAACCATGCATCCGGGTCCGTAAAGACCAACTCGTTCGGCGCCACACGGACGACGGGGCCGAACTTCTCGGTCAGCGGCAGGAGTTCGGTGGTCCATTTTCCCAGGGCTACTCTGAACGCGATTGGAAGGACAGAGGCGCGGTGGGCAATAGGACCGGGGAACTTGCGCAGGGGGTGCAGGAAGAGGTTGTAGAGCCACCGCAAAGATATGGCGACAAGCAACTGCGATTTCCGTTAGTAAGAGGGCGACGTTGGACATAATGAAAACAACGCATCGGAAGCCCAGGGCAACAAACCAATTCTAGCATAAATATCACTGCCGCGAAGGCATGAGGAGTGACCTTCGCCATGGCTGGGAATATCACGGGGAGTCGAGTGAAGGCGGTCTGGCCGCACTTTCGGTTCCTTCCGAGACTATTACATCGGCTTTTGGATGGATTATATACTTCTTCAAATGAAAAGATGGGATGCTACGAACGGGCTTTTAAAGTGGCTTCACATGCAACGGCTGTTGAAGCGATCGGCGGCATGAGTAAGACAAGACGGAAGTACAACTCAACATCTGCCGTTAGCACAATTGGTCTGTAACGCGAACCATGCTTATTGAGCATTGAGTATTCCAAGGTTCAAACCTTAAAAGCTAGTGCTGCAACAGAGAAGGGCATAGCGGCTGGGCTGCGCACTGATTAAATTGCGGTAAGTAGTAAGGTCCCTGGGGTCACAGACCACAACGGGCGACAGGGAGGGTCCTCATGAGCCCACTTCCCGGTCCCGGGCCCGCGCACACGAGTTCACCGCCAATGTGTACCACCTACGATGCGACTGAAACTTTGGCTCAGGCAAGTAGTACATTGGCTAATGTGACCAGAATATCGTGGATAGCACACGGAATATGCGAGTCTACGACGCCTCTCAACAGAGGTAAATTGCCATTCATCTTTCTCGGAAGGTGCCAATCTCATACAGATATTAGACGCGGCATTTACGAATTTATGGACAGGCCCTGAAACTCCTCAGAATTTTCTTCTAGGAATGATGGCTGTGACTGCCAACGTCTTAAAAGGAACATATTTCTTATTCCTTGTCACAAGGAAAACCATTGCTGTAGTGTGAGAACTGGAGCTGTCGTTGACGGCAGCGAGTTGGAGTCAGTTGGATAACAGGCTGCTGTATTTAAGGTTCTCTGGGCATGCTTCCTATAACAGGGCCGCCAGAACGAGTCGGTTGTTATTCATAAATGGCACAGTCATACATGATAGTATCTTCTCTTATTAGACATCTGAGGTAATGTTGTGCGATATTCCGGGCTGCCCAGAGCCAGTCAGCACTCAGCCTCTGATGTGCACTGGGTATTGGCCCTGCACCAAAAGAATAGACGCTGAGCCAACTGAGCTCACTCTACATAATTGCGTCTAATAGTTCAGTCGAATAACAAGGAAGAAAAGCGCCGCTCCGCCTCGGTGGTGTCCCACTCGACCAGAATCCGCTCCTTCGATTCCTCCATCTTCGTTTGTACCAGCGGTTCCATCGCTGCCCGCTCCTCCTCACTGAGAAGATGCACCCTTGCCCGCCACAGATCCTTCTTGGGAATTTCCTTTTCCCGAGGGCCAAAGAATTTCTCATCCAGATATTTCCAGTAGATCGTGTCGAACGCCCAACTCTTTCTAGCAGCATAGTCTAGCCAGAACCGGCCCGTCTGCCAGCTTTCTCGCATATAAGCCGAGAGGCGCAAAGAATCAGGCCTTATGTATTCTTCTGCGTGTTCCATAGCCGAAAGCCATGTCTCCAGACGCTTCTCATAGATCCTGGCCCACTCCTCGATACCGTCGTCCCACATCTCAGGCACGTCAAGTAGAAGCCACCATGGCGCGTCCAAGACGAACTGCGTTGGTCCCACATAGGCGAACTCCCAGTCGATAGCTCCGATGATATCGTCGTTGTCGTCGACCATGATATTCGCCGGGCGGAAGTCATCAGCCCAGAGGCGGAAGGAGCCTGAACCATCCGGCATCGGCAGGGTCGAGCGAAAGCGCTGAGACCTCGCAGACCAGTCGTCTTCGGCAAACCCGAACGATGCCAGCCGGCCCTGTTTGGCCAAACGTCGAAATATTTGGCGAGCCACGTATTTGTTTCTGCAGTCATCCTCCGACGATATCATGTCGTTGTGCTGGAAGATGAGGGTCGCAATTTGCATCTCCGCCAGGGCCACGTACCACGAATCAGTGGTTTCGTATGTGGTGCCTTCAGGCGGAAAGATCGATTTGGGAATGTTGGAGAGCTGGACCATGTTGTTCATGTTCAAGGTGATGGGTCGTCCCGTCACAGCGTGAGATCCAGTAGCTGTCTCGGCAAGAGCTCCTATGCGCGGAAAGGTAGGCTGTGCCAGCTGCAGCACACACCGCGCTATTTTCACATATAGTTCCTTGAGCTTAACCTCAGAAATATCAGGGTTCAAGACGGCCGTCTCGTTAAGATCCTCGCGAGGGGCCTCCAGCGCCTGGCCCATGCCCCGCCGGGACTCAAGGTCCTGGATGATCATGAAAGGTCCAATGTCAGAGTCGACGCCATGGTGGAAGATCTTGGGAACCGGAACCTCAGTATGCTGGGCCACGTACGTGGCTGCCGCGGCTTCTGCAATTGTTTTCTCCTCGGGAAAGACGGCCTGGTTGGGGCAGGGCAGGCGGACTAGAACAGGAGCTGAAGCGCCTTCGAGTTGGATGGGATAGAGCACATTAAATCCCCCGATTATCAGTGGCGTTACCAAAGTTGCAGCTTTCCCAAAAGTTCTCTCAGAGAATGCTTCGATTTTGCGACATTGAGATGACAACCGGACCTGCCTAAGTGCCTCCTCCCAAAGTCACTCGCTGCGATCCCAGGCAAGGTTGTCAGAGTCTTCCCGAGCTGACATCATGCGTTGTACTCGCTAAAAAATATCGTGAAATGAGGCGATTATAAGAATGCGGAATTATGAAGACAAGGAGATAAACTTGAAGTGCCGTGGGGCGTGGGAGTTGCCTAGGTACGGCCAAAAGCTCGTTCATTTGCGATCATGTTGGAGCGTCAGTTGGAGTGGGATCGGTTATGTAGGCGCCGAATGGAATGTACCTAGTCTAACCCTAACCTTGGCCCAAACATGTGAGGCCACTTACCGAGGCACATATACGGCAAACTCACCAAACGGATTGAACTATTGGCAGTGTTGCAACCAACATGACCAAGAGGAGAACAGCTGTCGTTGGATGTGCTTGTTGGCTTGGTCCTCAGGCTAGACCACCCTGGGCAGCTTGGGTGCGTGCGTACCTTGTTACCTCTGCTCCTTGTCAGCATAACTCCTAGCCCTGATATTTTCTCAATAGAGTGGTGCGCCACCCCCCCCCCACCCCCCGGGGGGGACTTCCGAGATAGATAATCTATGGGGCTAGGTAAAGTACACATCTACGAGATATTCGGGTTGTGAAATTCTCGTGCAGTCAATTCTCGATATGTCCGGATGTCTCTAATTCCCGGCAAATTCATGAAATGAACATGGTGTAAACCATCCGTTTCCGTCACGTTTGCCGACCTTTTCCCTTGGTCGCCTGGCAGAATAAGCCTTGAACCCACCAACCCATCGACGTACCCAATACCGCAACGAGACCAACATGCCTTCCGGGACTACGACGTCGACTCAAGGCCCGCGGGGAACTTCCCCAGCCTCCTCGAGCATCAATGACCGAGGAATGCGTTCGACGGCACCACCTTCTCCCGCTTTATCGGTCACCAAGTCTATGGCGTCCGAGGGCTCTGCCCTCGATCAGAAAGCCGAGACCATGAACTTCACCATCAAGGTTGGAGCCTGGCTCAAAGCCATCCAGGACGTTGCCGAGAAGCCGATCGAGGAAGAGGAGAACGTCATCGCTGTGTTCCATCTGCAGACCCTGCTCATCACCGGCATCGAGTACTCATGTGCAAGTAATGACTGCACAGACGAGGCCCATGTTGCATTGATCAATTAGACTTGTCTGGCGCATGAAATGGGAATCGCGAAGGGCCACTCTGAGCGGGCGATGCTTGTGAATGCAAACTGTCTGCACCAAGACCGGAAAGTGGTGGAGGCGTTGGATGGTGTGGAGCGCCCATGTCATACTGGCTGGCATGTAGAGGTGTATGAGGGCGACCACTATGCTGCCATGTCTGTGAATAAAATTGACCGTCTGGTGCACCTGTATGCATTTGCCCAGGATGAAATGTTCTGGGAGTCGGATCCTGTGGCGAGAAGGCACCGTACTGCTGATTTAGGCTACCGCCATCACCGTATGGAACGTCCAAGTCTGCTGCGCCGTGCTGCATCATTGGAACTCTGCTTTGTCTTGATCCCACCCAGCTCTGTCTATTTCCAGAGCCGGTGTTTTGGACTGAAGACCCAGCTTTACGCGTCAAGAGCGGGTTCGATTTGTTTTGCGGGTTCGGCGTAGCTCGGAGGAATCGCTCCTTGGCTCTCTCCGCCTCATCCACGCCGTAGACGTCAGTCATGTACTGCATGAAGCCCAAGTAGGCGTCTGCAACTTTCTGAAAGTGCTTGACGTTCAGCTCGACCACGGCGTTCGGCTCAAGCACTGCCTCGTGGTCTCCGCCTTGTGCCTCGAATTCTGCCAGTGCGAGGGTGGTCTGGCAAGCGTTCCTAATCTTAGGTAAGGTTATACAACACATTATATTAATAACTAGTTCTGTTTCTATT
This sequence comes from Diaporthe vexans, assembly GCA_021188095.1. Classification (NCBI taxonomy): domain Eukaryota; kingdom Fungi; phylum Ascomycota; class Sordariomycetes; order Diaporthales; family Diaporthaceae; genus Diaporthe; species Diaporthe vexans. The sequence goes on along the minus strand of JAJLLZ010000004.1, from coordinate 3,267,067 downwards.
CTATATACAGCTATAGATATGTATAGCGCCTTTGTGGAAGAGCTGTTGGGGCAACGAAGTTGTATTGAAGTTTGTATGGTGAGAGAGCTAAGGAATAAGGTCTGCAGGTGCTGCCTGAAGAAGGTAGCCCAGGGGTCTGCAGCTGCCTGCCTTCTCTGTGACAGCGTCTCATCAATACACAGACTATGAGCAATAGACTATGAGCGACACCGACCCAATTTCAACTTCACTAATGCAGTAGTACTTCAAACCTGCTGTGGAGCGCCAGTATCGAAATCTTTGGGGTCTCGGAGAAGGCAGTTGCAGCACCCACGACCGGTTCCGGGCGCCTCCTATTTCAGCGCCTCGCGTCAAACTGTGCTATTGTCTCAAAGAGGCTGTCCATGCTCTCCAAGTACGCATCATTCTCCCCCCTTACGACTGCTTGATCCTCGTTGATGTCGTCCGTCCAGCGATACACGTAGATAGTCTTCATGCCCGCGGCCTTGGCGCCACGGGTATCGTACCTGTACAACGCCGAGTCAGTCTGGCATGGGGCCATGGGAAAACATGAAAGCTAGGAGGACAGCCAGAGAATCAAACAACACGAAAATTCCTCACGCATGTGCTGCGACCATGACACACTCGCTGGCCTCGCATCGCAACAGCTCCAGCGCGCGGCGGTAGCTCTCGGGCGCGGGCTTGTAGACACCCAGCAGCTCGCTGGAGAGCAGGGCGTCGAAGCGCAGGCCCGAGGAGCGGCAGAGATCAAGCTGCAGGCGGACCGTGCCGTTGGCATGGACCAGGACGTCGAGGTTTCTCCCGGTGACAGCTCCGGTCTCTGCACCAGCAAAAGGAGAGCGCAGCTTCTCGATCGCCGGCGCGACGTCGGGCCAGGCTGGTTGGCTGTGCCACGCTGCGATGCATGCGTCTTCTGCGCCGGGGGTGTCCGCAAATGCGGCTTTGATCTCAGCAGAAGACGAGGCGAGATGTGCGGCTAGGGTCTTGCGGTGGGAGACGTCGATGTCCTCTGGTGGTTGGCCGCTGGCTAGGCGGGCTGCGTTGTGGTCGAAGTAGGCCTGGCGCCATGTGAGGGCGAACTGGGAGCGGGTTTCCTGTGGGAGAGATTGAGGCAGGGCGGCTGTTATTGCTCTGTGCCAGTCTAGGCAGGTGCCCATGAAGTCGAAGAGGACTGCTTTGATGGGCATTTTGAAGATGAGACGTATTTGTTATTCTTGTCTCAATTTTGTTGTCTATATCAACTCTGTGTATTGGTATGGAAATTTGCTTGTAAGCCGGGTTTGCCGTTTGATATAAGTCCCTGGTGTTTCGCTTACGCCCTTCCTTCATTGTGCATCTGCGCCCTTCCTGCCGATCCAAGGCAAACCGATACGGGCGCTCTAAGGAGGAAAAACTTCAGAGGCCATCCCTCTGACCTACCAGGTTTGTGAGAGAGAATTGCGCCTGGCAGACATGTTGCATACTTGATCGCGAAGGCTAACACGCCCTCCGGAGATGAGGCTGGGGGAGCAACTGGACATGGTCACGCCATGTAAGCCAGAGGCCGCGAACTGGAGGCACCTCAGACATGAGAAGTTCAAGAACGGAGGCACGGCACGGATGCTGATCACTGACACGATTTGGAAATCAGATAATGAATGAGTCTGGATCCATATTCATCATGATTCTGATATGTCCAAAGAGGCCGTCAAGAACATGGCCGAGATGTTGGCTTCAATGTTGCAGTTGAAGTGACGTTTTCCAGTGCCACCTGGCACCGGCTGGTCTCGGCTGGCAAGTTCTCTCTCCACTCCTTTGGCAGGTCCCACCAACAAGTGTTTCTGCCACGAACTTCAGGCATCAAGGGTGGGTCCCCACCCGCCAATCAGCCGGATTCCCACCGAAACCACAAATCTCGAATTTGTCTTGATGAATTTTCTCCGTTTTGCCCTTTGCAGGTGAGCTTCCATCACGACGACAACCACAACCCGACACTCAACAAGCCCAGCTGTTGTGCGCAAACCATCAAAATGGTGAGCAGCAATGATCTCCCCCTCGTTGGGGATTAATCCTGTCGACGTCAATTGAGTCAGGACTTTGTCACTGACCCTTTGATTTCTCATACAGGCGATCAAGCACAACCAGACCATTGTCAAGAACCGTTAGTTTTTTGCCCTTCTATTTTCTTCATTTGCTCCTCGATCGCTCTCGGCTGCAAGAAGTAGCAGAGAGTCCGAGACAACGTCCCCTGGGCGTCATCGATGCTGACGGTGTTTCTGTAGACTTCCGCAAGGATTGGCAGCGTCGGGTCCGAACCCACTTCGACCAGGTACGATTTTGATCAAAACATCCGAACTCGCAGCGGTGGACGAGAGGGCGAACATACACGACCACTCCGAGTCCACTGCGAAAGATTTGGAACCCGATCTGACCAAGTGAACCACTATAGCCCGGCAAGAAGGTCTCGCGCAGAAATGCCCGTCAGGCCAAGGCTGCCGCCGTCGCTCCCCGCCCCATCGACCGTCTCCGACCCGTTGTGCGATGCCCTACCATCAAGTACAACCGCCGTGTCCGTGCCGGCCGTGGTTTCACCCTGGCTGAGCTGAAGGTACGACACTGCCCGCAAAAGACGAACGACAGGCCCGGCGAAACACATCTGTGATCCACATCACGGTGTGCGCAGCTGTGGCAGGTCGATCTGCCATGATAGAATTTTCTAACAGTCCTCCAGGCCGCTGGCATCCCCCGCCAGTACGCCCCCACCATCGGCATCGCCGTCGACGCCCGTCGCCAGAACATCTCCGAGGAGTCCCTGGCCACCAACGTCCAGCGCCTCAAGGCCTACAAGGAGCGCCTGATCCTGTTCCCCAAGAAGAGCAACAAGCCCAAGAAGGGCGACTCCTCCAAGGAGGAGCTCAAGGCCGCATCCGGCGCCGCCGCCAACACCGCCGCCGCCTTCCCCATCGTCCACGCCGACACCACCATCAAGGCCATCAAGAAGTCCGAGTTCCCCGCCCCCATCGAGGGTGGTGCCTACCGCAAGCTGCGCAACGAGCGCGCCAACAAGCGCAACCAGGGTGCCCGCGAGAAGCGCGCCCGCGAGGCCGCCGAGGCCGAGGCCGACAAGAAGAAATAAGCGACTCGCAGCTGCACCGGCATGCTCTCGCTTGTTGTCTTGGAAGGTGGTGTTCGGGCGGGTTGAGCAAGGGTTATTTGCCTCAACAACTGGTACTCTGTCTCTGGTCTTTGGGTTGGTCTCTGGGTTTCTGCGTCGTCAGGGTTGCATTACACTGCCAAACAGGCAGGGGGTTTGGTCATGATACAAAAAGCACAATCTTCTTTTGAAACTGGATCCATGATGGAAATGTGAGCCGGGAAGAAAATAAAAGATTTGATCCTCGGCCTCGATGGATACCCCCCCACAGATACCCGAGACCGGATCAGCAGCTCAACGTAGGACACAATCGAGTCGAGCAGCAATGGAAGCTTGTGAACACATGAACTCGAACTCGTAGAAGACGGTGCTGGTCTTGTTGAGACGTCTATGTTCTACACTATTTGCGATCAACCAGCCGGATGACCCGGCTGATTCCATCTCGTAGACCTCCCAACCATTCACTCGAGCCAAGCCTCCCTCATGCACTGGCTCCCTCCCCTCTCGAGTTCAACACCAACTCACCACCCGTAACCACCAGCCTCTCATAGATCGCCCTCCTCCCCTCCTGAACCTCAGCACCCGCCCCGTCCCTAACCAGCTCGGCAACAAGACAGAGCGCATTCTCCCGATCGACCCTTGCCATGCCCGCCCTCGCAACAGGATCCACCTGCCTCGGCTGCAGATCCCCCAGTCCCAGCCCTTCCATGCCCAAACTCACTCCGCCGACCTGGCCCTGGCCCTGCGCCGCCGCTCCCGTCCCACCGACACTATTGCTCAACACGTCCTCCACAGTAGTGGCATCCCCAGCCGCCGACGAAGCCGCAAGCAACAGATCATCACCATCCGAGACGTCCGCCCGCCCCGTGACAGCCTCAACCAGCGCGCGACACGCCCCCACGGGCTCCAGCACCGCGCACGCAAGACCGGCACCCGCGGCGGACCGCCGGCTGATCAGCGCGAGGACGAACCACGCCTCGGACCGCAGGGCGGGGAAGCGGGTCTGCGTCAGGAGGAGGGAGAGGGCCGTGGGCAGGGCGGGTGTGTGCGCGGCGTAGAAGGTTGCGCGGCGGGTTTCTTCTTCTGTGGTTGTGGTGGTGGTGGTGTTGTCGTCCCACTCCCCCGAGAGTACAGACTCGACCGGCGCGGAGTGCAGAGCCCGGCACACGTTCGCCGCGGCGCGGGCGACCTCCGTCTTGGTGGGCTCGACGTCGCTGCGGGCGAAGAGGCCGAGGAGGACGTGCAGGTTCGTCTTGCGCGTGTCGTGAGACACATCACCGGCGTCATCGCCTGACGACAACGGCCTGCACAGCCTGCCCACGTTCGGCGGGCATCCCACTAGTAACAACCGCCCCAGCGACACGGCTGCGAACTGCGACTGCGGCTGGGTGTCGCCCCACGTGGACCACAGCTTGGGCAGCAGGCCTGGCTCCAGGAGGGGCCCCAGCGCGGCTTTGTTGGCTGCTGGGATGGCGAGGTTCTTGAGGAAGCTGATGACCGCGTGCGTGAGCTGCGGGTTGGGCGGTGCCGTTGTTGTTGTTGCCGTGCCGCTACCCGTGCACCGCGCCAGGAGCTCGATGAGCGGCTCGTGGATGGCCGCGCCACCAACAAGTGCCTCGCACGTCGCGTCGCTGCGAGCTACGTTGCCCAGCGCCAGGCACGCCGCCGACTGCAGCGTGGCTTGCTCGGCCGGGCCGCGCAGCCAGCCCTGCAGGGTCTTGAGGACGGGGTGCTGGAGCAGCTGGGACTGGTCTGCGCCCTGGGCCGGCGTGGGGACGAAGCCCGGCAGGGCCGAGATGTCTGCCAGCACGGGGACGAAGGCGCTGCGGACTTGCTTCAGCTGCGCGGCGGCCTCGGGGTCGTCGTCGATGTCGGACGGGTCGAATGTCGAATGAGCCATGGAGAATGCGTCCAGGAGGAGCGGGACGCTGGCCATGTTGCTCGCCTGGAATGTCTCGTGGGTCAGGTAGGCCAGTGCCACGGAGGCGAGGGCGCTGAAGTCCTCGGCTTCGACGGCATTTTCGCGGGCGGTAGCGATGCTGAGGAGGACCCGCGGTGTGTCTGGGGCTCCGGTGCGGGCCTCGGGTTCCTGGGTGATGAGGAGGGCGAGGATCTTGCATATCAGGCCGATCAAGGGACGGCCCTTCTCGAGGCGAGGTCCATCGAGCAGCTCTATTAGCCGGTGGCTGAGACCGGCCTCAGAGGCCTGCAGCTGTACTGGTTCTGGACGGCATGTCAGTGGCTGTGTCCCTGCAGCTGGACCGTGGGTGGAAGTCAGCTACTCACCATAGTCTACCAAGACATTGTACAAGACTGTGATGACATATGGCAGTAAGGAATCATGTTGAAGGAGGTCTATGATGGATTTGATATGGCCGCCCTCCACGATGCGGGCTCTATTCTCATCTGTTGTACACTTGTGAGCAACTGCCTACTGCTGTCAACAAAGCGAATGGCTGCAGTACTCACCTGTATCTGCACATGAGTTACCAATCAAGCGCAGGGCGTGAGTTCTGAGGCGTGGTCTCAAGTCAGGCGTGGGGAGGATGCCGAGGAAGAAATCCAGGAGACCTGATTCGCCAATGGGCAGTCGCCACAGGGCTGCAAGTAAACAAATCTATTAGCATGTTTGGGAGCGACTATCCTGATGCGAATGCGAATGACCCGAATCGACTGCCGAGAAATGGGATACGGAAGTACGGTTAGGGCTGCATGCAGCATGGGGAAAATGCAGTTCCGGTAGAAATGCTGCTCGATGCTACTCACATCGCCGGCTCCCATCACCAAGCTTCTCGGCAATGCGGTCCAGATCCTCGGAACCGCTGTCCCAGGCAGCCTGAGCCGCGAGCAAGACGTCCTTGAGCCGAGCAACCCGGTATTCTGTCTCGTCTGCTGTGAGGCCAGGCTCCTCGTCGTCCTCGTCATCACCAGCGTCCCGCTGCACCACGGCAACCACGCCGTCGGTGCGCTTGAACAGCTCCTCGATGTCCTCTGGGGTCATCCTGTCCGACTGTCCCTCCTTGCTGCTGCTGTTCACCGCCACGGGGTGGTGGTGGTGTTGTGGTGTCTCGACTGTGGCCGGGGGGACGTGTCTATCATACACACAAGTGCTAACCCTGCGATCAAACCCGGCAGAGACAGACGGGAGAGCAAAGTCCCAGGGGGGCCAAGACCCAGGGGTTTGGAACGTGCCTGGCCTACCCGGAATGCTGTCTGGCTGTGTGGGGGCGGGAGGATATTTGTGGATATTTTGTGGGGTTTGGAGGCTCTGCCGCCGGTGCGACGGTGCCTAGATCGGTCAATCCTGCGAACAAACCCGGAACCGATGGGAATCTCCCTTGTTTTGTGAACCAGGAGCTCTAAATTTCTGGGTGATGGCCCAAAACCAAACCAAACGCTGGTGCCAGACTTTGTCTACCAGCGTCTCTTATGTGTGAACCTTCTCTGCAAGACGAGCAGATCTATGCGTCGATCTGATGTACTGTATCCAAGCTGGGCCTGGCTGACGGTGTAGACTATGATGTGAATTGCCGTGAAATTCACCTCATCGGGCCACCGAAGCATGCAATGCAGTTAGATTACACAGGGCAGACCGAGAGACCGATGCACTTGACGGTAGGTGACTGACGTTGTAGCTGCCACTTCCCCTGGTATGGCAGGAGTGGGCACTGGCTGCGTGGGAAGCTCCCAGGCTAGTCAGCACCTGCCGCCTGGTGTCACATCTGATCCCCAGCACTGACTGACCAGAGCATCTTGGCCTCCAACTCAAGCCTTTGAGCCTCGCACATCTGATGATCAACCTTTTGACGGGCGCACCTCGGCCACACATCTGCCGCCAACAGTTTCCCTAGATCTCATCGACTAGATCTCTTGTGACTTGTCGCAATGTTTACAGGGGAAGACGAGTCGAGAGCATGTTCCTGATTCAAGCTCGTTGGCCCCGTCGGCAGTGGCTGCAGTGACGACGCAACCCAGGCCACGACGCAGATGACCGCTTGCTGCCCATCCCATGAAACAACACTGACGGGGGCAAACTTCACGGACGACGACGAGCCGGCTGATCGGAGCACCAACCTCAGTGCTCTCCCTCGAATCCGGCCCTCGCCGCCCGGGGACTGCATGAAAGATCTGTGTCGCCGCTTGGCTCATGGGACTCCGCCAAGCTTGGTCTGACCTACTCGCCTGAGACTCGGATCCGCGTCTTGGATGAACTCTTTCCTCCTCAGCCAAGGCGTGTCAAGTTCACCCGCACACGACTCCCGCTTGCACATTTCCAGTTTCGGCTGCAAAATCCTATTTTGGGACATGTCGTCTCTACTAATCATCACGGTGGGATGATAGATCCTCGCCTCGTCGAGATGGAATATAAGACGACGTGAGGACATGAGGCTATCTTGTTTGTTGGAGCTCTCACACTCTTCCTCTCATCCCTTCTCATCCTCTCTTTCAGGATAATTCTCTTAGTTTCGTACGTTCATTTACTACAGCAGTGCTGTTTTGCTCCCGGTTGAGCTTGAATAATATTGTGTGATTGTCCGCCCAATTATATACCTTCTTTCCCACATCAGCCAGAATGAGGTACTCTCTTTTCCTGACCGGCTTCGTGGCCTCCCTCGCCGTCGCCGCACCCAACAAGAAGCGCCAGGCAACCGCTGCCCCGGTCTTCACAGCCAAGACCTTCAACGAGCTTTCCATCGCCGGCGGCACAGCCGGTGATGCCGCCGCTGAGGCCCAGGCTGCCCTCGCAGGCCTCCCTGAGGACCTGACCACTGTCGCTCCCGAGGATGTCGAGTTCCTGAGTGCTGTCAACTCTATTGCCAATGATGCTGGTAAGCAAACCCCTACATGTTGGCGGGCTAATCACCTACATACCCAAACATTTCAAGCTATACCGGACCACCGAAATATGTGGCTGACAGACCTTGATGAACAGAAGTCGGAGGTTTCAACGCCGAGATCGCCGCGTCCCAGCCAGGCGAGGACGCACTCGCCCTCGGCCGCGGCAAGACCAAGAACAAGGTCCTCAAGCTCACGGCCACCATGATGAGGCTCGCCATCGAGGCGGCCCAGGGCGAGGACGTCGCCGCCGAGATGGAGGAGGAGCAGGCCAAGCTGGACAAGAACATCGCCGACGACGCCGCCCAGGCCGGTGCCGCGTCTTCCGACGTCCAGTTCGAGGCCTCCACCGACAACCCCGATGCTTCCGAGGTTGCCAAGGACGACGCCCTCGCCGACCAGGCCTCTGCTGTGCTCGACGAGTCCGAGGCCGCCGCGGGAGGTGCCGATGCAGGGGCCGCTGATGCTGAGGCTGGAGCCGCTGCTGACGACGAGGAGGCTGCTGCTGGAGATGCCAATGCTGAGGACGCCAACGCTGAGGACGCCAACGCTGAGGATGCCAACGCTGAGGATGCCAACGCTGAGGATGCCAACGCTGAGGATGCCAACGCTGAGGATGCCAACGCTGAGGACGCAAATGCGGAGGATGCTAACGCTGAAGACGCAAATGCTGATGAGGAGGCTAACGCCGACGAGGAGGCCAATGCTCAGGACGAGAATGCCAACGCTGACGAGGAGGCCAATGCCGAAGATGCCAATGCAGAGGACGCAAACGCGGAGGATGCCAACGCCGATGAGGAGGCAAACGCCCAGGACGAGAATGCCCAGGATGAGGCTGCTGCCGACGAGGAGGCCAACGCCGAGGACGAGAACTAAAACTCGGCTGCTAGAATCGGGTAGTTAGGATGATAACGCCGAACAGGCAACGAGGGTGTCAAGGTCGCAATTTGCCCGCTCTGGGCAAGGCTGCAACCCGACATATCGAGCTGGCTTTTCGTGTCCCCAAAAGGAACACCGCCTTTAATATATCAGATATCACTAATCCCACTTTCTTTGTTTCACTTTTGTCCAATTATCTCACCTCAGATCTTACTTGGGACACGTAACGTACGTGCCAGTTGACGCAGCACTGGCAGTAAGCCAGTTTGATCAAAATGTCCGAGGCCGCCGGGCAACACAATGTGTAAGCCAGATAATTCCATCTAGCAATACCGCAACACAAAGCCCGTTCGTCGCGGTATCAAATTGTAGCACATCACAGGCAGAAAGACAAGGGCAACAGGTTTTTCGTATTTGCCGTTCTTCCGTCACGCGTCACGTGGAGATGACCCCTTTATCAGCCTTGACAACGATCCCAACAATCCAAAATGAAATCATGCATAAGCAACATGCGTGTAGAATGAGCATGTGCAGGGTTTCGACCGGGGAGGGTGCAGCGAGCTGCACCCGTGGAGATCCTACTGGCTAGGGCTGGCTAGACCGGCCGGTCGTGGGTCAGCAACCTCCTGTGCATGTGGGGGGACCGCAAGCTTATCCAATATCCACAGCCTCCGAGACTATAAAGGGGCGCGCACGACTCCCCGTTCATGAAGATCCTTCAACTCTCCGTATCCAGTCAGTATCGTAAAATCTTGGAATGTGATCCCAGGGCTTCTGTGTAGCAAAGTAAGTATTGGTAATTGGGGCCCGGAGTGCCAGCGACAGGTAGTGTTGTATCAGACATTCTAACGGTCACAGCGCAATCAGAGCCTGTTTTGTGAGAACCCCGTTTGCAGCAGGGGGGGGCCCAAGACTGGAATTCATTTTAAACGCATGCGCAATTTGCATTGCGCGCCATCTCAAAAGAGTTCAATATTTGTGGCTGGGCGACCCTGGGGGGCTGTACCAAGAGGCTACAGGTCCGAGCTGTACTTACCTAGGTACTGCCTGCCCTATCGAAAACGGTGAAAGATCAGGATACATCGACCCGCCATGCAGTATCATATCGCAAATTCCTGCTCCGGCTACACCCAGTGTCTATGCATGGAGATGCCCGAGGTATTTAATTGGTGCTGCGGCCATAGGCCTTCCCCAGAAATTCAAAAAAGTCCAGGGTACTCTGGGCGTACTCACTTCTGACTACTTGCTTACGACTTCTGAGATTTCACTGCATTTTTCTTTTTGAATACGTTTAGGACAAGGGCGGGCGGGCGTGATAGACAAAACGTTCTCAAGGCAGAAAAGCGTCTAATTTGCGAAGTGGACAATGCCATCGGTGAGTCTAGATGTGTCAATCTTCACGCTCAAGCAGGTTCTGGCACGGTGCATGGAATTGAGAGTATGCAGTCATCTTCGACATCCAAGAAGGGCAAAAAAAGTGCCAAGCAAGTCGCTAGATATTTTTGGTACTGTGTAAGTACGTCTGGGCAATCTCGACGCTCGCCGAAGGGATCATGGATGCCTCTGACTCGGTTTACCTAGGGCAGTGTGTCTGCAACTCCGGGCCCCACTCAATCAACCAGCCTTATTGCTCAGCATGTCAGCATGAGCGCTGCGCAGCTTGTATGACCAGGAAGTTGAAGATGTGAGCAGAGTTAGACCGCTTTAAAAGAACACAGCGGTCTTGATGTCTATGCTGCATCCCCGCGACTTGGTTGGAACGGAGGAGATGGTCGAGGTTGACGGAATTGAGGGATATGGTTTTTCAATTGGACATCAAAAGTATTGTCTGGGGTGTGTAGATTGGCTGCTATTGTGTTGGGGAGATATCTTCGTTGGTCCACCAAGCTATGCAAGAGGATTCTGATAATATCGGCCACAGTCATTCAAATAATGCTGAACGACAAGGCTTTCGGAACAAAACATATGAGATAGCAGATTTGAAGTCATCACAACCACATCTGAGAAGAGTGCCTGTTGACCCAACGTGGAGATTATTATGCCTACGTAGTACCAGAGACAGGGACTGAAAGAATGGACGATAGAAGGGAAACGAATCTGTTCTGTACAGCAACGCACCAAATTCAAGTCCCAGCAAGTGACCAACTTGGTGGCTCCCTCACTTTGCTTGCTGTGGCCAACTTAGGAGGCGATCTCCTGTAGGCCGACGGACAGATGGTCACAATGGAGTACGTATATGATCATACTGAAACACCCGCTTTGCACAGAAGGGAAACATTGGTTGTAATACAGGAACCCAAGTTTTACAAGTTGAGCACATGGGGCGCAATGCGACGAGACTGATCTGCCTGTTTGCTCAGGCTGGGTACATAGATTGTACTGCTGGGACATCAAGTTGCGTAGCGGAAACACTTCGACGTTGATCTGCGAACGATTGTCTGTGAGGGAGTTCCGCATGCGTACCTAGGTATAGACGCGGATGTCGCAGCCTGCCGGAATTACCAGTGACGGTCCTCCGTACACACTACCTAGGTACTTAAGGAGCGTTTACGACTGTATGAAGGCGCTGCGTATGGCTACGGCTGTATACGGAATAGAAACGGAACCAGCTAGGTACTTAAGTAGGTATTCACTATGCCATCCACATTCCTGTCATGTTCCCCTGCTAGTGACTGGGTCTGTTCTAATCCATTGGTAAGCACGTAGATATGACTATCAGTACCATTCTAGCGCAACATTCCTGACTTCTACTATCGTACATACCATGGCACTATTGGAACCGGATGTGTCTGGTTAGGTAGTCACCAAGCCTTTGGGACGTGTACTCATCAGGGTGTATGTTTTTTAAACGCTGGGTCTTGAGCGTTTCCCACTGCATGAAGCCGCTGCGTATGCTTCGGCCGTGTACGGAATAGAAACGAGTCAGGGACGAGAAGCCCGCAATTTGATAGCGCGTCCGAGCAGTCGCCGAGCAGCAGGCGAGCACCGGGGTGGTTTTCTTGTCGATCACGTCTAGTTCCACTAACGGTAGGCTCAATAGCGATGGTCATACACGCCTTGCTGAAATAATTATAACGAGTTCCACAAGGCAGGTGTCAAACACACTCCTCTTGGGGAAACTTCAACCGAGCTGATGACCGATCAGGCCTTGTGGTAACTGGCCTCGCTTGATGGGACATGTCGTCTGAGCCACGAATTTTGAACCTTCTTTCTTCAAAGACGGCATTGCATTCGAATCGGGATGCTGTCTATTGGAGGGCTGGCGCTTAAGTGGTGGCTGTAAAAGCAAGGCAGCGTTTCTCTCTCAGACCTACTCGCTTCGCTATCTAGATTCCGTCCCAGGGAACAAACATCGGCCCGAAAGCCAATGAGCAGAGACATTCTATAGTGCCCAGCAGGGACACTGCTTGAATCAGGCATGTCGCATCGCATGGCCACATACATAGGTACGAAATGAACTGGCTTCCTAACATCAGGAAACCGGCATGACGGCCGGCCTACCTGGTCACGATACACATCCGTCCTTGGGGTGTTTGGGTTCGATTATACGTTACAATGACCGGGAGGAGGGGCGGGAGTTCTTAAAGATGGTGACCCAAGCAGGATTGGTTATCTAGGCAGTGATTTTTGTAATTTAAGACCTAGCAACCTGCCGTAATACCACCCCAGGGGGTCTGCTACTTACTCTTCATTGAAGTCATTGATCACCGGCGGTAATGAACATCATCATTATCGACATACAAAGGAAATGGTCGGGCGAAGGCGACTGGTTGTGAGAGTGCCTTTCGGATAAATTAGCACAGTCGATTCCTTGCCCACTCCCAGGAATTTGTGTACCTCAAGGAGATCTGAGGATATAGCGCGGACGGTTTACCTTCTTCAAGGTTCGCTACTGAGGTACAGGATCCTGTTTTGTGCCCCATTGCTTGTGCATACATATGTAGACCGCGGCGCTGTGCTCGGGTCCGTGGCTTTGTGGTAAGGAAAAAAGAAAAAGCGGATTGGGATCCTGCATATCCTCATTGTTCGCACTCGGACCTATTGGCGACTGACCTCGACAGTACAGAAGAATTTGCTTCGCTGTGAGGCACGGCCGTAGTATAGGACCTGCAGGGGGCCCTAGGTCAAAGTCGGCCTGCATACAGCGGGAAGACGTGCATTAACGGGAGCACGAGTGATTATCGGTACACAACTTGGGGGACTGTGTTAATCTCTCAGTGGGTCTGCAAGAGACAGTCCAAATATGGTGGCCGTTTTGCTTTTGCGGAGAAGCGGTGGCTGGGTTGGCTGACTGATGAGTCCCAACAGCTCTTTTTCCTAATTAGGACGTGAGGGAGGCAGGTAAACAAGCCCCTGAACTTTTCAAGCCATAGATCGCTCGGCAAATCATCATCACGCAGAATCGCTCGTGGTGCTAGCATTGCCTTTTGTCTACAGGTACATTGAACCAGTCGCTAGTTTAGACAACTTCAAGAAACTGTTTTTTTGTTGAGAATTACACAGTTCTGTGCGTATTCGAAGGCTGTGTAATGTATTAGACCTTGTCATCAAGCATTGAGATTGGCACACGATGCCAGCATGCCTGCCACAGGCTGGCGGAGGTCTGACCGGAAATGCAACTTGCTTTTGCTTAATTTCGGTCGGGTCCTAAGCTCAAAGTCAGCAGACTCCCACGCGTCAGTTATAAGACGCGTCGAGTTCGACGGGAGAATAACCTTCTAATCATGCAGGTATCACATCCTCCTGCGCAAAAAGAAAAATCAAGCAAATAGTCTGATTGAAAGGCCTGTATCTGCACACTCCTCTAGTCCGAGGACAATGGTACGTGCTGGCTCAAGCATCAATCTCAAACGAGCAATGCAGCGCCATCGAAGCCACGGACTAATTTATAAATCGAGACATAGCCATCTTCGTCTTCAGCCTCGAAGCTGAAGAGATCAAAAGTCTCGAAACCAGTCGCGCGGTACTACTGGTACTGCGTAAGCATATCCCAAAGAAATAAATTGGAACATACTGAGAACTCAATCTAACTTGCCTTTTTTAGTGCTCGTGCAGCTGTGGACCTCAATCAATAAATCAAATTGCTTGCTCAGCTTGTTGTCACGAGAGATGCGCGACCTGCATGACGAGAAGGTTGAAGCTATGAGTCGACATTCGCAGAAGTTCGAGGCGTTTTTGACCGTGATACGCTATGAACTGTCACATGACCCATCGAGGACAACTACCTACCTAGGTAGATGGCTCCGAACTACCTAGGTACCGCCGCAGCTGTGGAAATCCTGTCCCATGTGGCTTTGCTAGTATTTCTTTTCACGTACAATGCCCCAACTATAGCTAGAATTCCGCTATCCGAAGCGCCGACGCGACCTTCGTGCCTTCCATGGGTTGTGGATGCTGGTTCACTGCCCACTCCACCATCTGCTAGAACACAGACTTCACAATGTGCGCACCACACAAAACTTCTACGAAATTGCGCGAAGTCCAATCGGATGCGACTTTCAGTGCAGAAGAAATATCCATGGGATGACCGCATACGTGAGAAAATCATGAAGAGGTGATATCGACAGGGCTAACGCTGGGTCATCGGATTGTACTTGTTATATCCTGTCCAACAGGGAGTGTCACCGCGCTCAAGGCGACAGCAGAGGAGAGTTCCTTGCTCACAGCTTACGAGAGGTGGATCAGCACCATCCATGGCCATTTGACTATCGAACTGACAGGTATTGACGTGGTTGGTTTGGCGTTCAGTGGTTGCTCATGGACCTCGTGCATACGATTCGACTTCCCTGTTGCATCACTTCTTTCTTGCCTTTCACTCGGGCAGAGTTTACTTCAGACACATCAGTTTGATCATTAAGGAACGTTTTTTTTGAGGCTGCTTTTATTATTTAGACATGCAATACAAAGTCATGTTCCTTCACTTCATATGTTATCAACTGTTTCCTCGTTGTCGGTGCCAGTAGGTATCTTGGCCTGACTTGGAATGTGCTGCCCTGCCAGAGTGGGTCCTGGTCGACAGGACCTGGAAAGCTCGTTGCTTTCCCGCCTAAAACTGCGTAGGGCTGTGCAGGAAGAGGCCTCTCTTACAGCTGGTCTTCGATCTTTTCTGCGGTGACATCCCAACTGGAACTGATTTTGGGGAAGGTCTTAAGAGACAATGAGAGATGTGATCAACAACGCTTTGTGGGTACACGGCTAGGACAAGCAAGGGGAGAAGAGCTTGTTCTGCACGTGGACTCGCCCACCTCATATGAAGTCTTGAGCTACTTTGTCTCCAACCCTGAACATCACCTCGTTTGTACTAGGTGGTCGAGAACAAGTGCTTCATGGGCCTTTTCTACCATCATCAGACAAGTAATGAAAGCCCCTAGATGGGGCAAGAACATGTGCTCCGACATCGCGCTATAGTGTGAGCATCTGGGCGGTCATGCTGACAAGGTCGGCTCAACTGGATCATCCTCGTGGGCTGAGCTCGTCTAGTTGGCCGATGCTCCCCAAAAGTGCACATTTCTTCACCGGTATCTCCCGAGACGCCCAAGGCTAAGGAAATCTCTTCGAAGCCCAACGTAGCACAAGAAGAATCCATCCGGCTGTGAATACTGTAGTATTGAAGAATAACACTCCATCAGTTCGGCTCCGAGGTGTTTGGCGTCGCAGCTCACCGGTAAATCATCCATGCCCATGCGACATGGTGATATTCCTACTTTGACTTGCTGTATGCAATGCTACTTCCATGCAGCAATATGAGCCCCCCTGAAAGAGTCCCATGACATTGGGTTTGGGCTCACCATTGAGCTTCATGTCGATCCACTGCCCCGGGCCCAAGCTAATGCAAGTCATTTCCCAGCCGTCTTGAATACCCAGTACTGTCAATGACTGCTTTGCTTCTATTGAAGTTGGGCATCCAGGGCGTGACACCTCAGAGACAGGAGGCGGTGAGAAGAGTAGGGATGGGCCGTGAAGATCGAGATGCAATGTCCAAAATGTCCCAACGGAACCAATCGCCAGTCTATATACACAGCCCAGACGCCGACATATGCTTGAGACTCCCCCGTACACTTTTTGTTACAGCTCGCCCATCGGCATCATGCGGTGCGATGGGGGGCTCGCCCGCCCGACGGCTGCGAGCAATTCTGCCACGTATCGTCACTGCCTCTCGGTCAAAATGTTGGGGGCCAAGATCGTCTCCTGCACTACCACCACCCCTTCTTCTTGGGCTGCTCCGCCTCTTTCGTCTGCGTCGGTGATGCCGCCGACTCCTCGATCCCCAGACGGTCCAGCGGCCCTCCGCTCCGCTGCGCCTCCTTCTCCTTCTCGAACGCCTCGCGAGCCTTCCTGAGCATGTCCTGCTTGTCCTCGAGCGTCCGGGGCGCATCGCTGCTGCTGCTCGGCGTCGCGTCCTGGGCGGGCTTCTTCGACGAGAACCACCCAAACAGCCCGGATGACTTGTTGTTCTCGTCTGTCGCTTTTTCTGCCGCGGCGGCGGCTGCCTGCTCTGCTATTCCTGGTGCCTCCTCGTCCCTCTTGATCGGCTTCGGCGCGCTCAGTATGCTGGGCAGCTTGAAGTCCCCACCGGCGCCTCCCGCGCGGGCGTTGGCCTCCTCCACCAGCGAGATCTGCTCCTCCGTCGCGTCGCCCCTCATGTATGCCAGCCGTGCGGCCTCCAGACTGTCGGCGGACATCCTCCGTTGGGCCTCGATGAACTCTGCCTTGCGCTTGCGGTTGTACCGGAGCATGTCGTATGCTGTGTATGCTGTGAGGAGACCGGCGACGGCTGTTCGAGGAAGCGGAAAGTAGTTAGCCTCAAGATATTCTAAAGGGGAAGGGAAGGAGAGAGCTTTGAGGCAGGGCTCAGTGCGTACCCGTCAGCCCCACCAGGCTTATGACCGTGATCCTGTGTGCCGAGTCGAAGAAGGGCCGTGACTTGGCGATCAGCTGGTCGAACCGTGATATCTGGGCCGTCTTTGCCCTCTCGTGCGCCGCTCGTAACCGTGCCACCCGCTGCTCGGGGGTCTCTGAGTTTGGTGATGACGCCGCCCGTGCAGAAGAAGCTGCAGCTGCGGTCCTGGGTCCTCCTGCCCCGGGTGGTGGTGGGAATCGTGACGGGCCGGATGCATGGGGCGTTGTCGCTGTGAACCGGGTCGCCGACGAGGCGCTCCGCTCTCCGTCCTTGGCTGCCATTGCGTGGTTGTTCTTTTTCGCTCGTAAAGACCAGACCTGCTACATGGGCGTGGAATTGAAGGTGGGAGGACAATTCAGAGTGCAGGCTTGAGGGTGTGGAGCGGCGTGCTTGCTTGCTGGCGAGACAGTCGGAAGCTCTACCAAAATTCTATGATGCGATGCTAGTGGTGAGATTTTCGTTCGGCTCGGGGTACCTGCCGGGGGAGCTCCAACGCCTGGGGTTCGGCCGGCAGGCTTGGATCAGGGCCCGTTCAGACAGTCAGAGTGGCCACTGCCTGTTTGGGCAGGAGTCTATCTCAGCTTGTGCAGACTACATTTCTCCATCTCAGGTAACTACCTGACGAGTAGCCTCCTGAGGAACTGTCTCACAAAAAGTCAAATGCATCTTTGGGTCTGCCTCCCACAGCTAGCTTCCTGCCTACAGGTGAGCAAGTGACTGATTGAAGCCGTAGGCATCAGACCCAATGCAAGGCAGCAGTGCAAGCTTCCCAAACCGGTAAAGGCGGTCAGAAATCGGACGCGCACCCGGCAGAATCCTTCGTCCTCAAATATTTAAACCCAGCCGCCCTCCCACCTTCTTCCACCTCTTCTCTCCTTTTCCTTTCCTTCATACTTACCTTGTCTGATGTCCGGTGGATCAAGAAGCACTGGGCATAGGTTGGAAAGCCTGCATAGCACATCGTGGCGCTGACCAGTCTGGTTTACTCCTCTGGGGTCAACCTGGGCGGAATTTTTGATGCCATTCGGATACAAACCGTTCTTTTCATTGAGCTCGTCGCCTTGCGCGTCGACTTGAAGAAGAAAACACCACTAGCAACAGCATCCCACACAAGATCGTAGGCTGGAGCGTCGACACGCCCTGACGGCAACTCAGGTAGACATGAATCAGATCTCTGATTGAATTGCCCTTCCGCCGTCAGGTCAGTTAGATAGCACTCATTGTTGTTTGCTCTCCGTGATGATCAAGGTTCAGCGTGACCTTGACCTTCACCGTAGCGTGAGTTGGCCGGTCTGAACTCATCACATTCAAATTGTCTACGCACGACTTGTGGACTGTCATTCATATCCACCTGAAGATGATCTCATCCATCATGATCATTGCAACCTCGTCTCAGCCCTGGTGCGACAAACAAGTGCAGCTCTAAAATTTCATGTATCACACGCTATCAATACGATATCCAGTTGCAAGAGAGTGGACCTTCATGCAAACAAATTCAAGTTCGTCTGCCGTATTATCTGATCAGCAAAGGTCGTAGAGCCACTACGTATCGTAGCAAAGTGATCCCCTTCGTGCTGGTACCGTGTCTGCCACATTTCCCAGAGATGAAAGTGCCGTCTGTAACCTCGCGCCCATTTCAACGGCAACTGTTGGCTTTGTGAGCTGCTGCTGACCTCGGGAGGCAGGCAGCCCTACCTTTCCAGCCATGAAAAGAGCATTCAACGTAACCCGTATGCAATTCACCTCGTCAATTGTTCATGGCTTGGATCTATCTACATACAATTCCACATCGACGTGATGAAGGTGAAGCAATGGTGAAGCACTGACTGAAGTCACATCCACACACCCCATTATCTTCTTCGCCGACAGTGAAGACGGCACGTAGGCGGCCAACCGGCTGATGGGAGGAATTGATATGTATTGAAATTGTTTATCCACTGTTCTATACAGAATCATCCCTCACATTTTCAACTTTCGTGACGCACAACTTGCGCAGCGTTCGTGGAAACACGCGGAGCAGGCTATCTGGGTTATCGACAGAGGCCCGCAACTGCAGACACACTGTATTAGTCAGAGACGTCCGCCAACGTTGGGCACGGAGTCATAAAGAAAATATGCTCACACAGAACCAGAAGTATCTGGCAACTTGTTTTGTGCCCCTATGTTTCTTGCCCTTTGGCTTTCCAGCAGAAGATGACTACTGAGTCTCCGTCAGTTTCCGATGGGTTAAGTTGCATACTGTGACATGGAATGCACACTCAACAGGGGCGGACTTGCCATTTTTGCTTCTTATCAGTAGCATGCGCAGTAAGGCCAGGAGCATAACGTGTTCTACGTCAGCAGTCTTATGTGATGTTTATTCGGTCTCATGGAACGAGATATTGAAAAGTCTACAAGGTATATCCGAGAGACCGAGCACACCGCGCCCGGATAGTTCAGATTTTGGGGAATCCTCTGTTTAAATTGATAGAGATCTGCACCGGTGATCTCTTTCGAAGTTCCTGAAGTACGTGTTCGATCCTCAGCTCGATATAGGTGCATCAAGGGCACCTGCGGTAAACACAATGTTACACCTACAAAGTTACACCCACAATGTGACACCTATAATGCACGTATTCGCAGTCCAACTCCCTTGTTGCATAGTCACCAAATCAGCGTACTCAAGGGAGAACAGCGTTGTGCATACCTGACCTTGAAAAACTTTAAATCCGATATGAACTTTGAGCAAATGAAACTTGCGTTCGGATAGTCTCCGAGTTGTGAGACCGTCAGGAGCTTGCTGCACGACGACGACACGCCAAACGCAGTGTTACGGAATGATCATGCACGGGTCATGCTACATACAAATGTTCACAGCGTAGCCAGAGTCTGCATGTTAGCTGACGTTGTGCTAAGTTGACCGTTCCGGGCCCATGCATCCCGAGGTCCCCACCTGCGTCCCACTCTTCTTTCCGCCGCGCTACACGTATGTGCATCCCTCTGCGCTTTGTATGCCCGAACAGCACCGGCGAATTGCAAGACACTACACCTAGAGACACTCTCACTGTGGCCAATTAAGGGAAAACTCCACGATGGTAGTGCACAGCTCATTCAACGGAGCTTCAAACCTTTATTTTGCCCCAAATTGAAGAAGTTTGCACATTGTGTTGCCTGAACGGGCTGCGAGCTAATGATCAGTTCAGCAGCCTGTGGACGCACAAATGCTCAAGCAGCACATTTCCAAGTCAAATTTGATGTGACAAAAGCTAACGATCATAAATCGCGAGGTGCTCGTTGATTACCGAAACATCTCCCGTAAGTGTCACAGACGGTGAAGCTCCGTAAAGCTAAGACGGCTATCAACATAACAGGTTGAGACTTTCCGGCAACCTACGCCCTCGTTAGCAACTTATTTGTGCAATTATAGCTCCAATTGCTGTTTTCTGTTTCGGAGGGGACCGTGAGTGGACTTGCTCGCATTTCTTACGCAGTTCCTCCTTACCGGTTGGTTCCGGACCCTGCAATTACTAGCACTTGAGTAGTACACCTGTTCCTTGAGTAGTACACTTCTCACTTGAGTAGTACACCTGTCACTTGAGCACTCACCGCAAGTCGCATGCCGAATAAAGTGCGGGCCTGTCTCGCGAGAGCACTGATTGCCATTTGGAAATAGTAGTGGAGTATGCGAGAAAGGAAGCGTTCTACTGACACAATATCAAATGAATGGAGACATAGGTTCAGCATTTTTAACCTTCTTCGGTTTTTGTGACGGTGGTGGCTGCACGCACGAGTTGAAGCCATCCGACCTATCACCATGCTAGTACAAAAAATCCATAACGTGCAGCCTGGAGCTGCTAGATACAGGGGAGCTTCGGTTGTCTATGGACTCATGCAAGGAACCAGTCGTACACCCACCTGGCGAGGCTCGTAGTGGACACCCCAATCGTCTCTCCGGGTGCATCACGTCGATTTGCTATCTTGTGTCAGATTGGGTGATGAATGAATGATTTATGTCGGTAAGTGCTACGAGGTGATTAAGTTGCCCAGGTGGTCCTTGAATGACTTAATTTGTTCGCATGAGCCCGGCCACATTTCTGGTATGACTTCTGTCACTCTCATTGCCTTGTCCAACATGTATGGAGTTTCTGCAAACCACCTAGGTGCTTGACGCTCTTATCCATGAAGCTTCGATGCTGCTTCATCTATCTGCATCGCATGACCGGTGAGCTCGAGTTGAGGCAAACACAAAGGCTTTAAGCAAAGGGTGAGAAGACCCCCTAGACAAAGATGATCGTTTATTGAATACAGCGTTTTCCTTGAGTTGGTCGATGGCCGATATTGTGACATGTCGTATGGTTTCCTGCATGATCTAAGACATTGCTGCTGTCAGATGCATAAGACATTGCTGGTATCAGATGGCATGTGCAGGCAACCGGCAAGATGTTTGCACCGTCTTCACTATCAGCCTGCAGATCCGATATTACTATGGATTCGTGCGAGACGTTGCCAGGCACTATTGCGTCTTCCTGTCTTCCGATTATCGAAAAGCTTCTGCCAGAATTTGGCCAGGCCGTAAATTTGCACTTTCCATGTGCTACAAATACCTAGGTGCCCTGGGGTAGATTTAGACACAGGCCCCGGAGGGGACAGGACAACGGTACCTAGATATTAACCGAGTTTCTCAATCAGTACAAGGTAGCTTCAACGGCACCTTGTGCCAACAAAAACAACCGGTGAATCAACACTTCGAGGCAGCCAGAGAGTGAGGAACGTAGCCGATTGATTTACGGGCGCCTGCTTACAGTATCTCGCCATGACACTTTCGATACTATTGGTTGTGAATGTCGGCTCAAAACTTGGTCCTTGTCAGAAGAGGCGCCGTGCAAGACACTGTCTCATCCGGTGTCCGAAACCTACAGTTTGCAAATCGTTCGATTGAGCAGTCGTCGGAAGTAGTAGGTATAGAACTGACTGGTTGCGTTCTTCACTGGTTCCACGATCAATCCGTACACATCCGGAAGTCATGCGCGGTCCCTTCACACAGTGGTCGGGGTGCAAGTTTCAGTCCACCTTCCTTGGAGTTTGGTGATAGCGATGACTCCAACTATGCGTCAGTCTGGGTGCATCCGGCCTATCCGCTTGATGGCCTAACTATGATTTGCAGGTGTCTCGTGCGAGGCTTGCTAGACGGCGGTGGTGAAAAATTCGATGTTGCACGATACCTACCTCCTAAGTACACGGGTGCCAGGGACAGCGCACCTGAGGGGCTTGTGGCATGCAATGGCGGCGTTCTTCTGCCTATGCCGTTTTACTGCCGAAGTGGGGGCAAATTTGAGCATGTCAGATGCACTCTGAATTATGCCCCAGCCCAAGGGACCTACACATCCACCGCGATCTTTGGCTTCTGCTTTTCAAAAAGATATCCAGGGCGGACATCTACATGTTTGATTTTCTGGGGTGAAGCAATTTGCCACGGATGGGTTAGGAGTAGTGCGAAGAAGCTCCATCAATGACTGAGCTGGTGTATTTCAGCCCAATGTACCCCGGCCATCTTCGATGGACAAAGCTTGAATAGATTGAATACTTCGGTCTCTAGAGCTGATCGTGAGAACAACCAGTATTGTCTACACTTGCAAGTCACCCATAGTCTAGATCGATGCACGCTCTGGCAGGCCACTATCGCCCTGCCTCGAGTTTACGCGACCAGATGCATGCTTCATCTTTGCACTACATACCATTCTGTCACCAAAAGTACTGAAAACGTAAGCAAGGCTTGAAAGACTGCCGCGCCCCTTTGGAAGCCTGGCACATGGCGACACCGGACTCGCATCCCAGCAAAGATTATCGCCCTCAGACTTCTGGAATATTCTGCTGATACTGCCACGCCAAATTTTATAAATAACCGCTCATATGGTAAAACCTCTGAGTGGCCGTGCTACAGTGTACCTTGATACTTGTGGAATAGCCCTGGTATGGTGACACCGCAGCTTCAAACAGCCTGCAGAGTGTTCTGCATACGAGCCTTGAGAACTCGTAGGAAACGCTGTACGAACCATGTATGCGACCTTCAAAATGTTCGTTGGGCATCGATGCTCGTCATTCTCCGATGGGCATGCTGACAAGACCTCCCGACGAGGGACCACGTTGCACAGCACCATTGGAGGTCATTAGGCAGCCGCCCAATGAGTATGTCATAGACCATGTTCCTTGGGCTGTTGCATATTTGGGCAGCTTTTACATGATGCACCGTATAGGATGGGCTTTTGAACTGGAATTCACTGGAGAACGAACATTTAGGCTAAACCTATGGGAGCTCAGTCTCGCTTTTGCAGCCTCAGGATTGGAATGTCGGTGGACGGCCAAGTCCGGGGTTTCTAATTCAGGGCGGCAACAAGTTGCACAATGCGAGTGGCTCTGAGAAAAAGGCCATAGGACTCGGGCGAGAAGGATGAGAGAATGGTTTGATAGATTTCTCCTCATTGGAAGTGAAAGCTTCCCAATATTGCTGCTCGTCACAGCTGTTGCGCTCTGAGCAACTTGAAGATAATTTTCCGGGTACAGATCATCGCTCAATCATTTGCTGGATGTGCCGCAGGCACATGACCACCGTAGTATTTAAACCCAAAAAGGGATAAATAGGAACATAATTTGCACCTATGAGACGCGGTTCGGCTCCTCGAGTCTGCGCTAATTGATCATGATCAATGATGGACATCGTTGGGTGTACATTTAAAGCAGACCGAACTGATGTTGCGAGCCTTGTCGGGGTTGGACAAAGGAGCACGATCTTCTCGGTCATTTTCGTCCACACCCTCTCTCTACGCTTAGGCCGTCCAGCGAGGCGGTGTCATAACTTAACAGGATGTATCACCACACCTCATTTGTGTTAGTTAATCGGTCAGATGCGATCGACGTGGCTGTGATGATTCTCCTGTTCCAATAACTACGCGGTGGATTCATCATAAATCACATTAGCTGCACGTATCACGGGAGGTGCATCAGAAATTTCGCAAGCATGACGGACAACAACTCAAATTGGTTATCCTTTACGTACCGCTTGCGCTCAGCACCAGTATCCACAGCTTCCTATAGCAATCGTATTTCATCACGTGCAGATGGGTTCATGAATCAATATTCACATGACAAGTGGCTGCGGCCTAGACCGAATACTCAATGGCAAAATCTAGAGAACCAGATATTTGTCGACAAAACTCCGTTGAATGGGCAATTCGATGAAGATGGAGACAGTTCTGGGGAAGAAGATGAGGAGGGGGAGGGGGAGGAGACTGACACTGCCGAAGAGGTATGTTTTGTTGAGCGCAGTGGAAGTCAGGATGGAAGTGCGTTCTCACAAGTTGTGAATGAGTGTGGAAGAGCGTCCAGCATCGCAAGTACCAACGGGCTTCAGTTGAGAGGTGATGAAGCCTATGAAGGTGACCACGTTCATAATGGCAACGTGGATCTCATTGGAAGTGAGGACACGCTAGACCTCTACACAAAGCTTATGGAGCGTGGGCCTGCGGATCAAGACAATGGAGTCATCGCAAGGTTCTTGACAGTCATGGAAGAATTAACAGTCAAGGACCAAGACCTTCATCGAGACTCAATTGATAGATTGGGTCAATTCTTCAAGAAGGCCACTCTTGATCGCCTAGGAGAAGCCAGCAGGGAGCCAAAAGGAGGTCGAATTCTACTTGAAGACAGGAACTTCTCTCGCAAGTGCTTTCGACCATACCCTAGATCGATGACACCCGAGCAGCTTTATGAGGCTTTGTTGAGACAGGTAAGAGGTATGCAGCATCACAAATCATCCTTACTGACCAAGAGCCAGAGATATCCTACCACAGACACGTGCAATGGTCCGAATCCCAAGGCAGATGAACGATGTTGGGGTCAGAGCATCAGATGGAAGCTCTCTATTCTATTATCGATGATTCACTCTCAATCAGGGTCCAAGATATCTCGTGATAGTGATCCACAAAGGGCTAGACTTTCTGATACTGGAGTGATCATGCCGAGGGTGTGGACGGAGTCCGAAGACTGTCAAGTGGAGAGGCGCACGCTGTGAGTGATACAATTCCTCAACTATTTGGGCTAGGCTAATGAGGACCCCATCACCCATGTGCTGATATAGGTATGCTTCTAATCCAAGCAAATGGACTGCGTTGGTACTCGCGGCAACAGCGAGTCCAACCCAGGCTCCTGTCTTATTCGAATTTATTGATCGATACCTCAGGTTTGAGACATCGATCTCTGTCAACGTCAAAGTGGGTCATCAATTCTTTTTCTGCTTAGATATCTTCATGTATCTCTGACCTATTCACAGCCGTATCTTGCACGCATGACATTATCCCTCCACCTCCCATTCTACACGTTCAGAGACCGATCATACATAGATCTCCGAGCGGACCGAGAAGGCTTGCCGCTACGAAAGTCCTTCGAGTTACCCTATCTGGACCAAGCTGATGTGTCTCATGAGTCATCGATGTCGAGGGGATGGATCTGCGAGTCGCAAGTGTCCCTGCTTGTATCAATCGTTGATGTTCAAGGCTGGACCGCATACCTGTTCGAAGATACCTACTACAAAGAGCTTGAGCCAACTCAATACTGGGACTCTTTCTGCTCTAAGCCAAGTTACTATTATCCCGATGCTTTGACTTCGGGAGCTCTCGACTCTACTCGTTTCCTCGAGCCTAGGGTGTACTTTCTTAAAGTATTTGAGACTCGCATTGATCAGGCGTACACAGAGTGGCGATTAGTAGTGGATACATTGGAAGGAATAGTGAAAAGGTACGTCAGTCACTTCTTGCATTGGGCCCGCAGCTCTTTGAGTTTGTTGCATATTCCGATAAACCACCATCATAACCTCATCAAATGACAGACACAGACCCGGTCGGATCTTCCAACCATCGTCTGGATTGCGGAACCGCAGAAATAGCAGACGGGATAAGCAAATCCTGCTACAGCAGCAGTATTCCGAATGGATTAGCAACATGACTGCTATTGTATCCGACCAGTCCATGCAGATTTCTACGACAATCACGGCGTGGGACGAATTTGAAAAGAGGTGCGCGAAGTACTTTCCCGGAGATATAGACTCGCCGTTGGAGACGAGTATTGGTCACATATTCTCGATGATCAAGCTACTGAAGGACAGGCTCGACTGCCTGAGCCAAGAAATCTCCAAAGATCAGAGTGCGGTATGTTCAGAAATTCGCCTGAAGCCATATCCTTACTAATCTGCAATCAACAGCTCAGTGCTCAGCTGGCCGTTGAAAACACCGGAACAGCCAAATTTGTGAAGGCTCTTACTGTTATTTCTATCGTGAGTGTGTCTGTTTCTAGGATGCGAATCGTGGCGTGAGGATTCGGCGGTCTAATGAGAAGTGCAACTTTTAGGTCATGATGCCAATGGTCCTAGACAGTGAGTAGAATACTTATTCGCCCTCATGTGTTACATCTGCTTCTGAGCTTCGTGAAGTTTCATACCCCATCACTCCAGTCAAAGGCCGTTGACACGTTTGCAGTTGCTTTGTTCAGTATCCAGCCTGGGGTGATGCCTTTCCAAATGGACTTCCTTGCGTTCGTGAAATCCTATTTCGCGCTTGCTCTATTCTTTTGCGTGGTATGGATGATTCTGTCACGTTGGGACACTTTAATGATGCTTGTCTATCTCGCTTGTGATAAAATGGACAGCGCAGTCCACGTGCCTTCTACTTCTAGTCTTTCACGTGGCTCAACGCATGAGGAAAATACAAGAGAAGAGAGTGAAAGCAACATGGTCATACAGCAGGAGGATATGCAGATGAGTGGGGCGATTCCTGTGCCCCAAACCCCTGTTTGGGGCCGTTTTTCTGCCGGCTTATTTCTAAGGGGTGGTCGACAAAAAGCATCAACAACAGCACGTGATCCTGCTGATCTTGAAGCTGGACCTTGAGTCTGAGAGTTCATCTACCTCCTCATGATTGCTTTTTTTTTCTTTTTCGTTTTATCCTGGCCATTCAAGCGTTAAGTACAAATATCATAGCGTAGCATGAGGGCGACTCGAATGTGACTTCTCCCGGCCTTTCTATACAGCCACTTGCAGTTATAGCGAGGTTGACAGTTGCTTTCCTAAATTGATCTTGTTTCTATCAAGCCGGCACTTCAAATTTTATGAATAAGTAATTTAATGTCCAGGTTCCGGCCTAACATTTAAAGTAATGTGCTAGTATTTTTGGGTCCGGCCCTTGAGTCTCTTCTCTATTCCGAGACTAGTTGGTAGCTATGTTATTAGTGCGGATACTAGACACCTTTATGGTGTGATTCTTATTGTACCCTCTAATATTGTAAACAATTCCCCCTTTAGTAGCCAAATATTGTTCTAAAATGCCGACTAAGGTACTGAGTCCGAATACAAAAAGTGCAGGTCACCTCTCATTTCAACCCACTTTTATTTCGAAGAAGTTCACCCAAATGCAAAACTTCAATTTTCAGAGTTTCCTGCAGAATCCCAAAGCAACCAACTAGATTCACAACCGGTGTCTGAACTTTCTTCCAACTCACAGACGACTTCCAGAGATCACCATATTCAAGGCCTCATCATATTCAAGAACTCCACACCAAGTCTCATTTCGCAAGATGAAGCTCAACAATCTCTTCACCGTCACCGCGTCGCTTGCGCTATTTACCGCGGCCTCGGCTTTGCCAGTCGACGAAGCATCTCCCTCACCAAGCACCACTGTACCACAGCCCATCATCACTCCAACAACCGGACACGTCAACCAAGGAGAACAAGAGCCACCTGAACTCTCGAAGGAGGAGCAGGCCGACCAGTACCTGTTCAATATGACCTTGGAATCGTTCATTACTCTACGCGATGAGCGTTACCCCTCGTATTTCTTGTGGGAAAGCGATGGCTGTTCGCAGTCGCCCGATACGCCATTTGGATTTCCTTTCCTCCCAGCATGTTACCGCCATGACTTCGGCTACGACCAGTACAAACAAGTATGTACAAGTCTTTACCTACCTTTGATCAATCTGTCTTCAGCCTCATTCCCCTGGGTAACTCCCACGAACATCTGGTTGTCATGAAAAACTTCGCTCAAACTTCATCGATGCTAACTTTGTGCCCTACAGCAAAACAGGTTCACACCCGAAGCCAATGACAAACTTGACCGTAATTTCAGAGCAGAGTATGTCTTGACCCTATCCCACTATTCCTCGAATTCGATATGACAAAATATACTAACAGAATTCCTAGCATGTACCATGTTTGCTCGGCTCCGGACCTGAAGAACGAGATCTGCGAAGCATGCACAGAGGACCCACACCGCGGGGACTTCGACTGCAAGCATAGGGCCGACATGTGCAAGTTCCCACAGGAGGATGTTTGCAAATGTCTTAGTGGTAAGTTAGCCCCCACTAGTCCAGATCCTAGGCATACGCTGGGATACTTTGAACAGTCTTTTAATTGGCGCGAACAGACATCTATTACAATGCCGTCAAGCAATTCGGCCGCAAACAAAAATCGAGACCGAGGGGACTCTTTCATTTTCACATCCCCTCAATTGACATAACACAGTTTGGACTGTGTCTGAACAAGAACATACATTCGGCGGACGACAAGCCTGTCGACTGAGGTGCTCATGTATTAGGTCGACCTGATGTGGTTTTACCCCACTGTCGAGGTTTCTTTTTCTCTTTTCTTCTTTTCGATTTAAAGAATGTTGGTATAAAATTTGGCGGCGAACTAGGGTTGGGCAGAATCTGCGGCAACTGCACTCGAAGCTAGGGAAGTTGTTTGAATACAATCTGTGGAAAGCAATCGAGGACCCGGCGGATGTTTACCAAGGAAAGCTGGACTGAACTCATCGCAGGAAATGGCCCTCAGACAGCTTTGGAATTGATTCAAACTGTGCACAATGGGCTGTCAAAAGTCTCCATACCACTCGACTCGCAGGACAATACCGTCACCACTACTCTTACCCTTCAGTGGAACACAAATATGCGGAGGACATTTTTTCATAGAGATCGGATATTCGCACCCGCAAAAACGGATGGTACACCTATATAAGCTAGGCCACCCTACTACAGCCAATCAAAGCACTCTATTCAACCACACTTAATAAAACCACCCACCCACCTATAGTATCTTTTACACCAATACACCTACTAAACCCCCTTCCACCTATAATATTCAGTATTTAATAATAAAACCCTCTAGTCCCTTAATTAGAAGGACTATAGTAGGAAGAAGTAGTAAAAAGCTATCTAACAGAATAAGCAGTTAGAGGTAGGGCTTATTAGCTATAAGGAGGAGGAGGAACACTCTCATAGATAAAAGAAAAATAATAAAACAATATAGTAGAAGAAACAATAGGGGTAGGCAGAAGCAACGATAGTAGCATATATATAGTAATAGATATATATAGTTAATAACCGTATATTATTATTTTATATAGCGAATAGGTAGTGTTAAAAAAACGTTGGCGTACTGGGGGTATATAAGCGGGTGTACTATCCGTTTTAGCGGGTGCGAATATCCGATCTCTTTTCATAACTATACAGCGGTACCATTTCTTTTCGCACATGAGATCTCTTTGAACTTGTATGGTCTCTCTTGCAATCATGCAAGCGTGTAGCTCGTCGGGCAAACTATCAATCGGTTTATAAATCTCGTCTCACTTACTTACCTACCACATGTTGTCTACGTACTGTAAAAATCAGTGATGGCCCACTCATTTGTGTCCACCCGCCATAGTTGTGGACACATGTCATGTATCTTCTCCTAAGGAACCTGCAGAGGCGCTCAATGGATAAAAAATCAGGCGACTGTGCATTCTATGGAAGAAAAAAAGGAATCGGCGCTAGTTTAGATAGAGAGTGTTGAGAGGCAACAGAATATGAGGTCAAATCTTCTTATTTTATCCCTCCGAAATGTCTACTACATATCTCTCTTCGTCGAATCGTCGTTCGCTCGTGTCTTACACGAGCTGCTTGCTTATTCGCGGCAAGGGAAAAATGGGGAAAGAATCTTTACAGTTATATCTCATAGATGAAGGATGAGATCACATTCGGTTCACCTGTATGGGGATGAGAAACGAAGCCACCACTCACTTGAATAGAGCCGGTAAAGGGGTGGGGAGGCCAGAACAGCCACTGTTCGGGGCCTTGATGAAGGGCGTCCACCTGCTCCTTAAGGCTGGGTGCTCCCTAGCAGCCTATCTGAGTAGCGGAGCCCACCTTCACTTCGTCCTCCCTTCCGCGTGCACTGCCCTTCGATTAACCTGCTCGACAACGGGCCCGCCTTTTACATCATGCTCCTCGTCTAGAGAGCTTGCCACTACTAGTAAAGGAGGCTGCTACTGGAACTCAAACATGGATATCTCCGTGGGCAGTTCCGTATACCCCATAGTACCCTCTCACCTATAGTTAAAAATAGTAAGTAAGTATGTCAAGAAGTAGCTAGGTGGGTGCCAAGACGATCCGTACTTCCCAGGCATAGCAAGCACAAGCCCTCCCTTTTCGCTATGTGGGAGAGCATTCTGGCCAATCAGAAGGCTCGGCCAAACTTACCATATCTGTCAGACAACGCTAATTTCCCGCGGCATAGAAATCAGCATGTAGAATTGGCGGAAGACCACTGGGGCACCCCCACTAACGGAGGCAGTTCACGTCCGCTCACCCACGGCCCGAGGGCTCGCTTCGCTCCGAAGCTGGGCTGACGATGCGAAGCCGGGCTGGGGCCGCGAAGCTATGGGTCGGTGTGGAGTTTGTTCGGGGTGTCGAGAGCTTGAATTCTTCAACCCACACGGCATGTCATTCGCCCCCCTATTGCCACTACGGAGACAACATCAACTTGCTAGATATGCCCAGAGACCAGTACCGAATTATGCCCCAAACAGATCCTATCTTTCATAAAAAGCAATGAAGCTATGAACAAAGGACTTAGGCATTCATGACTGAATTAATAGTTGATCATATGTACTACACTCTACTGTGGTGGCTCCAGAAACTTACAGACCACCTGTGCAACTACACGTTCTAGGGATGTGGGCGCATCTCGGAAAGAGGTCGAAGGTAGGCACAACAGGCAGCGCCGTTCAAAGTTTCCTAAAGTGATGAAGGAGTCTACCTGCGAAGATCCTTGGTCCCCATATTTCCGTCTACCCAGTCTAAGGGCCTAGAATCCTGCTGACATTTAGGGCGGTGCCGACGACATGACTCAACAGGGATAGAATATTTCAGTTGAGGCTTGTGCCATAGCGACATTGCTATATTACGCAACAATTCAGGAGAAAGTGGACTTCGATACGTGCTGTATGGATGGAAGTTGGCGTGGTTGCGTGTACAGACCGCGTCACTTAGGGGCTCTGTCGTAGAGATCCTGTAAAGAGTCGACATTTAA
The DNA here is from genome assembly GCA_021188095.1 of Diaporthe vexans. Classification (NCBI taxonomy): domain Eukaryota; kingdom Fungi; phylum Ascomycota; class Sordariomycetes; order Diaporthales; family Diaporthaceae; genus Diaporthe; species Diaporthe vexans. The sequence continues at coordinate 3,235,951 of JAJLLZ010000004.1, read as the reverse complement.
ATATGGAAGACGAGCACACCAGATCACAATGGTACAGGCTCAAGCTTGAAATCATCAACACAGTCATTCACTTCCTCAGACTTCTCTGATATTTTCTCGACCATACTACGTCCCAGAGCTAAATTCTACAACCAAGTCAACCGATTCTCGTATACTTTCTTCGTATTCCAAAACAAGCTCACAAGATGATTCGCGTTTCCCTTGGAATGATCGCAGCACTGGCCGCATCCTCGATGACTGGCTTGTCACTGGCCCATCCCGGAGAGAATGTCCACGCCTCGCACATCAAGAGAGAAGTTGAGAGCCTCATCGAGGCAAACTACCACGCCAAGCGAGCCCTCGACGGCTGCCAGGGCGGCATCCAGTCTCGCGAGTTGATGGCGCGGGCGCACGAGCGGAGAGCTAGGATTGTCGCAGACTTGCGCCGCAAGCGTGGTATCACCAACAGTGAGTTAGCAGTTCCATACGTCTTGCAAGGCAGAATCATCTGAGCACGACGGTTAACTGTCTTTTCTTTTCAGAGCCCCAAAAGTACCGCAGAGATCTTGCTACCCTTCAAGAGTTCGAGGCCGTTAACCACAACATGACCGGACTTGTCAGCTACACCCCGGAAACCGACCCGTCTGTAATCTTCGCTGGCAACACGACGTGCCTGCTGGCTCCGGATATCACTGATGGCCCCTACTATGTCATTGGCGAGAACATTCGCAGCAACTTGTTGGAAGATGGTTCCGTCACTGCTGGTGTGCCGATGTATGTCGAGGCGCAATACGTCGATGTCAACACCTGCCTCCCGGTCCCCCAGGTAGCCGTCGACTACTGGAGCTGCAACGCCACGGGTGTGTACTCGGGCGTCGTGGACGCGGGCATGGCTGGCCTCAACACAACCTTCCTCCGTGGTATCCAAATTACCGATGAGGACGGTGTTGTTGGCTTCGAGACCATCTTCCCGGGTCACTACTCAGGCCGCGCGATCCACTCCCACTTGACATCGCACAACAACGTCACCGTTCTGCCCAACAACACAATCACTGGCGGACGCGTGTCGCACATCGGACAGCTCTTCTACCCAGATGACCTGCGGGCTGACGTGGAGGCCAACTACCCGTACAACACCAACACCGTCGCCCTCACCACCAACGACGAGGACCAATGGGCACCCGTCCAGACTGACACCTACTATGACCCGTTTGTTGACTTTGTCTATCTCGGATCGGATATAACGGATGGCTTGTTTGTCTGGAAGCAGATCGCCATCAACACCACTGTCGATTATACCGATGATGACAACTATAAGATCGCGTCTATCTGGACTGCCAATGGTGGAGTTGAGAACACAGACCCTGACACCATGTTCACGGGCGGTGGCGGCGCATAAGATTTCACAGCGGTTTGCGTTGTTGAACATGGATTTTGGATGCCGAGCCCGTTAGTTATCGCACCTTGTCAATTTCATCTTTATTCCTTGCAGTCTTCTTCGAGTTTGACTGGTAATTTTGTCATGATTTTACCATGAAAAATTGCGTAGTCTTTGGAATTGACACATGGTCATGTAATTACCGATGACATTTGACGAGCCGAGAGGGATCTATGATCTGAGAACTTCCAATCCTGACATGTAGACTTGCGTATCAGAGCTAAATTTACTGCAGACGCAATAGATATGGAGCGGAAACTAAAATACCCCCATAGCACTGCTTTTGACCTACTGATCCATAGTATGCGAGGTGATGGGGGGGGGGGGGGCGCGTCGTCAAAGACATTGCCTGTGGTCTACCACGCAAATTTCATCCTGGATACCGTGGAAATATGCGATACGCGGTGGCAGTTGGGGCTAGCCAATAGCCCGTGAGCGATGGGGCAGTTTCACCGGTCGATCTGAAAAGGATGCCTGGTTTTCTATTCAACACAAAGATAACATCAAGTACAGTCACAGCATCCAATATAAATCATTGACGGAGTTCAAAAATAGCAGAGATTCACGGGAGGGGTTGGTCATGGCGAAGGAAAGTCAGGGTTTGACCCTGGACTGGGCGTGACACCGACAGCTACGTTGTGCCCACCGTGCTGCGGGGCATTTTTGGACGGACTCGTCAGCAGATCAGCCCGCCTATCATCAGACCAAGCACGCCAGACAAAGGCAAGACCAAAACAAAACCTCACGACACCAGAAAAAGAGCACAATTCAAATCTCAGTTGCTCTCATGGCAGGCTACGACTCACAACCTGCCGAGGAGTGGGGCCTAAATCGTGAGTCTTGACCCCAGTCACACAGGCGTGGTGACACAAAGAAAGACGCCGCCGCTCTAGTTCCGCTCACATGCATGCAACGACAGGCCTCCCTCTGGAGCTGCGCCTCAGGATATGGGAGGAGACATGGCCGGGGCCCCGCCTCATCGAAGTCTCCCTCCCACCGGGGGCTTCCACCGCGACTGCGCCGAAGCGCATCAAGCCCAGCCGGCAGGTGGGCGCCGAGAAGGTGACGGCCTGGAACTCACGCACCAAGCGGCTCGAGGACGTCTCGTGCCGGCCGTACACGCACCCGGTGGCCCTACAGGTATGCCGCGAGTCGCGCGACCACACGCTGGCGACGTACCGGCGGCTGCACCACTCCCACGTGGCCGACTGCGCCTTCTACTTCGACCCGGGGCGCGACGTGCTGTGGCTGCACCGGGACCTGAGCCAGTTCGACACGGGCAGCCTGGGCGCCGTGGAGCGGGTGCTGTTCAAGGACGTGGAGCGGTTCGACGACAGCGGCGCCGACAAGAAGCAGCGCCGGCGCGAGCTGCTCGAGATGGTCGAGTCGTCCATGGGCCGCGTGCGCGAGGTCATGGTCCTCGTGCACTGGACCAGCATCGCCGACCTCGACGGCGACGGCGGCGACTCGGGCAAGACCAGCGAGACCCTCTACGACTGGATGCAGTACTACATGTTCATGCTCGACGAGTGCTGGGACCTGCTCGACCACCAGCCGTGGGTCCTGCAGTTCCTCAGCACCTGGGAGGAGTTCGGCGTGTGCTTCGAGTCCCGCGGCGAGGCCAAGCTCTGGGGCGACGCCAGGGAGGGCCCGCTGTACGGCTGTCCGAGCCACGATGTGGTGTACCGAAAGCGCCTGGTCGAGCGTTTCCCCAAGAGATTCGTCGACATCCAAAGAATATGAGTTCTGCGGTGATGGTGAAATATGAGCATGTCTGCCCAGTCGATTGTTCCGGACCTTCTCTTACCCCCTTACCCCCGGCAAACTGAAGCACCTCGGCAAAACGTGGGCAGCCGGCCGCCGGCTAGTCCATATCCATGTACTGTGATGCACCGTCCGGCGCACTCTGGCGTTTTTGGTGATCCACACGCGTATTGAGGCACTCTTAAGCACTGTTTTGGTGCATTCCCTCACCCGGGAAAAATAAACACCCCTAGCCGGGATCCATTCCCATGAATTCAAGCGCAATTTGGCAACCCCATCTTTTCCCCGCGACGACACTAACTAGCCCCACTTGGCTGGTCGCGGTGTAGCATCCCGGGAGTTGAGATGGGCACTCGAGCGAGTCAATGTCGACTCAACCCTGTGTGGTGCCTGGCAACTTTGGTTGAGTGACGTTGTTATAAACCTGATGGACGACGCCAACCCCGGATTTTCCGGTCTGGGGTAGCTATAAATCTTGCAAACTCTCTCTCTAGAGCCAAGCCGTGATACAAGGACCCAAGGCAGATTCAAGAACAATCCTGTAAAGATGCTGAAGTCTATTGTCTCGACATCCCTGGTCTTCCTGGCCACAGCCGTGCGTGGCTTGACCACTCCCACGCCACCAGGCCTGGAGTTCCTATACTCCCTGAACTGCACTCTTGGCGAGCGGTTCAGCACAGGCGTCGGCCCATATGGAGATGTGCGCGTGATTCCTATCACTGGTGGAACTTTCGAAGGGCCGAAGATCAAGGGTAAGTGCGGCCCTGTATTCTTGGTCTCGGGGTGATTCTATTGCTCACAACATGCCTCACAGGCGAGGTGCTCAACCTTGGTGCGGACTGGAACTACCTCGACAACCAAGGCGTCTCACACCCTGACACAAGGTACTCACTGAGAACCGACGACGGTGAGAACATCTACATCAAGACGGCGGGATCCAACCAGGGTGACGGCACCACTCACCTCCGGGGTATCTATGAGACGGGTTCTGAGAAGTACTTCTGGCTGAACTACATCACGGCTGTCGGCATCCTGCGCAGTGGTGGGGGAGACTATGTCTTGATTGACATGTGGTATATCACATCGCCTCCGAACGGAACTGTTTCGAGGGCTTGATTTGTCTAGCTGACGGCGGTGAGGCGATGTGGGCCGTCTGCTTCATGGTCTTGAGTTTGCAGGGCTGTGGGAGCCCATGGGCGTCTGAAAACAAAACTTTTGGGCCCAGGCAGCCTGTTCGAAAGACTGCCAAAACCCTCAATATCATGTATATATGAATATTACAGTCTACATATGGTCAAGTCAAAAGTGTTGGGAAAACCCATGAAAGGTCCAGTCAGGCAAGTGCAGGTCAGCTAGCTGCATGTAAGCAGTGCCCCGCCAGTCGCGTTCCGCCATCTGGACCCAGAATGACCCGACCCAGAATTGACCCGATCCAGAATGACCCGACTCAGAATGACCCGACCCTACCCCTGCTGAGAGGTCAGGGAAGCTCCCAACGACGGCACGTCCCGAAGGCTGTGGAGGGGCTTCATCATAAACAATTCATATCACATCATCTTGAACATCTCAGATTTCACGGTTCCACGACTTATTGTGGCGTTGTTTCCCTTCATCCCGCTGCAACTATGACGACCCGACCACCGCCAGCTCCAACAACTTCGGCTGACGGATCGTACTACGATCTCGGCACTTATCACCGAGATGTCAGCACCAGCAACAAGGAGGCACAGACGTGGTTTGACCGGGGATTGATATGGTCCTACGGCTTCAACCATGAAGAATCCGCTGCTTGCTTCCAGCAGGCCATAGACCTCGACCCGGATTGCCCCATGGCTTACTGGGGGTTGGCGTATTCATTGGGCCCAAACTACAACAAACCATGGGAGTTCTTTGGAGGGGGAGAAACGGACACCACAGTGGCAAGATCTTACGAGGCAGTGAAGCATGCCCTGGAGATCTCAGATAAGGCAACGCCCGTCGAGGCTGCCCTCATCAAAGCACTCAAGCAACGCTACCCCCAGGAGCATGGTATGCCACCGGATACCAGAGATCCAGCCCACAGCGCGGTATGGAACAAAGCCTACGCCGACGCAATGCGCGGCGTATACGAGGCTCATTCCGATGACCTGGACGTTGCAGCCCTCTTCATCGACTCCCTGATGAACCTCACGCCCTGGAAGCTGTGGGACATCCGGACGGGAGAGCCAGCGCCCGGCGCCCGCACCCTCGAGGCAAAGCAGGCCATAGACAAGGCATACGCCCAGCCCGGCGGCGACACCCACCCTGGCCTGCTACACCTCTGGATCCACCTCATGGAGATGAGCAGCGCCCCCGAGGCAGCCCTCCCACGAGCCAACAAGCTCCGCCTCCTCGTCCCGGACTCGGGCCACCTGAACCACATGCCCTCGCACCTCGACGTGCTGTCCGGCAACTACAAGGACGCCGTCGACGCCAACTCGGCCGCCATCCGCGCCGACGAGACCTTCCTCAAGCGCGGCGGCGCCATGAACTTCTACACGCTGTACCGCTCCCACAACTACCACTTCCGCATCTACGCGGCCATGTTCTCGGCGCAGTCCAGGATCGCCCTCGAGACGGTCGCGCAGCTCGAGGCCTCCCTGCCCGAGGAGCTGCTCCGCATCGAGTCGCCGCCCATGGCCAACTGGCTCGAGTCCTTCGTCGCCGTGCGCGTGCACGTGTACGTGCGCTTCGGGATGTGGGACGACATCCTCGCGCTGCCCCTCCCCAAGGACCCGAAGCTCTACAGCTTCACGACGGCCGTGTACCTGTACGGGCGGGGCATCGCGCTGGCCGCGCTGGGCCGCGTGGACGAGGCCGACAAGGAACGCGAGCGCTTCGAGGCCCAGCGCGCCACCGTGCCCAAGTCCCGCACCCTGTTCAACAACACGTGCGTCGACATCCTCGGCATCGCGAGCGCCATGCTCGCCGGCGAGGTCGAGTACCGGCGCGCCGGCGCCGCCGACGTGGACGCGGCGTTCGCGCACCTGCGGGAGGCCATCCGCCGCGACGACGGGCTCGAGTACGACGAGCCCTGGGGGTGGATGCAGCCCACGCGGCACGCGCTGTCGGCGCTGCTGCTCGAGCAGGGCCGGGCCGCCGAGGCGGCTGCGATCTACCGCGCGGACCTCGGTGAGGATGATACCCTGCCCCGGACGTTTCAGCACCGGAATAACGTCTGGTCGCTGCATGGGTACCATGAGAGCTTGTTGAAGCTTGGCAAGGTGGATGAGGCGCGGGAGCTCGAGCCGCGGCTGAAGGCTGCGCTTGAGGTGGCTGATGTGCCGATTCGGTCGTCTTGCTTCTGTCGACTGAAGCTGTGATTGCGTGAATGACTGTATGGTGTGAGTATCATTAGGGGCATTGCATGTCTCCTGAACCGAGGATCAGGCTAGGGAGGACTTGGTGATCATCAAGGGTAAGTCAGATGCAGGGAGAGAACCCGGTTGGTGGCCTGAATCAAGCTCATATAGTCACGATGGAACGAGAGCAAGGAGTCATGTCCTATATTTTCGCTCACAGACTGGCGGAGCGGCGAGAAGAACGCTTAAAGTCCGCTAGATGTCACGATATTATATAGATTCAGAAAGGGAAGACCGAGGACCACACAGACGGGGCAAGAACCAGAAGATCAGTATTTACATTTACATGTCAAGGCAATGAATGATATGACCGTCTACAGCTTCGAGTCCCTCTTCTTCTTCTGATACACAGAGACCTCGATCCCACCCTTCACCCCACCATCCTTGATCACCCTCCTCAGAATCTTCCCACTAGGCGACTTGGGGATCGCATCCGCAAACACGATGCCCCCAACAAGCCACTTATACTTCGCCGTCCTCTTCTCCACCAGCGCCTTGAGCTCAGCCGCCAGCTTCTCCAGCCCAGCCCTGTCCTTATTCTTGACCAGGTCCGCGTCCCGGGGCACAACATACGCCCGCGGCCACTCGGTCGCCTGCGACTCGTCATAGATCCCGATGACGCCGGCATCCGCCACGCTCTCGCTGCTGCACAGCACCGCCTCGAGCTCGGCCGGCGCGACCTGGTACGCGCGCACCTTGATCAGCTCCTTGAGACGGTCCGTGATGTGGATCGCGCCCCGCTCGTCGAGGAACCCGACGTCGCCCGTGCGGAACCAGCCGTCGGCCGTGAGGGCGTCGGCCGTGATGCTCATGTCCGGCCCTACTGCACCGCCCTTCTTCGTGCTGTCCACGCCGCCGATGGGCAGGTACGCGCTCATGAGCGACGGCGAGCGGATCAGGATCTCGCCCGCGCTGCCGATCCTGGTCGGGACGGTGGGCCCGCCCCGGGAGAAATCCTGCCCGTCCGCGGCGATGAGCAGCTCGACGCCGTAGTGCGGCCGCCCGCTGTCGCCGGCGCCCTCGTGCATGTGCCGCTCCGTGATGCCGCGCTGCAGGCTCGTGTTGCACGTCTCGCTCAGGCCGTAGCCCATCTTGACGCGGAACCCGAGCCGGCGGTGCACCTCGAGGACGACCTCGTGGCCCAGCGGCGCGCCGCCCGTGACGCCCGCCAGAACAGATTGAAACCCGCCGCCCCGGGCGTACTTGTCCACGACCGCGGCTTTGGCGAGCATCACGGCCACGGGGGGCGCCATGTGCAGGTACGTCACCTTCCTCCGGGCGACGCCGGCCAGCATAGCCTCGAGGTTGAAGGAGCTCATGACGTAGCAGGTCGCGCCGACCGAGGGGGCCAGGAGGAAGATGTTGCAGAGGCCAAAGACGTGGTAGAAGGGCACGTAGCCCAGCCAGCTCTGGCGGAGGCGGGGCTGGTGGTAGTCGGCGTCGTACCAGATGGATGCCGTGGCGAAGACGAGGGCGCCGTGGGAGATCAGCACGCCCTTGGAGCGGCCTGAGGTCCCTGAGGACCAGAGGATGACGGCCGTGCGGTTCGGGGCGGCGACTGTGGAGAGGTGGTAGGGCTTTGCTGGTGCTGAGGGGGTGCGGAGGAGGACAGACCAGTCCTGTTCTTGGCCTGGCGAAGGTGATGGTGATGCTGATGAGGGCGGGTTGCCGGAGAGGTAAGAGTCGCCAGCGACGTCAACGGTGAACACGGGGACCTTGGCGAAGAACGCAGCGTCCTCCTGCGCCTTGATCGCCTCGCGCATCGCCCCCAGCGACGCCTTGGCCGTAATGATCACCCTTGGCCGGGCGTTCTGGAGGATCCAGCCCAGCTCCGTGGCAGTGAGGGCCGGGGATGCCAGCGACGCGGTCAGGCCTGATGCAAAGGTGCCGAACAGGATAGATGCGAAGGCGAGGCAGTTGGGCAGCTGGATCAGCACCACGGGGGCCAGCTCCGGGCGGGCGCACGCCGCTGTTGCTGGGAGGGCCTGGATCTGGTCCGGGTCCAGGCCTAGCGAGCGCAGGTTGGCGGAGACTGTGAGGGCGTCTTCTCGCGCCTTGCCGAAGGTGAGTGTGCGCTCTGTGGGGGGTGTTAGTCTGATGCTCTCATCACTCTCTCACACACATGAAGTCCATCCACGCGTAAGCCAAGGACTTCTTGGCATCGATGGTATATCTCACCATTGTTGTTGTCCACAAAGATGGGCCGTGAGTCCTCTATGTGGGGCAGCCTTTGAGATGCAGGCACGAAGCTGGACTTTTCTGAAAATGAGTTGCCAAAGACGAAGTCGAAGATGTTTGAGCGTGGGTAGTCGTCCCTGGGGGCACTGCCGCTTAGCGCCACAGTGTCGCTGGACTGAGACATGGCGACTCGGATGTGTCTGTTCGAGCCGTCGTGGCGATGTTGTATTAGCTCACAAGGTGGGTGTTCTCAAGTGGATGAGATTCGCCTCCTTCGTGAGTTCGTGTCGGCCAGTGAGTAGGTGAGTGAGTGAGTGAGTGAGTTACTGATGAGTGATCAATCAGGTGAGATAGATCTGTTGACGACGCCGTCTCAAGGTTGAGCAGAAGCACGGAGTAAGTAGCTCTACAACATGAATGAGGTCGGACATTGTACTGTGGTGGCCCACGCCCCGCGGATCCGACTACCTTGGCCCGCCGGCTCAAGTCGGTATGTTGCATGTCCCGGGGCGGCTGTTTCTGGGAGCTCGGTTCGAAACAGGGGTGGTGGGCTCGCACTTCCATAGTGCAGTGCAGCACAGTACACTGCTACGCCGGCAGCAGGACTGGCATATCTCGCCTCTCTACGTACCTCACCCCCGCTACCCCACGGCGCATATCTCACGCTGCTGGGCCCCCAGGTTCCGAGGCGGAAGGTTGACCCTAGGGCTGTCTGTCCACCCGATAACTCTGCGCCGCTGCTGCAAACTGTAGTGTAACTGACTCTCGCACTCCCCTAATACGAGCTGCCCTGACCAAAAGCCCGCAACGCGTAATCCTTGGCGGGAGCTTGCGCGGCTCTCAGATGTAATGTCCGGAGCGCAGCTCCTAAATAAAGCGAATGTATGCTGCCGATAAATCTCGTTGATCCAATAATCATCATCGCTTGTATGCATCTCAGAGACGTTTTAGGCTTTTGGTCTCTTCCATGCCAAGGGCATGCATCCCACTCTATGGCTTTTTACGGCTAGCCTGCAGATGAGAGAGATCTAAGATCTGGCGCATCCCCACGACCCACAACTACGCCTCGGACCCTGACTGCTAGCCTGAACGATGACACAAAATGAGCCCACCTTTCAGCCCTGCGAGGAACAACAACAACACGCAATGCAAGAGTTAAGGATCAAATGGTTGGAAACTCGCTGAATTCGACATCCGTTGCTTGGGTATGTGCACGTCGCGCATCTACATATTTATGTACAAGAAGAGCCACACTCGGGGCAAATCACACCAAAACTCCTCCCTTCCATCCATCCGATACACCATACTCAGCAGAAGAAGCCAGAGACAGAGAAAGAAGACTTAGAAGCCCCAGAAAGGCTGAGGGGTCCAGTCGACATAGGTCGAGTTGATGGAGTGGATGTCGCCCAGGCCAAGGTTAGCGGCGTCGTTCATGATGCCGTTCCTCATCAGCGAGATGATCTTCTTGACGCCATCCTCGCCGTACACGTTGGAGTACATGAACGGGCGGCCCATGCCGACGGCCTTGACACCGAGGGCCATCAGGCGGAGGGCGTCGGTACCATAGCGGACGCCACCGTCGGCCAGGACCTCGATCTCGTCGAAGATCTCGGGGTCGTTGTTGAAGATCTCGAGGGCGACCTCGAGCGACGAGGGGGAGCCGTCCAGGTTGCGGCCGCCGTGGTTGGACAGGATGATGGCCTTGACGCCGTGGTCGACGGCCGCGCGCGCGTCCGCCACGTTCTGGATGCCCTTGAGCACGATGGGCAGCGTCGTCCAGTTGCGGTACTGGTTGTACACCTCCCACGTGTTCTTGACGAAGGCCGTGTTGGCCGAGCCCACGTCGTACCGGGCGGCGCGCTGGCGGTCGGGGGAGCCCGGCGAGTCGATGGCCCACACCACGGCCTTGGCGCCCGCGGCCTCGGACCGCTGCAGCAGGGCGCGGTTCTGGGTGTCGTTCAGGGTGAAGTAGACCTGGGAGAAGAAGGTCTGGTTGGGCAGGGCGACCCCGGCGATGTCCTCGAGGGGCAGGGAGGAGTAGCTAGAGACCTGTTTTGCGGGCTTGTGGTCAGCAAACCTGGCCTGGCTGATATGCAAACGCCGCGAGTGCTGCGTTTGGGGGGGTGGGTGAGGTTGGATGCGGGTGAGTAAGGCTTACGATGTAGGGGATGCCACCGGCTCCGGCACCCTTCATCAGGTTCAGCTCGGCGTCGGGGTGGCCGTACTGCGCCTTGGCGGCGGGCGAGATGAAGAAGGGGTTCTCGAACTCGTAGCCGAGGATGGTGGTCTTCAGGCTGGCCTCGATGTTGGTGACATCAACCATGGCACGGGGGCGAAGACGGTAGCGGTTGAAAACCTGTGAAAGAGGGAGACGAGGTCAGTGGCTGTTGTCGTTTGTGTGTGCCTGTGAGAGGGGCCACGCTGCAGTGTTTCATGCACGTACCTCGAGGTTGTTGCGGTACGACCACTCGCCAGCAGCGCCATTTCGGTAGTAGGTGTACTGCAAACTCAATCAGCCACATGCACAAACCCCCCAACTTTATTCCTAACGGAGCAGAACTAACGTTCTTCGCAGGGAGATAGTTGCGAGCAGCCCCTGAAAGCACAAAGTTAGCATTTGTTTATGGAAGGTAGCATTCGGAGGTTGAAGGCCGGGACCGGTGCTTGACAGGGAAGTGGACCATCAGTCATGGTTTGTTTACTTACAGTCAAAGTCGGGCAGGCCGACGATCTCGTCCAGAGGAGGGAGCTGGCCAACAGTGATGTTGCTCACAACAGCCTCAAGACCAGTGTCGGGCTCGTTGACCCATGGGCGGGCAGCTGAGACACCGGCAACTGCGACGGCAGCGGCGGTGAAGACTGAGGACAGCATCTTGGCTCTTCTTTTTTCCTTTTATTTTTATTGCAAAAGCTTGCAGTAATAGCTCGGGTCGACGAGGTGGTAAGAAGTAAAAGACGAAACGAGGCCGGGGTTTTTAAGAGAGTGGTTGATCTCAGATCAAGGAGTGACGAAAGGGTGGGAGGGTGAATAAGAGAGAGACCGGCTTCGAAAGTTGGGATGAACTCTATCGTCATTCGGGACCAGGTTTGTTCATGATCAGGCAGGTGTCCTTATATGCCACGGTCACGACCTTGGAAAACCCCCACGGCACATCCTAGACCGTTGTCCCTTTTTTCTCTCTCCTTGACGCCTCACCAGGGCATGGTAGTCCATGCCCCTACAAATCTCGACCAGTAGTACTGGGGATCTAGACACATGCACCAAGCTTTTTTTCCCAAACCACGCGACGGGGTAGCAATCAATTGGAGAACCCACCGCTGTCGGCGACATTCCGGAAGCACGAAACAAACTCGGAGGGGACGTCATACCAAGGGAGGCCAGTCAAGCTGAAAAGGGTTCCGCAGGCACAGCCATCTATCTGGTGTACATCATCAGGACGGAGGAAAAAAACAAATCCAGTAAAGTTGCACCTTCCCGTCAGGGATTGCTATCTCCGCTAGTGGGCTTGGAAGGTTGACTCGCATTGAGACTATCAGGCAGTTCAGGGCGAGGATCCTGTGACTGCTGGGCCAGGGCAAGGGGGACGGGGGAGCGTTTACTTGGCTTGGCCGTCCCATGCCTACATTACAACTGTGCTGCATCGGTATGCTTAACTGAGCTGCTGTTTCGAGAAACAAATGCTACGTGCACAAGTAACATCCTGCAGGGGATAGGATAACACAAAAAAGGACTACCAAGAAACCAGGGCCTGTGACGTGACCCAGAGAAAACAATCCGAACTTGGACTAACCTGAGACCGATGCAATAAACAATGTGGGAAGCAAGGCCTATACGCAAGAGCCTCAATTGCCCACTGCGGCCCAGGCGGCCTGAAGAACCACTCGGCTGCTACGGTTGCAGTAAGGCCTCGGCTCCAACGTACCTAAATTTACGCCCAGTGCCGCCCATCATGCACGAATGACAAAGCCCAAGCGGACTCAGTAGGGCTGACCATGCGACAGCAAAAGCCACCTCGCCTCGCCTCGCCTTGCCCTTGATACCTTCGCGAGTGAAGCATCGAGATTACGTGTGTGGGGCTTGACAATCTCTTGGCGTTTGCTGTTGAAATCAACCCACTCTCCGTGAAACGGGCTGCCACTCTCGCCGTCGTCCCAATGGACCCAACAGCCGGCGCCAAGGTGTCACCTGCCGAAACCTGGCGGCGGCCGAATCCAGGCACTTGGTTAAATTTGTTGGTCCCACTCCCGATGGCGTCGTTCTGCACTAGTCCAGCTCAATCTGGCTGTGCCGAAGCGCCCATCGGATTACACTAAACCACAGAGCCATCACCGCTCCATCAGATAAGATCTTTTTCGGTTCTGGTCCTGATCCTGCTCCACCCGCTCGGCGGAGTGGGGGTGGGCATGTGGGTGTATTTCTAAGTCTTGCTAAGCTCGCTTGTGCCTGCATACCTAATCGGAAGTGGATCGAACGGAGCACAATTTGCATAACTTTCTTTTTTCTCGCAGTCGCGAACTTTTTCCAAGAGCGAGGACGGAGCGCGCGCGGGAGTGGGCGGAACCTTGAATCTTGCACCCCCCTGCAAAACTAAGGACTCACACTTCTTCTTCCGGAATAGTAATCCTACCACTAAGGCTTAGAAGCTTAGTAGGTATATTACAGGACTTCTCTCACACCTAACTACCATACCTATTATAAGCATAGTAGTAAATATATCTACTATATTAGAGGATATAATATAGAGTAATATTTATAAAATATCCTTACTATTTAGTTTTTAATAACTAAAGTATAAAATAAATAATAGATACTTTATAGATAGATATATACTATATAATTAAAGATTATATAGTAATAAAAAAAAAGGATAAAAAAAAAGATATTTACCTAAGCTAAGGTTTAAACCTAAAACTCTTAGAGTTAGAGGAGTAATCCCCTTCCTTTAAAAGGGATCTAAGCTAGAGTTTAAACTATTAAAAACTTTAATAAAGTATACTAACTACTATACTACTTAAGCTTTTATTATTAATATAAAAGAATACTAACCTATATATATACTACTATACTAATACCTATACTAGTACTATAAGTACTAGTACTATTAATACTAGTACTACTAGTATTAGTACTACTATTACTACTAACTAACTAACTACCCTCTCTTAACTATATAAAATTATTATAATCTAAAAATATTAAAAGTAAAGCTAGTTATAAAGAGTACTCTTATATAATCCTTATAATAGTTCTTATACTAGTAATAATAGTAGTATTATATACTCTAGGCTATAACTATTATAAATATTAGTTTATATATATTATTTAATATTTATATAATAAGAAGCTAAAATAGTTATACTAATTAATATACCTATTTTAGTATCTTACTATAATATCTATATATTTATTAATATATTAGTATATATAATTATTATTACTTAATTATAAATAATAGCCTTTATACTCTTAGTTAATACTTAGATACCTTATATAAAAGCTACCTTTTATATATATATATAGCTACTAACCTCTATCCTCCTTATAGTAGACTATATTATTATCCTACCTTTATATTATAGATTATATTTAGTATTAATAAAAGGGGAGTTAGGTTATAAACTATTCTTTATAGCTAGTTAAAAGGTAGTAGTATCTAAAAAGGGAGGTAGGCTAGGTTATATAGCTATAATAAAGGAATAGAAGGTAGTTATATATATTAAGGTTATAGTTATAGCTATAGCTATAATACTACCTAATTTAATAGTAGTAGTATTATTATAGATACTATAGTAGAATATATATTAGTTTAATAGATAGTACTATAGTAACTATATATAGGTAGCTATAATATAGGTAGCTAGGACTACTTTAATATAATCTTAAAAACCTATTCTATATACTTTACTTATATATTTATAAGTTATTAAAGCTACTATTTAAACTATATTATTTATTTACTAGTTTTATTAACCTTCTATCTTTTTTTTACTAGTTTATTATATAATAGATTATATCTTATACTTATAGACTTACTAGGAGTTATTATCTTCTATATCTATAAGGTCTTAGACTAAGAACCTATTAACTATATACTATATTTATATACTTTCCTACTTAGTAATATATATAGGTTAGGTATATAGTAGCTTTTAATATCTTATTATAATAATAGGTTATTAATTTAAATAAGCTAGTATAGGTAGAAGTAGTTAAGGTAGAGATATTACCTTTATATTAATTATTAGTTAATATTATAATAAGCTATTTTAATTAGTAGTAAAACTATAATAAAATATATATCTATTTTATTAAATAAGTAGGGGGAAGATAATACTTATATTCTAAGTAAGCTTTAATATTATATAATAGTATAGTAGACTATACTATTTAGTAAACTTTTTAATATAAACTATAGTTTTAATATCCCCTCTATTTATCTTATTTATAAGTTTATACTATACTTTAAGTAAAGTAAGTACTTAATAAGAGATAGATTATTATACTTAGTTAAAGAATATAACTACTTTTAGCCTACTATAGAGCTTTATCTTATTATAAGTAACCTTTAGCTTAAATAAACTCTATTATTACTTAAGTATCTGTTTTACTATACTATAGAGTTTAATAAGATTACTAAGGTAGTTATAGAGGTGCTTTTTAAGTACTATATATATACTCTTTATCTTAGATATTACCTAGAAGCTAAGGTTCTATAGTTTATCTACTACCTATTTATAGAACTTATATATATAAGGTAAATAGATATCTTAGAGATACTTATAGATTATCTTTTCCTCTAGGAACTTAAAGGCTATTATATACTATATCTATTATAACTCCTTTTCTAACTTTATATAATAAAAGTCTTATTATATAGTAAGGATACTATTAATATTATCTACCTACTCTTATCTAAGTAGTAGCTTAGGTTTCTTAAAGGTTAAGAGCTTAGAGCCTATCTCTAAGTCTATATATTAACTAGTTTTATTATTACTATTAAGAAGGTATAAGGCTATACTAGCTACCTTATAATTATCTATAATAATTACTAGGTTAAGCTCTTTAGAGGTAATATACTTATAACTAAGAGATATAGCTATATCTTATAAAAGTCTCCCTTTTCCTAGGATTCTACTACCTTAACTACTACTAATATTACTAAGTTATATACTATTAAGAGATCTAGACTACTTTTTTTTAATATTATAAATAATATTCTTTATAATATACTACTAATAAAGCTACTATACTATTAGTATATTCTTTTTAGTATATAGTACTAATAGTATATTTTTAAATACCTTATTAAAATTAAATAGTATAATATATAGTAAGCTAATACTATAAGCTTTAATAATAGTAAAGAGATTTTTAAGGACCTAATAAAAGGACTCTTCTTATTCTCTACTAACTAAGTAAAATACTATACTAAAGTTTATATTAATAAATATAATACCACTAATCTAATAGAATAGTATATTAAAGTAGTTAACTTTATATATATTATTATAAGAAAGAACCTTTAGGTTAGCTTTCTACTACTTAAGATACTAGTTATATATCTAGAAGATCTATATTAGTTATAATATTATATTATTAGGTATCTTATAGTTAACCTTAATAATAGCCTCTTTACTTACTTATTCCTTTTTTAACTTAGTGAGGAATAGCTAAGTTATAAAGTAGTTATTACTTTAAGCTTTCCTAGTAAATTATAAGAGATATATAATATCTTATATTATATATAGCTTTTATATTTTACCTTAGATTATAATAGTAATATTAGAATGTAAAAGCTTCTAGATTAATATAAAGTAATAGATATATTTAAGGATATTAGGTATATAGAATAGTCAGTAGTTATATAGAAGATTAAGGGTATCTTACTTATTTAATATATATCCATAGTAAGAGTTATTAACTAAATTAAGTCACCAAAGCTTATCACTACCCTTACTTACTATTATAAGCTACTTATAGCTAGATATTTATATACTACTATACTACTCTTATTTTAAGTCTCCTCTTATACTATATATATAGAAGATAGATTATTTAATTAAAGACTTCTTCTTCTAAGATTAACCTACTTTAATACTAAATCTAGCTTTATATACTTAATATATAACTAATTCTTTAAGGGTTTTCTAAGACTTATATATAGTATACTTAATAAAGTTAGTAGTTATTAGGAGGAAAGTAATATTCTTCTTACCTTAAATAAAAAAAATATTATCTTAAGTCTTATTAATAAAACTAGTATAATTAGTAATATTAAATATACTATATTAAATAGACTACCAGCTCTAGTATAGTAAAGAAAGGCTATATAGAAAAAAATAGAATATATCTTAGATATTATAATAATACTAATATAAGGTATTTATTAATATCCTATAATAGTAGGTAATTAGCTATATCTTATTTAGTATCTATTTTATAATATAGTCCCCTAAAAATAAGTAAAATAAATATTTTACTAATACTAACCCTACTATACCTACTCTAACTAATTACTAAGTACTAGAACATAGGCTATAAATAGATTATAGGTCTATATCTAGTTTAATATCTATTTTATATTATAAATATATAAAATTAAGTAGTATAGATATTTTATAAATATTACCCCCTACTATATCTACTTTAACTAACTACTAAATACTAGAACTAATAATATAACTAACTCTAACTACTCCTATTATATTAACTAGCTTTAGTCTTTATATACCTTATAAATAAGATATTATAATAATTACTACTTACTATAAAGTAATAGGGTAGAATAGAGCCCCCTTTCCTAAATATTATAGAAGTCTATATAATATAAAAATACTAATACCTTAATACCCTAATACTAAAATACTAACTCTTAGCTTACTATAGCTCTAACTATTACTCCTTACTATTTTTTTAGGTTTTCTAATAGTATATTATAGCTTCTATAGTTACTATAAGCTATAAAAAGCTATATTCCTATATTTATATATAATATACTATCTTATTAAATTACTATAAAATATAGTATTAGAGTAGTATATATTATAAAGATACTAACTTAGCCTTACTAGCTTAAGATAGTATAACCCTATAAGTATCTAATTATACTTATAAACCCTCTCTCTTAGTATTACTCTCCTAATAAGTATAATAATTATTATATAGTTATAGGTATTCTAACCTCTCTAAGGTTAGTAATAGTCTCTTTAACTAAGAGCTTTTTAACTTATATAGACTTTAATATTAATATAAATAATATAATATCCTAAGTAATAAAGACTATTTATAGGCTAAAAAGCTATAACAAGCCTCCTCCTCTATTATATAAACCCTATAGTACTTATCTATATCTATACTAAAGTATTATACTAGTAAAGTATACTTACTTAGCTTAGAATTACCTAGCTTAAAAGCTACCCTTATAGGTATAATTATATATAAACTATAGTTACCCTTATTACTTATATATATATTAGAGTTACTATCTTTAATATTAAAAAACCTATTATAACTATCCTTTAATCTATCTTTATCTACTATAATATTATTATTAATAATTAATATAAAATCTTAATCTTAAAAGACCTACTATAGTCTAGTAATAAAGGTAGAGGGTAGCTATATAATATTCTAAGTAAATTATAACATATTATATATATATAAGTTACTATTATATATATAGTTTATATAAGCACTACTAGGTAAGGCTATAATCTTAGATCTATTAGCTTAGTAAAAGTTTAGATAATACCTAATCTAGTTACTATATCTATCTAAGTACTATCTATATAAGATAGGGGCTATATAGATACTAATTATTTATATAAATAGGATAGCTATATTATTAATTTAATAAAAAGTACTATTTCCTAGTTACTAATCTTAAAAATAGATATTCTATTAAAGGTTATATATAAAAATATAAATAACTAGTAGGTTAAGCTATATATATAGTTAGTATAGGGTTACTAAAATAGTAATAGGGTTAGGGAGGTAATAATCTTACTAGTTATATAACTTTATAGTTTATTAGATATTAAGTACCTAAGAAGAAGCTAACTAACTCTAAATAACTTACTTATATAGCTTTTTATATAGACCTAGTAATAACTAGTACCTCTAATAATATATTAATAGTATTTATTTATATATTATCTATTTTAGGGAATAGATATAGAGATTTATAGGGTAGTTCCCTACTATAGTAAATAAGATAACTTATATAAAGGGAAGGTAGTAGCTCTAGGGTTAGTAGTAGAGAAGGGGGTAAAAGAAGCTATTTCTAATTTAAATAAAGAGTCTATAGGTTATTAATAGTATTTATAATATTTTAATAAGTATATACTAACTTAAAAAGGGGATAAAAAGAGTAAATAATATATATTATAGTTATTAACTAGTATTATATTATATTATATCTATTAACTTAGAATCTTAGTAGGCTATATATATATATAAGGATTATTTATTCTAGAAAGTCTAGTAAAATAGGTATAGCTAATTATAGTATTTACTTATTATAATAATTATAAGGTATAATAGCTTTATATATATTACTCTATAACTAGATTTATAAACTTTATCTACTAATAAGGTACTCTATAATAGTCTTTATAATATAAAAGTAATACTAATAGAAAGAGCTTAATTACTTTTATTTAATTATATATAACTTAAATACTATTAGTACTTTATATAGTAATTATATAAATACTAGTAAAGGGGGGCTAGGAAAGGGCTAGTATACTATAATACTATACTACTCTATATATATATATTACTAGTTTACTATAGTAATATATACTTTATCTATAGATAATAGTAATTATAAAGTAAGAAAAGTCTTATAATATATCTTGTAATTTAGAGCCTTGGTAGTAGCCTTAGTGGTGGGACTACTATTCTGGAAGAAGAAGTGCGAGTCCTTAGTTTTACAGGGGGGTGCAAGATTCATCATCCCGGGAGTGGGAATCATGTTTTCTCCTCGTTCGAGGATCACCGTTGGGGCGCCACCCGTTGTGACACTTTTTTCTGGCCTTTAATCGCCGGAAGAGGGACCGCCTCAGCCCCTTTTGTCCTTCCTGCGCAGCTATCGGAGCTTTATTGACTCGTGCCACGCGCGTGTAATTTCTGCTATTGTGCTCACACCCTTGCCTGTTTACGTCTCTAGTCTCGGCACTGAATGCATTTCTAAGTTGTTCTGAGCCGATGACAAAGCGACCCGACTGCTCGGTCTACGTAGTACTCTTCTGCTTCCAAGCTTTTTTGACTTCCTCCACTTGCTGTCTAGTTCGTCACTCACATGACTCTTGTCTCCTGCCTCCCACCCTTATAGGTATGGGTATCGTGATAAGCAGTTGGCAGTTCTCGAATCTTGTTATTCTGGCAGGGCCAGGATATCATCACACTTGACCACCTGTCCCGTGGCAATTGAGATGTTGGCGGCGATGCCTGTTCGCGGTTAGCTTCCGAGCATTTCTTGTTTCGTTCCCGGCCCCCTAACCGCCCCTTTCCGCATCGGAGACTTCCGTGTTTTGTCGGAGAGGGGGGAATTACCCGGAGGATCGGAGCGGGTTACTAGTTAAGATGACTAGGAGGGAGGGGAAAAAAAGAGGAAACATACCGGTAAGGATTGAGGCCGCTCCGTCGATATGGCTGGCGGCCCGTCTGTACTCGTCTGAAACGGGCTCGCCAAACAGATCCTGGAGGAGGACCGAGTCGCCTCCACCGTGGGCACCCTTACTCTCGCCAATTTCGATCTCCCGAGGCTTCTCGAACAGCGGCCGCAGGAGGATCGTGCGCCGCTCCAGGGACCCTTCCAGCGACTGGTCGCCGCCCGAGTTGACATAACTGTTCTCGACCACCTCGACCTCGAGCCGGCCCCCCGTCCCGTTGAAGCTCACCCGGAACCCCTCCCAGGGCGCATACGCCGTGAGGCTGTAGGTCATGACCGCGCCGTTCTTGTACCGCACCATCACGTTCATCGTGTCCTCGATGGAGATGCCGTCGCTGAACACGCTCTGGTCGCGGTGGTAGTTGTCCTCGTGCTCGGCGTCCAGGTACAGCGCCTTGAGCCCCTCGTTCTCCACCATGTGCAGCGCAAAGGGGTCCTCCCTCGCGACCTCGCTGCCGTGCGCGCGCGTGTAGAACTTGGTCGTGCCCCTCTGCTCCGCATTCTCCCGCCCGTAGAACTTGAGGTCGCCCTGCGCGTACACCGTCTCGGGACGCGTCTGCAGCCAGAAGTTGACCAGGTCGAAGTGGTGCGTGCTCTTGTGCACCAGCAGCCCGCCGCTGTTGCGCTTGTCCCGGTGCCACCGCCGGAAGTAGTCGGCCCCGTGCGACGTGTTCAGCATCCACTCGAAGTGCACGCTGGTGACCTTGCCGATGGCGCCGGACCGCAGGATCTCGAACACGCGCGTGTTGTGCGGTGCGTACCGGTAGTTGAAGGTCACGCGGACTTTTTGGCCTGTTCGGTCGACTGCGCGGAGGATCTCTTTGCATCGGGGGGTGTCGATGGTCACTAAGACCCGGCGATTACTCCGTCAGCAATATGAACGCGAGATAGAGTGCCCATTGACCAATTCCTTATCGGAGAAATATGAGTGCAGTGTTGTTCGAGCGCACTTACTGGGCTTCTCCGTGACCACATTGCATCCCAGCTCCATCGCGCGGACGATGTAAATATTATGCAGCCTATCTGGCCCCGCAGTCACGATCACCTCGTCCGGCTTCAGTGTCGTGATCATCTTGTCAAAGTCGGCAGCCAGAAACGTAGGCACCTTTCCATGGCCCAGAGATTCGAGCTTGCTGTTGGCAACATTCATTCGGGTCTGATTGGTATCACAGAGTCCCACGATCTCGGAGGTGGCCTTGTAGTCCGTCGCGATGGCCGTGTAGTAGAAGCTCGACCGCCCGCCGGTACCGACGAGGGCGTACCGCTTCCTCTGCGAATCCTTATCGCCCATCTTAGCTTCTGAGATCAAAATGCACGTTTTGAAAGCAAATATCTTCGAAACTTCATGGAAAGAAGATAAGTAATTAAATTCGCATGCAGTTTTGTACTAAATATGTTATTCGAAGAGGGGTCGATTGAACAATCATGAACGTCACTTGTGATCCCACATTCCAGCTAACGCGGCATCCCAACGGGCATCTCGGTGTCCAATGGTCCAGAGGCCGAGATGCCAAAGTCAATCAGGGTCTAGGCAGTTCTAGGTTCGAGTGGTGCAGGCTGTCAGCGTGGTCACCACCCCCCCCCCCAAAAAAAAAATCCGGGGTAAGAATCTGGGGAACCAAACTGCATTTAGCCGGGCTGTGGGCCACGGGGGAAAACATGCGGGGGCGCCTGTCCATCATCCGATCATCCTGTCTCTCAACACCAGCCTACCCAGGCATTACGCCGGTGAGTCCACGTAACACAGTAAGATGATGCCCGGCATATCTGCGGAGAAATGAAGCCACAGCCGGATATCCTTGTCCTGACTACCTTCTTCAGGCTCGCGTCCCCCTGCCAGGACGCGGGTTACTACCCAATCAAGCTTCTGGTGGCCGGTCATGCCGCAAGCTTGTCAGTTATCCGACGGGCTGTTGTTGCTGGTGGTTGCAGAAGAGCCGGTGAACGTTCCATCTGGGCGAGGGGGAGGGGATGGACGGCTACATTTGATAGACATAGAAAAGGGGTTTCGTGCCCCCGCGCGCCTGACTTGCTTCAAATTCTGCAGGGCGGACATGGAATCTCAGATCGATGTGACCTGAGCACTACGCGATCTTGATTATTATTGTATTTTGAACGAGCGAATCCTAGAAGCAGCCTGAATTACGTTTTGTGGTGCACAGACGGCCTCTGCAAATATGGCTGCAACGGACTCCAAGAACACGGCCGACGCAATTACTCCCGCCCCTGAGATACAGAGGGACCACGATCGAGCAGCCGAATTCCTTGCCAGTCATGAGGACACCTCATTCACCGTCGAGGAGGAGAAGGCCGTGTTGCGCAAGATCGATATGCGTGTGCTAGTCCTGCTCTTGTGGGCGTACTTCTTCCAGCAACTTGACAAGAGCACCCTGAGGTTCGTCTTCGCCCTATTGCCCTAGGCATGATCACGAACAGCTAATTAACAAATAACAACAGCTGTACGTAAATATCTCGAGATGGTCTCTGCGTCCATGGAGTTCCATTTGTGCACAGAGCTCCTAAAGTTTAATGATCTTGCCTATGCTACTACGTCTCAATATTGTTGCTAATGAATACATCTTCCAGTCACAAGCATCTTCGGAATTGTTGACGATGCTCACCTCGTTGGCAAACAGTACTCATGGCTCGGATCCATTCTTTACCTTGCGCAGCTTGTCATGCAGCCGACTGCTGCCGTACTCCTTGTCAAGTTTCCCAATGGAAAGGTCATCGCGTCTGCTGTCTTCCTGTGGGGCTCTGCGCTTTGCCTTATGTCTGCCTGCACAAACTTCGCCTCTCTACTAGGCTTGCGATTCGTCCTTGTGAGTGAAAAGCCCCAGCTCTGCCAAGGCCGTCGAAAAGTACACAATTTGAGATTTCGCTTGGCTAACTTGCGTCCTGCAGGGAACATTCGAGGCCATGATCGCCCCTTGCTGCGTAGCAATCACTCAGATGTGGTGGCGACGAGGCGAGCAGACCCTGAGGACAAGTTACTGGAACGCCATGAACGGCGTGACAAGCATCATTGGCAGCCTTTTCACATACGGCCTGGGCCACATCGAGAGCAAGACCATGTTTAAGTACCAGATTATCTTCTTGTTCTGCGGGCTGCTCACCGTCGCCTATTCCATCGTTGTGTTCTGCCTCATGCCAGACTCGCCTATGGAGACCAAGTTTCTCTCGGAGAGGGAGAAGGTCATCGCTACTGAGCGGCTGAGGGCAAACCAGATGGGAGTCGCCTCAAGGACCTGGCGGTGGGATCATGTCTGGGAGACCGCCCGTGATCTCAAGACGTGGTGCTGGTTCATTGCTATCCTCGCCATCTCCATATCCAGCGGCGGAATTACAACGTTCGGCAGCCTAATTGTGAAATCCTTCGGCTACACGAGCTTTCAGACTATCTTGTTCAACATCCCCTTCGGTGCGATTCAGGTGATTGCTATCATCGGGACTGGGTGGATTGCACAGAAGATTCAGAGGAAGGGGCTGGTTATTGCAGCCACGTCTGTCCTGCCCACGATCGGAACTGTTATCCTGCTCACCGTTCCGAGGCACCAAAAGGGTGTTCTGCTGTTTGGCTACTACCTTGTAAGTGCTTTGTCAATGGTCCACATGCATGCTGTCGACTGACAACGTCGCTAGGTATCCTGTCTTGCTGCCATCACCCCAATGCTGTTCAACTGGCAGGCCGTCAACTCTGGCGGCGACACCAAGAAGAAGTGCACTTCAGCCGTGGTGTTCATCGGAATGTGTGCAGGAAATGTCATCGGGCCGCTCCTCTACTCCACGGATCAGGCACCACTGTACCGTACCGGGCTGATCTCCAACCTCATCATGTTTGTCCTGGTCGGTGTGATCGCTGCCCTTATCCCTTTCTATCTCATGTACTTGAACAAGCGCCATGCCAAGCGCCGCGAGGAGCTTGGCAAGAGTGTCACCATCATCGACGAGTCTATGATCAGCAAGGACAAGATGCAAGCGAGCAAGGCTGTCGAGGTCGAGGACGCGCAGATCCCACAGCATAGGACCCTGGCGGAGGATAGGGGACTGCTTGACTTGACGGACCTCAATAATGAGGACTTCGTGTATGTCTACTGAGTGGGAGATTTTGCGGAACTGAAGTTGTATTCATTCGTAAGAGTAACTAGTTGAAAGCAACGGCGGAGGGAAAATACAGTTACCAAAGGTTGCGGAGACCAAAATATACTGTGACTTGCAAAATTCATCCCAGCCCTCTCGAATCAAACAGAAATATTGCGAAAGAATCATACTGATGGCTAGCGCTCCCGCCTTTACTCACACCCAACTTTTGATAGTCTTCTCAACACTCCGGATCCCTTTGCCACCTACGCCCCATACACCGGCACTCTTAGGAGAGGCTGCAATAACCTCTTTATCAACTTTTGATTAAAAGTCAATAAAAAATTTGATAACTAACCAAGTGAGGCAACAGGTCCGTTCGGATGAATGAGGACCTTCGTGTAACTACAGGCGCATGTCGTTAGCAAACTTTCCGGTACTAATTCTAGGGTTTGATGTTCTTGAAATCCTACTCACCCTTCGATCCGCTTGTCAAACTTCTCGTACGCAGTCGGGGCATCATCAATGTCGATCTTGAGATCAGGCGAGTCAGCTGATGATGCAGATTCAAGGGAGAGGCGTGGATGCAGTTTTACCTCATGAGACACAACAAAACTGGGTTTTGCTTTCCCTGCAATGATCAGATCACGCAAATAGCGATTGTACGCCTTCACATTGCACTGGCCAGTTGCGAGGGACAAGCCCTGTGTTATTTGGTCAGCCCACGGTCGCTCATCGTGCCCTGGAATTCCAGCTTGTCATCTCTTGGGGTTTCAGCCTACCTTCTCGAAGAGCTTACCAAAGCTCAGGGAGATCTTTCCTTCTCCTGAAGCCTTATCGGGCGCTCCTGGGTCGGTTGGCACGTAAAGTCCTGGAATTCCCAGACCGCCGCATGCGCGAGTGACCTTAATCATGTTCTCCAGGACGATGTTGGGAACTTCGCTTGACCCACCCTCACTAACAGCTTGATACCCCTATTTGATGAGGATGTCGGCGTTAGCCCACGTCCGGACCCTCCTGTGATCAGGCATCAGTCTACTTACCACTGCATCAACAGAGCGGTCCACCATGCCTCCATTCAGCTCGATGATCTTCTCAACAGGGTCAACCTCTTCGAAATTGACCGCCTGGGCCCCTATCTTGGCTGCAGCGTCAAGGCGCTCCTTAACACGATCGACGAGACTGCACATGGATTGAGTCAGCCTATCGTGTGACCAGAGTACAATATCTCAGACTTGAGTGTGCCGTGGCCCACTTACAAGACGCGACTGGCACCGCGCAGGACAGCGGAATAGGCAGCCATCAATCCTACTGGTCCACCGCCAAATACTGCAACGGTCTCGCCCGGCTGAAAGCCTGACAGGGTAACCCCATGCCAACCGGTCGGGAAAATATCAGCAAGGAGGATGAAGTCCGCCTCATGTTCGTCTCCCGGGGGCAGTTTCAGCGCGTTGAAGTCCGCGTACGGAACTCGAAGATATTGACTAGTAAGTTCACGTTGTCAGACCCGAGTACGATCCACGGGGTGTACATTGACTTACGCTTGGCCTCCTCGGTAAGGTCCCATGGCCTGAGTATCCCCACAATTAGTGAGTTATTCCAAAAAGAATAGTCTTGTCGCCCTGGGAAACACTGAATCGGCGTCAAACTTGAGCCATAATTACTCACCACATATCCATAAGCACCGCCCGCAAAACCCGGGTTCACTCCCGTGCAAAATGCCGTCTTTCCCTCCTCACAGTTGCGGCAGCGGCCGTCCGCGACGTTGAAGGGCATCACTATACGGTCACCCTTTTCCAGCAAGGTGACACCAGATCCAACTTCTTCAACAATGCCCATATTTTCGTGGCTGTAGTCAAGTTAGCTTGCAACATACCGGTATGCACCAGCAGAAATGGCCGTTCACATACCCAAAAGTGATACCCGGCTGAGCACCTGTACGGCCTTCGTACATGTGCAAGTCCGAGCCGCAGATTGCTAGAGGAGAATATCAGCATCTAAAGGCAGAAAACATCTCGCGGCTCTACCGCCGCAATACTGCGTTATGCTTACCTGAAGTCGTGACTTTGACGATTACATCATCTGGATGCTCGATGCCTGGCTTCTCCACATCCTGGACCGTCACCTTGAACGGTCCCGAGTAGTTGACTGCCTTCATTGTTGCAGCCATTGCGACAGTTATTGTACGAAATCTAGGGGTCACGAATGGTGTAATTCCAAGTAAAGGATGCAGTTCACTGATTGCATTTGCAGTATGAGCAAAACCAAATGCTGCTCATGCTGGTTGAGGGGCATCGTGTCGTACCCACGATACTTATGCATGAACCAGCCAAGGTGCGGAGATGCCGGGGAACCCGCTGTTTGAGCCTTACAGTACGGTACGCAGACGTCCCGCTGACCCGCCCCGCGCCCCGCGCCCCGCGCCCGCGTACTGTATCATTGCCGAGTTCCTGGTGTCAAACTGGTGCTATGCGGAGCACGCTAGGGAACAACTCTAGATCGGTTCGCCAGCGAGTGATCCGCCTAACCAGAGAACACCCCAATCCCGATTTAGAATGACAAGATATCTTGTTCCCGATCTCAAACGTCCCTCGGGAGGGGTTCGGTATTCCTGAAGGATCACCTGTTATAACCTGTTTCCATTCCCAGGAGGGGGATAATCATTCTTGCCGGCAGGCGTTCGTATGAGATCGTGTGACCAAATGCCGGTTGTCCGGTTGGTGTTCTGGTTGGATTATGGTTACGTTCAGATTCCAAGGTTGTACTTCTACCGAGAAATGGGCGCTGTCAACCCAGAGTCACCGTTTGACTTGTGTCCATTCTACATAATAGCTATCGTTGGATTTTCAGAGTCGAGCAGTGGCCCCTTGAATCATTTAATTTGCAGTCTTCAAAAGTGCCCGAAAGCCTGCTTCTGCGAAGCTGGCATTAGTTTATATTTTGACGATATTTTGTTCGTGCATCAACAGAGATCTGATAATATCTTGTTGTCTCCTGATATGTCAATCTTGTTAATGCTTATCGAAGCATTTCGGATAGTATGTGCATAGTACGTTCTAGTTATGGCTAACCCCCTCCCCCAGGTGGGCGTTACATGAACGTTGTATCATCTTCTTCCCCTGTCACTTCACGGCCTGTGTGGTCTGTCCCGTAACC
Organism: Diaporthe vexans; assembly: GCA_021188095.1. Taxonomy (NCBI): domain Eukaryota; kingdom Fungi; phylum Ascomycota; class Sordariomycetes; order Diaporthales; family Diaporthaceae; genus Diaporthe; species Diaporthe vexans. Next base: position 3,208,301 of record JAJLLZ010000004.1, on the reverse strand, counting down.
ATGTTCTAAACCAATTATCATCACATTGAACCTCCCATCTACCATATAATCACACCACAGAAGGGGTAGGATGAGATTCAAAGTTGCGCAGTGTATACTCGTCTTCATAGGATGGAATCTCAAGTTGGTTGAAAGCGACGTCGGACACTCTACTGGTGAGGTTGTTTCCAACTTGTTCAACGTTTGCTCTTCTGTCTCTGACCGTCGCTTCTCGGCTGTTTCTTGAGGTCTCTCCACTGACGCTGTACTAGTACTTTCTAATCCATGAAGCGCCCGGCCCCTTGTGGAACTGAATTCTGCCCAAGCGCGTCATTAGTGGCCAGCAGATAGGAAGACATGCGCAGATGAAACCGGTTCACCTGTGAACCGTGGCCCAGATCTGCGTATTTGAGAAGGATGGGTTGCGACTATTTGGTATGTAGCTAAAGCCGGTTCTGAGAAGACCTGAAATGATCACACTATCAAGGCCACCAAAGTCGTCAGATAGAAACTGGATACCAGTGTTGTATCTGGTTCCGTTTCTATTCCGTATACAGCTATAGCTATACACAGCACCTTTATATAGTTATAAATACTTAAGACCTAGTGTTTAAAAAATATAAATTACTAATAATAGTAGTTAGATATAATAAGTCTATAAGTATATAACCTTAGCCTTATAATATATAGATAAGGCTAGGTAAAACTACTCTTAATAATACTATTAACTAAAGTTATTAGCGGTTGCGTTTCCAATCCCCAATACATATAAAATGTACGTGGTGCCTTCATACAGTGGTGAGCGCTCAAGACCTAGCGCTCAAAAAAAAAAACAATGCCAATTACAATAAAATGTCGATACAGTTCGCCTGTCTACGGGCACGTGGCCTCAGCCTTGTGCCGCACAGACGAGGCTACTAAAGTTATTAATATATAGCTTAAAAGCTAGTTAATAATAGAGTAGTTATATAATAAAGTAAAAATAACCTTTTAAACTAATCCCTATATAAATAATCTTATAAAGGAAATTCTAGTTAAAAACTAATTCCTTTACTACTAATATATATATATATATATATATATATATATATATTATAAGAAAACCTTTACTAAGTAAGCTTATATAATAACCTTTACTTTAATATATAGCTATTAACTTTAAAAGAAGTTAAAATAAAGAAAGGATTTAAAATAACTTTAAAATCCTTAAAGAAAAAAAGAAAAATAGTTTATAAGATAATAAAGGGAAAGTATAATAGTCTAGTTTTTCTTTATATTTATAGTTTTATAACTAAAGATAAAAACTTTTTTAAGTTAGTAAATAAGTATAATAAAAGTAAAGAAAGGAGGGGGTAATTTAAGGTATCTTTATAAGATAACTATTAGGATATATATAAAGCTGTTGAATACTTTATATATAAGGTCTAGGGGGAAGAAATAAGTGACTAAGTAGATAGATAGATAGTTATATAGTTGAAAGGATGAATATAGTGTGGCCGAAGCCCTAGTGTTATACGTTAATACTTACAGGGCACCCAGCAAGAAAACGAAGCCGACGGCGAGTTTCTGCTTCCGAGGAAATTGTAGAGCGAGAATGACATTTATTGGTAAAAGGATGATTAGGATATCAATTAATGATTCCACTAGACCGGCTGCGAACCAGTAATAGTTATAATTAAAGCAGTACCGTGGATCGGTTAGGCTGTTTATCCAGGAATATTCCAGAGGAATGCAATTGGCGAGATCGGCGATAGTGCATCCAACGAACCAGCATCCTACAATCATTGAGAGGAACATAATCTGGATTTTCAGCGCTCGGTTGATAGAGAATAGTCGGTAATATATGAGCAGAATAGATAACTTTGTCGATGAGGTCGTGAAGAAGTACACGACGGTCAGTGACCAAACGAGCCTATTGTATTGCTGGTCCGCCTCGCTGAATTCCTGGGTCTCGGTAGCTACGGTGGCAGCTTCGGGCCCGGTTGGATGAGAACTGCTAGCTGTGAAGGGGAATAATTTGTTAACGGTATAACTTTGTGGCTGCGGATCTGAAAACGAACCGTACACAGCCAACGCGTCAATGATGATCATGGTAGCGATAGCCACCAGGACGAGCCAGTCGTCCCATCTAAGACCAGCGTTCGTGGAATAACGAGCATAGAACCGTGCTACCACAGCTACGATTGCCGATTTGCCCAGAACGATACCGACGATCAAGATGACATCGTCGTCCATGGCTACGCAAGCCTGAGAGGTAAGTTGTAGAACAGAAACGCGACGCGATTTATTTATACGCACCTAGAATAATTCTAATCACACCAAAAATACGTTTGCATGTGGAAATTCTACTGTCGATTCATTTTTGGGTCGGGGCATTCATATGTCACTCAGTATAGGCCGAGAATACCTAGGTACATACCATAGAATGATGAAAGACATGCTCGCATATTGATGAGTGAGGGATTGGAGACTGTCTTGATCTTCCCTGAGGCAATCATCCAATGCATCTGCATGTGCAGATACGACTTCGGGTTAGGACGAGGCTACAGTTGTCGTTGTCATCCTTTGCCACCAATGAAGGGCCACCGACAAATGTACAATGCTGCATCAATGTCCTATTTCATCAGTCTTGTGATCCATCCAACCGATGCCAAGAGAGTCATCCAACCCACGGCTGTATGCAAAGTTGTTACAGAGTCCTCAGCGGATTACCACTTCCATGACCACCATCCTGCTGTCAAGATGTACTAGGGACATTCCCGCCCCTATGCTGCATCCATGGTTCCATTTTCCCCTTTGCTGCCAGTATTTGAGTCCCCAAAATTCACTCATTACGCATTGGGTACAGACGAGCACCGAAGAGAAGCTCCAATAGACACGCTTATGTCAAGATTGTACGGGAAGGCCTACTTTTGCCCTCACAGCCTGCATTTCTATTGTGATCAAATCATGTCATACCAAATTCAAAGGCCCTTGAGCGTTGAAAACCAGCGATTCCAGCATGTCAGTGCTGACGTCTCACCGCCTACCGAGGCCACCAGAGTCATGGATGAGGTGATGAAATGGAACTCGGGTAATCGTCTGAACATTTTAAGAGTCCTAAGATGTCCTCCATCTCCTATATTCCTTACTGGACTGGCTCCCGCAGGCGGAGGTGTGGTGTTGCGCTGGTATTTGACACCCAACACCGTTCATAGACAACCTGATGCCCGTGTTGTCCGCACAGATGAACTCAAACTATTTTACCTCCCTCTACATGGCGTGCTCGGTGCTGAGGTGCTGGCTCAAGTCGTCGCGAAACACTCATACTTCGAACACGATAGCCTCTGATAGGAGGCCTGGCATGGTGTCGAGCGGTGCAAGCGTCCCACGCCACCTCATCTTCACCGTGCTAGGGTGACACGGCATTGCGCTAACATTTCGGGTCAGACATGGGGTTGGCTCCAACGAGACAGTGTAGGTAAACTGAGATGTCTAAGCTGCGTCCGAGGCTGTCCCGAATGGTACCCAACCCTCAACTTGCAGTTGTCATGTCATATTTAAGCCATGGCGGTGATTGTGCATCCTGTCATGTTCCGCACCTGCAGTAGGTCTACGGCAGGTCTTTGCGTTCTGCGCTTGGTTGAATGCGGCCATAGTACTAGTAATGGTGCCCTAACTGCATTCGAAAGAAGGTGCTACTTCTGAGGCGCAAATATTCATGACTAACGTGTGCACTCCATTGCAAGACCCAGTGACTGTCTCATACGGAGCATAGTGAACGCAATTTGAGACACTTGCATTCCCGCAAGCCCTACTGGACTTTGCGAGATTACTTATCTTTGGCCTGCATTCCCGGCAGCTGCCGTTGTATCGCATCGGACTGCTCCAATTCACACAATGACTGGAAAATATATTGTACACCATATACGTTCCCGTCGTCTGGACGCTGCAATAGCTTCGATAGCTCATCGTTATGAACCGGATTACCGGGACAACCCACTCCGTCACTATGTTGCTTGGCAACGTGTAATACAACGCTTTCTAGTCCAAGGACGTGAGAGTGGCTACATACCGAGGGATGTGTATTTTCAGCAGCGTTTACTTCGTTCACGGACCCTGCTAATAGCACATGACCCAGATCTCAGCTAGAGGTTCCAAGATGTATCAGGCATGATCAGTCATCACTTCAATTCTAACCTCTCGACTGCGCTAATTTTCTTCGCCGGATTGGGATGGCGATTGTTGACACCTGCCTGCCTCGCATTTCCGCCGCTAGCAGACAGATGCACGGCCCTGTAAGTCTTTGTCTGGACCTCGACGGCGCGGTGCACGGCATTTGGGCTTAGCTAGGCGATATTTTCTAGGGCCTCAAGATCGCGGACCTCCCGAGTCTCGAATGCCCATTACGCTACCTGCGTGTGTGCGCAATGCTTTGAAAGCTGCATGCTGCTTACTTCCTTGGTGAAAGCGCAGTGTCACGGACATCGAAGCTTTCAGCCCGGCCAAGATATCAGCTGTGGAAGCTTCCTAGTGCTCCGACCACGGGCTCTGGCTCGTTGTTCAAAATCAACCCCTGACCCAAGATTTTGGTAGAGGGACATGTTCTGCCTTGAGACCGACCTCTTTCGCACACAACGCCGTTGAAGACGTCTATCGCAATGTCATCATTAAACGAAAGCACGTCTTTGGACCTTGACGGACTGCCAGACTGCGGGGTATGTGAATCTCATGGTACCATGGAATGATACTCAGAGAAGTCAAATTGACAAAAGGTAAACAACAGATGTCATGTGTCGCCAACTTATTAAGCATAACGCCCTGTGATTCGTTCAACACGACGTGTCTCTGTGAAGGTTTAGACCTTGAGAATCCCAACCCATTCTTGCTCTGCGTAGCTCGCAGCTGCTCCGTACCGGACACTTTATGTACGAGAATCCTGACGGATTTCCGCACTATTTGGCTCACATTTACGCAGATCTCAAGAACTACACAGTCAACACATGTGAAAACCCCACAGCCCCACGCCTACAGAGCATCTCCATCGCGTTCCTGGTCCTGTTCGGCGTCCAAACAGTGTTCTTTATGATGCGAATGCTCACTCGAGCACTCAAATTATCGAAATGGGGAATGGACGACACTACCATAATCGTGGCCTTTCTGGCTACTATTGCTGTCATCACAGGCCGTCAATTGCAACTCAAGGCGGGCTTGGGCCAGGACATCTGGACACTAACCCACGACGAGATCGACTACTACATCAAGATATTCTGGGTCTTCGGCATCATATACACTATCACGCTGACGTTAGTCAAGGCATCGATCTGTTTCCTTTACTTGCGGCTGTTCACAAATAGGAAATTCCAGAAGATTGTCTGGGCGACGCAAGCCTTCAATGTCGCCCTTATGGTCACGTTCGTCTTCGCCTACGCTTTCCAGTGCACGCCGCCTGATTATTTCTGGAAGATGTGGCAAGGGCGAGGTGTACACCATGGCCACTGTGTGAGCTTTGCCATGTTGTCTTGGACGCATTCGGGAATTGGGATCGCACTGGACCTATGGATGCTTGCATTGCCATTTTGGCAAGTCACCAAGCTGAATCTTCCTTTCCGGAAGAGGATGGATGCTTTCATTATGTTCGGCTGTGGGATATTGTGAGTTACATCCCATCCCAGGTTGTGAAGCCGCGAGTGCTGTGGTATTTTGCCCTGGAGGACATGATCTCCGTGCTGACTGGTGTTTTGCCCTTGGATAGCTTGACGATAGTCAGCATCTTGCGACTCCAATGCCTGGTCGTCATGACTAACGGCCATAACCCCACAAGTAAGCACTCCCACGCCAATTCCTCCAACACCTGCAAGTGATCGGAGGCTGGCAATATACGTGACATCGTGCGATGCGGCTAGGGCCACGTGGACTGACACACGTCTAATCCCTGTAGAGGACCTGACTTGGCTTGCAACCTGGTCCAACGTCGAGATCACAGTGGGCATCATCATCGCCTGCCTGCCGTCCGCGCGACTGCTCATCCTCCGGTACCTACCCAACAAGATAAAGGCCTGGACCGATACGACACGCACCACTATTTCGAGCCACACAACGAGGAGCTCTAAGCTCGGTTCCACCGCGACGTGGGTGAGCGGCCTCAGCGGGAAAAGGGAGAGCAATGCCCAGCCCTCGGTACCGCTGTCGGACGGAGCCCATGACGGGGACCGCGACATCACCACGCAAGTCTCTGTAACCTCACCCAGGGAGCCTAATGAAGTGCTAAACCACCCTGGGTCCAGCGTCAGCATCGCGTCTGCGCATGGGCGGCGGGAGTCAGAGCTGCCGCTCGTCCCTGGCTTCGAGTCATCTCGGCCTGCTCCGCTCGCCCCTGGGCAGTCTTTCTCGGGGGGTGACGAGGCATCTCCGGTCCGGACACCAGTAGCAAAGGACCGGCGCATTTGGGTCGAGCAACATATCTACGTGTCGAACGACCCGGTCACCCGGTTCTCGACGGAGATTTCGCGTGGAGATCCAAGAGATGAGAGAGATGAGGAGGACTCATTACCACCCTGGGTTCCAAGGCTGCCTGAAAACGAGCCTCATGAAGATGAGGATGTATAGTTGGTGCAAGGAACAGACCATGCTTATAAGTTTATAAATAAATATCAAATACAGGCTAGCGCGAACTTCTCCTAATCATTGGATATCCTGACATTACCGAACGACTGAGCAGCACGTGCGTGTGTTCCATGACTACGACGTCCCCACCGAAGGCGAAGCTTTGAGGGCGTCACACTGCCTTAGCCCCCGAGAGCTTGGTGTTCCACGGACATGACATGGATGAGAACTTGAAAGGAAATGTGCTCGTTTCTGAGCCTGACGGATATGCTTTGCCCAGCTGACCTTCAGGAAGTGCGACGTCTCATCCTGCGGTAACGGAGTACAAGGAGACCCTTCTTTTCTAGCCCGTCTTATTTCCCAGCTGACCTCTTTTAGACCCTAGCGCTCAGCCTTCGGACTGACCTCAGAGACGGGCGCATTGCGTACCAGATGACCGGGGGGGGGGGTGGCCAAGACATGTCAATAATGCTTGACCATTTGCCCAGCCGGCCGGAGTCCCGGATCTTCAGGAACAATTGCTTGATTCTCCACAACTTCCTCACGCAAAACTTGGGTCTATGTCCAATTGCGTGCAGATTGCATGTAATACGACGCCCTGTCTTACATACATTCCTGCCTGGATTCGTGCGCAAAACTAGCACCCGGCATGATCCTTTCGTCCCACGGCGCGCTCCCATTGGCGGGCTGACCATCGTGGGATCTAGCTCTCTGCGCTTGATGACACCTCTGCTCCTGTACAATAAACTCAGGGTCCGTGTGAAATCCCCAAGGCATTTACGTCGAACCCAGGGTCTTTCTTCGTTTTGTCAATCATGTATCCCGATTGGCTCATGGCGCATGCAGGGTGCTAAAATGCCATGTGGTCGACGGACCCTGACCCGGCCAGCGCAGCACAACGTGCAGGGCCTGACTGCGCTTCACAAAGCCACTCAAGCCCAGTGTAAGGCGAGACGTCTCACCCGAGATCCGCAGTGTTCGGGATGGTAATTCGAATTACCATCTTCTTCAGACAGCGGCCTTTTCTTCACGTAAGGACGTAACACTATTGGTGTTTTCGAGTCAGGCGGCTGATTCTCGAGTGGATAATCGCTGACCTGCTGAACGGACTCACGACGGTCAAAGAACTTCCAAACTTGGTCCCAAACATATTGTGCTCCGAAAGGCAGCATCGTGAGGGGATATAGCCTCGAGATATAAGATCAAGAACATCGCCACAGGTGAATCTTCTTGCCACAGTGGACCATCATCATCAACCGGATCGAAGACCCTGATCGACAAGACAGCCATCTAAACACTAAAGCATCAAGATCCTCCAACGTAGCTACCCGCCTATCCAATCACCTCGCCTCCAAGTACCTTTTCAGCATCTCGATCAACATACAGTCTTTCGATCCAGAGCCCATACCTCGATCACCAAGCGCCTCCCATCCATAACCCCTGTGCAACCCTCCCACGTGGCGAATACACCAAACCACCCGCACATACCAAACAACCGTCAAGATGCAGTGCATTTCCTCCTTCGTCCTCACCCTGGCCGCATCTGCCACCCTGGTCATGGCCGTCCCGGCCCCGGCACCGATGCCTGCTCCTACGGCGGTTGCCGTCCTCCCTGAGGCGCAACCCACCGCGACCCCGGTTCTCAACGTCCGCGGGGCCACTGTTGATTCCTTCGCTGCAAAGTGCACCGTCGGCTCTGACAGCGTCGCCACATGCACTGGTGCTGTCCACGCTACCAATGTTTGGGCTGGCGTCATCGACGCTACTGTTGACTCTTCCACGGTAAGTACATGGGTTGTCAGCATCTTGATGAGCATGTTGCTAACCCTTTGTTGTAGTCTTAACGGCGAAACTACGATACTACTTATCCTCTTACTGCTGTCTTCTTCTGTGAGTAATTTTCCAACGTCAATCGGCCACTAAGTGGTTGTTTCTATAAGTCATGCTAATTATAAGCAATTATAGTCTTGCACAAACTTTACTATGTGGCTTCTTCCTTCCTTTTTTTTTATATTATTTATGTCTAGCCCCAAAGAACTGCCATACAAAGCGAAAAAGGAAAATCAGAGAGCGGCATTCCGGAATTGTTTTAGAGGCATGGACATATGAGGCTTGTTGATTCGAGGCGCAACGGCCAGCTGTAGATATTGGTGGCACTAGATACGGGGCTCGCGACGATTTCGATGAACTGATATAGAAGCAAAGGCGCACTACTCATGAACGGACAGACTGTTCGATAGATAGACCCGGAACTGAAAACAACACTTTTCATCCCTCTTTTGTTGAAGCTTGTCCCACATGGTCATAATGTTCCATGCAAACTTCGATGCGGGCCATACAAGAACGGCAGACGAATCGCCACAGCATCACCGTGCAATACATTTTCTACTCCCAAGTCCAACCCCAAAACGACAGAATCTGTTTGTCAGCCAGCTAGAACATTATTGTCGCACTTCTTGCTAATTCCATTCCGCCAGCTCGCAGAAGTCGCCCGTCTTCTTCTCCACACCGTCAAGCAGGGGAAGTGGGAGCATCCGGGAGTTCACACCGAGCTTCTTGGGTTTCCCTAGACTTTCCAGATACACAAACCCCTGCTCCGTCGCCGCCCAGTGCGTGAGGCAGCCGCAGTTTCCGCAGAAGTAGAACCCGAGGTACCCGTCCGAGTCTTCTCGCACGTAGTATTTCAGCCCCTTATCGCTCTCACCCGCCGATTCAGCAGGTTTCATTTTAGCGGGCGCACCATCGGGGGCTTTTCTTGAACCCTGGGCGTTGACGATGATGTTGACGTCGTCTGGATGGAAGTAAGCCCACTCTGCACCATAGCGGTAACAGATGCTGCAACGGCACTCGTTGAGTTTGGTTGGTAAAGACGGTATCTCGACGTTGACGCGGCCACAGTGACACTTGGCGGTCAGGCTGTCGGGATGCGCTGGCTTGGGGGCCGGCAGCTGGTCGTCAGAGGGGAGTTTTGTATTGTCGGGTTGGTCGCTGGCTGCCATGATGTGATAAACTTGCTTGAGAGGAAATGCTCAGAACTTGAATGTTGCAGTGGAAGGTTGACTGAAATCAACCCTTTATTGCTACGTCGAGCGAGTTGCAATTTCAAAGTTGTGGACTGATAGTGGAGCGGGGGTCAGTGGATGCCTAGAGTATCCCCGTCTGCAGCTCTCCTAGTAGTTGCCGGGACATACGAAGTGGCGTACGGTGAGACAGTCGAGGGCACTAATCGCTCCAGCCAATCAATTGGGTCCTCCTAACAAAATCGCCGGGCCTATTGGATTTTCCCCCCGGTTCAAGTTGAAGTATTTTGTCAGAGGTGAATACAAGATTCCTGCTATGAGACAAGTAGGGGGAAAGCGTTGTTGACAGGAGGCAGAGCTGAGTTGGGATACTTGCATCGTCATGCATGATACCTAGGTATCAGTGTGAGCCTCGATATTGCGGGAGCATCCATTGATCTCTATGTGATCGCCTTCTGTAGGAAATTCTTCTCCAGAACCTTAACATAGGAGGGTATCCCATGGGAGGGTGCCCTATAGGAGGCTGGGTGAGAGATACAGTGGCCATGTAGCGGACACCCGAGCAGAGCTCATATGGAGAGTCAATTTGAGTTCAAAAGCCTGGGTTAGACTTCACCGTTGACAAAAATCCTGAAGCTTGGTCATCAATTCACTGAGAGGCCTGAGAGTAGGCCAACTGGGCTGATCCAGTTGGAGCCTGGACGTCGTTTGACTGCAAGAAACGATGGCAAGATCTGGATATGATCAAATTGTTTGCAAGTCACTACCTGCACCTGTGCATACTGACTTCTGATCAGGAGCGATAGATCAGCCCAGGCCACGAGAAAGCGATTATGAAATGACACCTGCGAGTAAGTAAGTGTGTCTGAACTATATTCACTTTTGTTTGGGTCACCGGTTCTGTGTCAGTTGCTGTGACAATCGTGGGTAGTGAACCCGAGGAGTGATCAGACGGCACATCATGATATGAAGTCACTTGCAGACTCGGACCTTGGCCAGTATTTAATGCCATCCCTCCGACCGACTGAACTTGCACAGTTTCTACCAAAACACACACACACACACACACACAAGAGTGCTCTCATTCCCACATCAGCATCTGCAAAATGCTGCCAGAATCTCTCTACAGCGCTTTTCAGCTGTACAAGCGCGATACCAACGCTATCGCAACATGGTTGGCCATCACCGCCGACCAAAACGGCCATCCAGTCTACACAAACGCCGACAAGACAAGTGGACGAAAGGGCAAGGCAAGGAAGCAACACAAACCAATCTCCACCAATGAGGAGGCCAGCTCAAGCAACAAGACCAGGACCTATCTGGTACCACTTCAGGACTTCGTACCTCTCGCCACCTTCATTGCGTCAGTGAGGCCCCAGATTCGTGTTCCTCTGTTTTTGGCTTTCACCATCGACCGTGTCATCGAGGTTCGGACGACAGTTGCCCTGGTCATGGGGTCAAAGGAAGACGGCGCCAGCGACGAATCCGTCGTCAACCATTTGCACTTCGTTGAGGTTCTGAAGCAAGTCCGAGGCATCTTCAGCCAACAGATGGAGACAGCCGCAATCGACATCTCGAAACTTCAAATCGCCGCCCCCAATGCCGATACCAGTGCTGATGGAACGCACGGCCCGAAGCATGCTTCGCGCAACCCCTTCGATATCCTTGACGTGTACGAGACTGCAGAGCAAATCTGTGGCTCGGACGGCACAACCCCTCCAGACGACCTCATCATAGAGTATGAGCCTGAGCCCCAGGACACATATCACGAGGCATGCTTGGCGTTCATGTCTCTCCTGAAGGCAGCTCTATACCAGCGCCAGAAGGTACGAGAGATCTGGCACAACTACAAGGGTGGCTATGTCTTCCTTGGCCCAGCTGCCATCGGCACCAATGAAGCCATCGAGATTTGCCGACAGATGGAGGAAGATGTCGCCGCGGTCATCAGCAAGGGATCAAACGTGGTTGATCTGTTAGTCTCTGTCTTCAAGATCATGTGCCAGTTGGAAGGCCAGGATCTCAAGATTCCAGGGCGTCGAAACACCACCAATTGGGACACCTACGACGTTGCGAACCTCACCATGTCACACGTGGGTCGAATCCTAAGCAACGTCGTGTCTGAGAACCGTAAGGGCGGCCTCGATATCTACAACGGCTCCCAAGGATGGTATGACAAGACTATGGACAGGGCGTCATCCACCAACAGACAAAAGTATGCCAAGGACAACAAGGCCCTCGTCGAAGTCATCTCAGACATCCGAGTCTTCGGTATCATCTCGGACAAGAAGACCAACGAGGACGAGTTCACGCGCGGAATCCATGAGCTCCTCAACACCAATAAGGTAGCACTTTGGCAATGCTTCGCAGCTCAGATATACTTGGACGTACTCTACGAACTCGAGGGAACTCCAAACCTTGCATGGAGCGAGATGACTGGCGCGATGCACGTGATCAGGACCAGCCTTGCCTGCGTGCTCGACAATCCAGGCGACGTCCATCTGGTTGAGAACTGGCGCGAGATGGAGGAGTCCTTGAGGGACCTCAAGTGGGCCGCGTCCGAGTGGGACGACGATCCTATCGCGCGTTACAAGAGTCAGCGCGGGATTTCCGCAAAGCCGGACGAGTTCCTGCGACGCCACCCACTCTACTGTGGCGTATGGGTGCAAGAGATGCTCGCCAGATTTCATGAGGCTGGAGTGTATTTTGCAAGTGCCTTTGGCTACGTCCACCAGATGTACCAGCTATACCATGCTTTGCGACAAGAGAAGTTGCTGGGGGCATTGTCGTTCTGGAGGGATATGGTGAGCGTTTTCGAATTGGTAAGTGGAGATCTCCGAACTTGTGCCAAAAGAAGTGCACCGGATCATTTCCCAGCAGCTTTGATTGTTGATCAAAACAGATTGCTAACCTACTTTGTAGCAAGGGCAGGCTACCTTCTTTGTCGGAGATGTCCCCAACACCGCCCAAGGGTACCTCGAGAACTTTCGGCTCAAGTCGGGACTAGCTGTCCTCGATCGACCTCAGGGCAAGAACAAGGGCAAGAATAAGAGATTGTCGCTTCCAAATGCTGAGCAAGGCAAGCTAAAGGAGCTCGGAACGATGTCGATGATCTTCAAGAAGCGCTTCCGCAAATCCTCCAACCGCAGAGACATCACGGCTGAGTACGTGCAGAAGATCATCGAGTCCAACGGGTACCGTTTCGTGAAGAGAACCGATGGCAAGTGGGACTTGCAGCGGGCAGAGGTGGTTTCTGACTCGGGTCAAATTCCTACTCCCGACATTCCGGCAACCGAGCTCATTGTCTGCATGGCCATGGCTTTGAGGGCTGAAGCTCACCAGGTGGGGTTCAACTACTTCCTCCTTCACATGGACTGCTTCAGGATTCTGGAGGAAATCCGCAAGACGATAGATAACACCACCCTTAAGCGTCTGGCTCCCGAGGCCCCCAAACAGAAGCACCTTCCTTCTGTTGTGGCCATGGTCTTCAGGGATGCTGCTGGACACAAGCCAGAGGGGCTGATGCAGCATGCCGCGTCCGTGGTGAGAAACCACTTGCTGAAGCCTTCCTCCATGGCTTCGACCATGGGCATGAGAGACCTTGGGTTCGACCCTTGTAGGTGCGCACAGAACACTGGAAGGGCCGGTGCTGCCACCAACAACTGCATGAGTTTGGAATGTGGGAGGCGATCATCGGTGTGATGGAGGCAGGGGATTTGCCCACACAAATTTGCCAAAGCGAGGTAACAGGGTTCCGAAGTGGCTTGATTGCTTTGAGGCACACATTGATCCTAGAGACTGCCACGATGTATCAGCTCTGGTTCATTTTTGGAGGCTTGTGCCTGGGCAGGATATGAAAGGTGAGAGACAAGAGCATGGAACAAGATAGGCTGTGTTAGGAATATCACCAATGATCGTACCTAGCTTTCTCAATTCCTATCTTGAAGGAAGTCATTTGCTCAAATTTGACCAGTCTATTATATTGAAGCTGGTTGTCGTGACCGTCTTGATAGACTGGACTGAATGCTTCAACAACACGACGTTGGGATGTGCACTGGCTTTGAGACAGCCTGTCTCAGATCATGCATGCATCCAACGAGAGGGATTTATCGAGCCCTTACTGCCTAAACAGGCTAGCCTCTGCTGACTTTCCCCACCCTAAGCCGGCCCCCCACCAAGCTCCCCCGAGGGTCCTGATGTTGTGTCTTCCCAAGACCCAAACGTCATCAACTATGAACGCCTCATGCTCTCTACCTAGATATTGAACACTGAACCCATCCCATCAAAGGCAGCTTCCACCAGTTTTGTCAAAAGAAAGAGGACCCCATCTACCCAAAATGGATGATCTGCCTCAGTTGCTCCAGCTTCCAGATGAGCTTCTGAGCGTTGTGACTTGCCATATCCCAACGGCAGCTGACACGGCAGCTTTCGGTTCGACCTGTCAACGCCTTCGCAAGATCGTCTGCACCTCGCCGGTGTGGAAGCAACACTGCCTTTCAACATGGAACTACTGGGAACCGCGGCATGAGCTGCCAGTCAAGCTCGCTCTGCCTCCGCTGCAGACAGACTGGCGACAGCTTTTCCTACAGCGTGTCAGCAGTGACCTCGAGGCATTGCACGTCTTCCAAGACATGATATCATCGCAGCAGAAGCGAATGAACCGCATGCATGAGATAGCCGAGAAGGGGCGCGATGTCCAAGACCTCCTGCTCAACCTGAAGGACCGAACCCCTGGGCACGCCGAAGACGTCCTGGCCAGGCGGTGGTATGCAGATGCCGTACTCAAAATGATCCATCGGTCGAGAGCTGTTGACGTATGGAGGAGATTTAAAATGGCTCACGACGTCACCACCGAGGAGGCTCTGTGTGCCTTTGATACGTTTGTGCTTGCCGACACTCTGGGCGACTTTGCTGCCGTCGAGAGACGCTTCGACAGTATTGCACAATCGATCCGAGACAGCATAACCAATTTCGAAGACAAGACTGTCCGGCAGAAGGCACTTCTTATCGCACGGTACCTGTTGTCAGAGGGCCTTGTCGGGCTGTCTACACTAGCCCCAGATGCCTCCAGCTATCACGCGTTGCGGAACAATTTCATCACAATGGCGCTCTTCTCACCTGCCCACACCTCACTGCCGTTGCAGTCAGTCGCTATGTACTGTGCAGTCGCTCGAAGATGTGGTGTCATTGCCACCCCGTCCAACTTTCCTCGTCACGTCCACGCCGTCGTCCAGGCTCCTCCAGACCAGACCATTGACGGCGAACCGAAGGCCACAGGAGCCGGTCCCGAGTTCATGCACGTTGATGTGTGGCAAGAACCCCATCAGCTTCATGAGGACCTGCTGCGCCTCCGTCTTCTGCAGAATCATATACCCGTCGACGAGCATGACCGGCAGCTCGGACCATCAGACGGAGTAAACACCTTGATCAGGGCCTCCCGCAACGTCTTGGTTTCTGTCAACAACGCCCGTTTGCACCAGGAAGGAGGCGACACGCCTTCGGATGAGCCCTCATATGCTCCAGATCCTACATCAGCACAATATGCATCTTTCTGGGCCATGATCTTGCTGCTCGATGAAGATGGTGGGTCGGTGCAGCGGAGAGAGTTCCTCCAGGTGCTTCTGCAGATATTCCTCAAGCAGTTTCCAGAGGATTTTGCCTTGATCCGGAAGTGGGCATTGCCAATACTCGAGGGGTCCCTGGACCACGGCCGGGTGGAGCAGTTGATCGACGAACTTGTGGCCACGGACGCCGAGCCCATAGAGCCGAAGAATCATACAGGAGAAAATGGTGAGGTGCAGTATCGGGTCGGACAGCATTTTGAGCACCGCCGCTACGGCTACAAGGGCTTCATCGTCGGCTGGGACGGACGGTGCGAGGCCGACACGGAATGGATCGAGATGATGCAGGTGGACAACCTTCGGCGCGGCCGGTTGCAACCATTCTACAACATCGTGGCTGAAGATAAGAGCCAGCGATATGTTGCTGAGGAGAACATTGTGATCGACAGAGATCAGCCATCGGGGAAGCTGATGCAGCTTGCCGGGCGGTACTTCAAGCGGTGGGATGACAGGGAGGATAAGTTTGTGAGCATCATCAAGCAGCAGTATCCGGACGATTGAGATCGACCACATCTTTCGTCACATGCCAGGCGACACTTTCCATCGTCGTCAGAAAACCAGATCGGGATGTGATAGTCGCAGAAACAAATCGAGGGTGTGAGTTTGAGGACCAAAAACTCTAGGGAGTCCCTGAAGGGTCGGTGTCATTGGCTCACTTGCAAGGCGCAGACGAATCTGAGGTGCCACACCTCAGTGTTGTGGATGCACATCGCTGCACTGGTGGCAGTTCAACTTAATGGACATGATCTCACCGAGCTTTCCCCGGTTCGTTTTCACCAATAGATGAATTGAATTCCCATACTCCATTTGACGCTTCAATGTGTCGAATCAAGATTTGGAACGACCGCTAGCCGTACAACTTCTGATTTGCAATGAGGCTGGCTGCACAGCGATTACCGAGTAGCAGTGATAACAGGAGACTGGTGGCCATGCCGAGCATTCGCTCTACTACGTAGGTCTAAGAACTGCGAGGACTACCTCGACTTGTTTACCCTAATACATTGCTCTGGTATTACATGTCTTCATAGCCGTGGTTGTTTTGGCCAGACTTCCTAGCCGCCTGGTCCGCCTTGCTAATGATGGGTGCCAGGTTGATAATAAGTAAAAGCGGAGCCCGAATGTGGTGAGTGGCTGATACCCCCTGTGATGCAGCCATTACCAGAAACAGAACGCCATTGGCAAACTTTCTTTTGCGGCCGGCCTAATCCGACACCTACCCAATTGCCAGGGACAGATAATTGCTGGGTGGTGCACTGTGATTTTTCTCCTTGCTCACGCGACTACCACGTTGTGTGTTTGCCACTTGGAAAGAGTTCGCTTTGAGCTTAAATGGGGATCTGACATCTCACATGCGGGTTCTCTGACGTGCGGATTGCTGAATCGCGACGGAACCCGCAGCACACACAGTACGGAGCAGGTTGCCAAGCACATATGCCCAACTCGCTTGAGCAAGTTGAGGTTGTCTTGTATGAACCAGAATGACGTAACAAGCCATCATGTCGCCGAATGAACAAAGTGTTGTTTCTGCTGCTAGTGGTCCTGCCTTCTAGTACTCATCATTGGGAGCTAATGCATTTCTAGCATTCTGATGAGATACGTGACATTCACTAAACTTAGCCTGAGACCTCCACGCAGATGACATGGCTACGATACGCACCGAGGACGCCTCGGACCGCTTGCACCTCAGCCTGCTCTCGTCGCCAAAGGATCATGATAACCCCAATACCGGAGTGTACACATACAACCAGGAGGCTCTCGGCCAGGGTACTTGGATCGTCATAATCAACACCGGCTACAATTTGGAGCAGTTCCCGGAAGTGAGTTCCAAATTTGGATCTTGGAGACTCCCAGGCGATCCACGTGGTTTGGCTCGAAAGCAAATCGGCGTTGGGATTGACCTCGTGATCTGTCGACGCAGGAGGGCACATGGAAATAATGAGAGTGGGGGGCTGACAGCTGTCGGGAGATTAGGAATTCGGCAAGCCTGGTGAACATAGGCCAATCGTGGTGTGGAATGTTCCAGAAGATATCCGGAACGCTACGCTGGAGGAGGATGAGATCGCGGACGGGCTGCACTGGCCGCCAGATGACCACACTGACTACGGGGAGCCGTTCGAAGGCGTGCCCGAGGGCCACGGTACGCAGACTGCGATGCTCGCTGGGGGGATGCGCACGGGAGTTGCCCGACAGGCCGGGCTGTACCTCATCAAAGCGGGCGGGGCGGTGCTGGATGCAGACGAGAATGTGGTCGAGGAGGATGTCTGCGCGCAGTCATTGGTCATATCTTTGCATCACGTCGTGGAAAAGCTGAAGGACGGCACGTTGACCCCTGGCAAAACGGTGGTTGTGATTGACACTCGTGAGTTTCCCGGGCCACGGTGTCGAAGAACGCAAATTCGAATGTTCACCAGATCTTCATGCTGACGGACCTTTCCCTGCCCTTCTTAGTCTGGAATATCGAGGACATGCGGACAGATGGAGAGAATAGGGAGAAAAAATACAAAGAGTGGTGTGAGAAAGTGGAACATGCCCTCGACGAGCTCGACAGTCTCGGTGGTGTAATGGCTTCGGTCGCAGCCGGAAACGAGGGCAAGCATAGCCCGCCAGGGAACACTGGAGATTTCATGCCAAACATATTGGTCAGACGCGAAGGCTCGCCTCTCGTCATCGTGGGTGCAGTTACCAGGTGAGAGACTCGGGCGGCCAAAGTACCAGCGGCCGCTTCATCGCTGCAGTGCGAGACGGCTGACTCGGTTGATGATCCAGTCAAGGCCAGCTCGCGAGAATAAGCTCCCCAGCATCGCATGGAGTTCCAATTACTTGCTACGCAATGTGAGTTTGCAGAACCGGAGACGGTATTCTTACCTCATTTCCAGAAGAGCCGAGTGCAATACTCATCGATTTGCCATGTCTTCAGGGGTAAAAACCTATTACTGCCGGACCTCTCGGTGGAGCAAAACACGTTACAGAGCGGGACAACGTTTGCCGCATCGATAGTGGTGCGCAAAATCTCCTGCAAAGTACAGAGGGAACTTTCTATTCACGGTTGACTGACATAACATTGCTGTACCCACGGTTCAGGCCGGCCAAGCCGCATGCATGATTTCCGACCCAGCCTTCAGAGATAGGCTCAAATGGAGCAGCCAGGACGCCAAGGGCAACACAGTCGCGAGCCGTCTGAAGCAAATCATGTCTGAAGAGGGCAATGGTAGTTTCCAAAGGGTGCGAAGGGAGCAGATGCTCGACCCGGCAAGCACGTGGGGGCGAGTCAACACAAAAGCATTATCCGAGTCGTGAGAAAGGTGGCTGACCAAGCGAGTCTATGATAGGAGCTACCCGATTCCTGAGAGACTCAATGTTGTGTGTAATAGCTGTGCTACTTCCCCAGTGAAGGGCAGGGAACGCAAAGCTCTGGATTGAGCGGACATTGTACTAGCCGGATCAAGATATAAGAAGGCATCCACCATGGAGGACCCTAGAACCTAATTCGTGGCCGAATAGCGAGGTGGGAATTTCTCCACGTTTCTCGGCTCATGGCGTGCCAGGAAGATCCATAGCAGTAGTCTTTGCATGATGTTTTGTATCCATGTGCTGAAGCGAAAGCAGGCACAGTCTCTAAATTTCACGGAATTGCATTATTGAGGGACCAACTCGGGCCAGTTAAACCTGATCTCACAGACGCATCTACGAGGGGAACCTACATCCTGACCCCGCAATGAGACCGCGAGAACACTCAAATCTTCTCCATCCGTACCTCCATACCCGCCGGGCGCAGGGTGAAGCTAGGGTTCTCGACTTTGAACGGCTTGTCGACGCTCAGGAAACGATAATTCCGCACCATCTCCGCCAGGATGATCTTGATCTCGAACATGGCGAACAGTCTGCCGATGCATATTCTTGGGCCGTTAGAAAACGGAGAGAAAGCGTAAGGGTTCTGCTGGTCCCCCTTGAGGCGCTCCCAGCGCGAAGGGTCCACCTCGTCCACGTCTTCACCCCAGATCTGAGGGTTGAATAGTGTCACCGATGGACAAATATCGAGGAGGGTGCCCTTCGGTATGACTATCCCTTCGACGACGACATGCTCGCCGGCTGCACGGTGGTAGGTGGTGGCTAAGGCGGGTCAGTCACGAAGAGCAGAGGAGGTCGATTTGGTTCGGGTCGACGTACATGGTGAGTAAACTCGCATAGACTCCTTGGCAAAGGCATCGAGGTAAGGCAGCTTGTCCAGCTCCGCAAAGGACGCATCGGGCGAGACGGTAGCCAGCTCCGCGCGGAGCCGGTTCTGGATGTCCTGCCTCGTCGCCATGATATAACAGCTCCACGACAGCATATTGGCGGACGTGTCGTGGCCCGCAGCCATGATCTCCAGCAAGTGGCCCAGGAACTCATCATCGCCCATTCCCTCGGTCGCGCCTCCGGGCCCACTCTCTTCCACGATGAAGGTGACGAGGTCGCGCGACTGGCTCATCTCGTGAGTGCCCGCGGCCTTTGCATCGGCGACCTCGCGGTGTCTGGTGCGGATGATGGTACGGAGCACGTCGTTGAGCCAGTCCATGGCGAACAAGAACTCGCGGTTTGCCTCGAGGGGCAGCCAGCGCAACGGGATGTGGCCGTTCGCGAAGAGAAGGATCTTGCCCATTGTGCTGGGAGCAAAGAAGACGTCGTATGCCTCGTGGAAGCTGCACTCCCGTTCAGGCTTGGTGGGTTTGCCCGTGTCGAGGTCGTGGCTGTTCTCATTGCCCGTCCCGGGCTTGACGTAGTCGAGGTCAACACCGAGGATGACTGTCCCCATGATGTCTAGGATCGCTCGCATAAATGTGTCTATGCAGTCGAAAGTCCCAGTCTTGCCATCATTATTCGAAATGCATTGGTCAAAGAAACGGCAGATATCACGAGCCTTGTCCTTGAAGACTGGTTCGAGCTTGCGAATGCTCTTCAACGAAAAGGAGTTGGTGAGCATCTTTCGGTGAGCACGATGTTCGGCTCCCTCCATGAGAATGAGTCCATGGCCGGCGACTTCTTTCACTATTCGGAGAAACCATTGCGGCTTGGCAAACGTGTAGCAGTTGTCGTAAAGCACATTCTTGTGGGCGGCAAGACTGTTCGGGACCAAGACCTCTGAGTTCAGGAATCCAAGGTAGCGGATGAAGGGCGCATCTGGATGCTCCTTCATCCATTGCACGTACAGTGCCGTGGGGGTCTCCGCACGAACCAGGTTGAGACCCTGGCCGAAAAGGAGGTTGTTGTTCTTGGTTCAAGTCAGACCACATGCAAATCGTTGTCCTCATCCGGGACCGAGGTGACTTACCGTAGGGCCGGGAATATGACGCAGGGGCGAGAAATATCTATGGTACAGGAAAATACGATAGAACTTCAGCGCCAGGTACTGTGCCAAGAAAGTGTAAAAGGCAGTATGATGGACAGGGAGCGAATTCTGGCTCAATCCCCCGGGCCAAAATCTTGCAGCGGCGAACCCTTCGACGGCCGCAAGACCTGCGCAGATCAGGAGGTCCATGCCGTAAGAAACGCAGACACTGGATTTACCTCTTGTGGTTGTACAGAATAGACCAGAGAACAAAATGTACGACGCAGTGAAGGAGAGCATGCACAGCTCGGGAGGTTTAATTGGGATTTTGGCTTCTGATACGTCCTATGCGCGACCTCCGCTCCCGTGCTACCTATTCATGTTGCATCGCTGACCAAAGGACGCATCGCCCTAATTCACGGGGCCTACCATTGATGCAGGAAATTCGGGTACAGTGGATACACAGCAGTCAAAAGTCCAGGCCAACGGGTAAAATGCGCGTTGGCGATTGATTGAGCCGGGTCCCTAGTGGTGGACCCTGCCGATTTCTGGTGCTAAAAATTCTAGGTCCGGTCCAAGGGGCGACTAAGCAAGCCATTACTCCCACAATCCCACGCAATGAGATTTGAACCCAGATTCCAAGGCCGTGGCACGAAAAAATCCCCTCAATCCCACGTTGTTGACGTGCTCCTCACCGTAACTGGGTAGCCCCCGTGCTGGTTGGATCCTTCACGTGGACCCTGCAGACCGGCCTCCCTTTTGAGAGGTCGATCGTCTCAACCCCTTGAAGGAAATGTCTGGGATCCTATTATAGGGGGCCTTTGGACGAGGAATGCCGGCATCTGCTTTTCACCTCCAGGAGGCCAGAATGTGACAATGCATTTTCCAGCGTCGATTGTCGAAAACTCTTCTAGGTGCTGAGCCCCTGTGTTCGTCGCACAGGACTGGTAGTCCCGTTCTGTTCTTCTCACGAAATCGTTTGGCTTTTGAGATTGTGGTTTGAATACGGGTTCTAAGACCTCTCCTTCGGTGCAAATGCATCACTCATCTCTTTCATGGCGCAGGAAAAGCTCACTGGTCAGCGACTCATCGACCTCGCATCACAGCAGAAGCCGATCAAAACTGGCGGTCTCCCAAAAGCTGTGATAGTTTTGTCTGCAACACTTTGCGTCGTTAGCGGAATATGCATGATCTTGCGTATCTTCGTTCGAGCTTGGTTCCTGCGCAGAGAGCGGTCATGGGGGTGGGATGACACCCTGGCATTGTTGAGCTTCGTGAGTGCAACTCAGGTGCTGCTCAACTTGGTTCCTCTTTGGCTAATGGGCTCATCGCCGTAGTTGACATTCGTGCCCGAATGTGCATTCGTCATCATTGCTGCACAATATGGCCTGGGGACAAGGGATTCAGAGCTCAACGAGCTCGTAACAGCACAGGCCTCCCTGATGATGGGAAACTGGCAGATGTTCTACGCTGCATCGACAAACTTGATCAAGGCCGCCATTGCGGTTACACTGTTGCGTCTCACTGACCAGCCCAAATATCGCTGGCCCATTACTGCGGCCCTGGTAACGACGCCAATCTTTACAGCGGCCGTCGTGATCGTCCTCATAATTACCTGCCGCCCAGTCGGGGCCCAGTGGGACCTCGACCTAGGACCGTGCCCTTTGCACAATTGGCTGGCGATTCTCAGCTACCCCTTCACCGCGATGACAATCATCCTGGACTGGGGCTGTGCCATCATACCATGGCTTCTGATCCGAAAACTCCAGCTTAACAAGCGAATTAAGAGGTCCCTCATCATAGTCCTTGGCCTTGGTGGCACTGCTAGCATCGGTGCGATAGCCCGCTTGCCATACCTGAAACACTACACAATCCCAGAAGATCAGCTCTGTAGGTTGAAGCATCCAAGACTCAACAGTTCATGGCTTGGAGGAAGGGCGTCGTTGCTAACGTAAAAACAAGATTACATGGCCAACATTGTCATCTGGTCAGTTTTCGAAAACGGCGTTGGCATAATAGCAGCGTCATTGCCGCCCATACACAAGCTATTCAAGTACTACGACGACTCCTCGGTGGGCGACAGCGAGCCAGCGGGCGCCGGCGCCTTCGAGACCATCGGCGGGACGCCCCTCAGCCAGCCATCTGGCGCATTCGAGCTCAAACCTCTACGGGGCTCTACCAGGCTGACTAAGTCCGGGCAGTGGGACCGCCTGGATGATGAGATGCCCGGGCAGGACCACATAACTGTACGGAGGACCTTCAGCATTGTGGAGGAAAATGATGCGGAAGAGGCACAGAAAGTAAGGAGTGAAAAATCGGGGAAGGCCGTAATTGTGCCTCAGTTGTGAACCAGATAAGAGCCCCGCTCGGGTATCCAATACGCGGCAATGAGCATGTACCTCTGGATTTCCATGGGAAAGCTCACATGGGACAGTCTCCTATAGGTAGGACTTCTATAGGACACCATCCTCACCTCCTACAGGAAACCCTCCTACAGGATAATCTCCTATAGGACAACCTCCTATAGGACAACCTCCTATTGGACAACCTCCTAGGAGATATTCTCCTACGAGTATGGGAACCTTGATAGACGATCTACAGGACAACTCGCAGTGAACTAGGTTTACTTAGTCTACAAGCTCTAGTATAACATTACACGATGCCACAAGGTCTGACAGCGTTATGGTAATAATATCTTGATTGTACATGAACGGTGTCTAACTATCGTTTTCTCTGTCTGATCCGGGGTGGATGCCCACCGTGATAGTCCTGAAATCCACGCTCAGCGTCCATAGCTGTAGCCTCTGGCAATCATTCCCCCGAATTTCTCTGTGCCTCTGCGAATGGCATCTAGGAGACGCGGCCTAGGCGCGAAGTTCTGGTTGTCGGGACTATTGACGCTCCTCGGCGTCGAGTCAGGGGCTGACGGTTCAGGCACCCACTGCCTCATAGCCTTCTTCCGCAGCACCTCGACGGCGGGTCTGCTGCACCCAATGTCGCCAAGAAGCTTCCACGTAGTGTAATTATCCTGCGGCTTCGCCAGGTTCTCCAACACGCTCTGAAAAGCCTCAGTTGAGGAGGTCATGCAGAAGTAGGCGAGGAGGATGAACACCTCAATCCAGGCGTCGACGACTTGTCCATCTGTCGTTGACTCTGTCTTCCGAAACTCGATTGTCTGCTTCTCAGACGCCATGAAGAGGTTGAAGAAGTTGTACGCAGCGTAGTCGTGTTTTCCGATGCTCAGGTGGATCCGGAGCAGCTCCCTCAATTGGTGGCGGTTGATTGTCTGCCATATGGTGGTCAGGCTCTTCTTCTCTGCAGTATCGGGATTCATGAACTCCAAGACTGCGGCATAATCGTCATCGCGGCTCGTCAGGATAGGGGTGTCGTCTAGGGCAAGGTTCGTGTGGAGTCGTAGAGAGCGATGGGAAGGACTGTTCGAATCGCTGCGAGCGGGGTGGTAAAGCTTGTCGAGGCGGTCCTCAGCCAGCCACAAGATGGAGGCCATCTTCTTGAATGAGAGCAGGTCGAAAGACAGCATGTTCTCCGGCCGGATGTGAATATGTAAGCTGCAGTCCGGGGTGAGGTAGATCTGAATCTGATTCTTGATTCGCTCAATGCATTTTCCCGGGGACGGCAGGGAACGCCACTCCAGAGAGGAGGAAGCGGAGCCCTGGTTCTGGCGGACAGACGCCTCCTTGATGACTATTGTCATCTCCACTGGCAAGACACCATCATATCCTGGAAGTGTGATCTGAGGAAGATTACACTTCCTTTGAACAATGTTGAACTGCTTCCATGCCTCTGTCTTGTCCTTTCGTCGTTGGTCTAGTTCACTTTCGGTACAAGTGGGGTAGTGGTCTTTGTCAAAGACCATGTACTTGACTGCGTTGTTGACACATTGTTGAACCCAAGCATCGTGGATCTCTTCGGTGAAATCAGGAAGATTGGTAAGTCGAGAAATCCGGACTACTTGTCGGTTCGGGTGCAGCTTGTCCTGGGGTGGCTCTGGGCTATCTTTCCACAGCCACGGGACATAGAACTGGAACTCTTGTCCAGTGGTCCAGATGGTAGGGGATGTATCTTCCCTGCTGGGTGTTGTGCCTGGTTTTCCAGTTGTCTTTGTCAACTCTTCAGAGTCACGCTGCCAGATCTTGGAAGCGGTTTGCTTGAACTTCTTCATGTTGTCGAGTCAAGGGATTGTAGAGGTGGCGCAAGGAGTCTGTGGCTGTAGTTGGCTGATGACGCGTGCGATTTGTTGACTGGCAAGGATTGAAGCTTAATGAAGCTGTGAAAGACTAAATTGGAGGCGCCCAGGATTGGTGACAGGCATGAGAGTGAGCGTGGACAGAAGCAGCTCCAATCTCTGAAGTTCAAGGCTGCACTGGCTGTGTCATTCCTGAGAACAGAAACAGGCTTCAGGTTCACGAATTCCTGAGCTTTACCGGAAAGTTTGGACGGGGCACACAAGCTTTCCGCACCAGAGCGGCGTTTGTCACAGGGGGCCTTGTTGGGACGACCTCCCACCACCCACCAAAGTCTCACCCAAGTCGCTGAACCACAGTGCTGGGGTTGACTCTGGCTGCTCTGTTTGAGCATTTCAGTTTCAATCTCGAATTGATCTCCGCATTACTCCTTATGCTTATTACCCATGCTGAACCACGCCCGACCTGATTCTCGCCCGACCTGATTCTCCAGCAACAACGAAGCCCCCCAAAAATGCAGTAAGACAAGAACAGCCGGTTACTGAAAAATGAACTGGATAACCCACTCAACTTAGACATGGGTTGTAATCACATCAAAAATGCTGTTCCTCCAACCCTGGTCATTCTCGCCCTCCCGAATCCTTTGCTTGGCCTGAGCAGCCTCCTCGTTCCAGACTTTGACGATGCTTCCAGGAGCATAGACACCCTTGAATACGCCAGTGCCAGGCTCGACCACCCCAACCCTGGTGTACAGATCTGGGTCTTCCTCTGGCACAAGTCTTGCAGCGACGGCCTTGATGAAAGTCCAAAGATCCGCAGGGTCAGCGATACGGGTGGCCCGCAGCCTCTCACGAGCATACAGGAGCTCTCGGTTGGCAGCGTGGATCAGGTCCCCAATGGCCGTTGAAATCTGAACCTCCATAGCCTTCCGGATAATGGGGATCAGGACAGGCTTCAAGGCAAACGCTGCGTAGGCGAACTTGGACTTGCGGAGGTTGTAGTTGAGCTTATGGATACGAACGCGGACGTCTCGGAGGGACAGTATACTCTCGAGGCGCTCCTTGGCGATTTCGACGTCGATCTCAATGTCGATACCTTTCTCGTCCAGCTCAAACGATGCGATGCCCTCGTCGGCGATCTCGAACAACCCCGAGCGCGTCCGTAGCCAGAAGCCCACCTCCTCCGCGCGAATCGATAAGCCATCAATCTTGATCGTCATGAGCGACTGCACGCTTGAGGTTGTTCTGGTGCGTGCCTTTCGTATTTCCAGATCATTCCGCGTCTCAATTCGTAGCCTGTATGGCAGGAAGGAAGTATTGTTGACAGTGACGCCGGGCTCGATGATCAGGTTCTCGAGAAGGAGATCGACCTCTGGAGTGGAGACTTCGACCCTTGGTATCGGGACGTACTGAATTGCTTGCACAAACATGGGGACGAAAACATTGATGGCGTCAGTCACCAACTCTGTGTTGGTGTACTGGTGCGCAGGCGAAAGTATCTTGGCGATGTACGTCGATGTCCGGATCAGCTTCGCAATATCTTCGTCTCTGAGCACAGATTGGAACGTGGATTGCAGTTTGGCGAGGAGTCCGTCGACCTCGTCCCGTAGAGAGGAATCCGAAGTTAGCTGTCGTGATTTCTTCCGTAAATCTTGGAACCTCTCCTCGGCATGATCAAAGAATCCGGGGTCGGTCAGCATCTCTTGGACGGCATTTCCGGCTTGACGGACAAGTTGATCGAACTGAGGGTCGCTCTTCCCGTGCTCCATCAGCTGCTTGAATCTTGTCTCCAGCTCTGCCCACTCTTTGGCGTCACCAAATGACTTCAAGAAAGCCCAAAAATTCTCCACCGCCTTCTCAGTTTCCTGGTTGGTGTGGATATCCCGTTCGGCCGTTCCCGCTGTCTCTTCGAAGACATGCGAGTAAACCAGGGCGTAACGTTGCAGGATCTTAGCCAACATGGAGACTGACTGGGAATAATCTGTGCGGCCTCTCAACTTTGTAACGGCCTGCTTCAGTCGATACAGCAACGTGCTTTTCTCATCTCCCTTGATTTTGTCGACGAAGCTGTGTTCGGCCTCCTGGGCCACTTCGGCAGCACTCTCCGCCACCACATTGGCAACCTCGGAAACGTCTTGTTGTAATTCCTTTTTCGTAGGGGCAGAGTCGCCGTCTGCACCAGGCTTCTTCAAGGCTTCTTGCTCTTCTTGAGATGGCTCGATGCGTTCTGCTGCTTTCTGGGACACCTCCGAGAGGGTGAAGGCTGTGTCACGGAACACTTCACGCCCGATGGTGCTCAGATCGGAAAGAAATATCCTGAAATCCGAGTTCGTGAGCAGCAGGGTGCCAACTGTTTGGAGACTCTGGTATGCTGTAGAATTGTCAGCGGCTGGTCATCCCGTGACTCACGTAGCGCACAAACCTGCTGCCGTCTGGGCTTTAGAGGTTGCCTTGGCCGTTCGGTTTGCGATATCCTCCATGTCCACGGATACCCGTGCCTTGGTCAAGTACCAAATGAAGTCCTCAATCTGGTCATGGCCATTCTTGTGCATGAGCAGGTCCATGAACTGCTTCAGCCAGACCTTGACATAGTGGACCAGTGCTCGTCCCGAATCGCTGAGGTCCTCGTTCTCCGGGTTGAGGACATCGGAAGCAATGATGGTTCTCAGGTTGACGATGACCTGCTCATTTGAAGGCATGAACCCTTGGGACAGGGCACGTAGCATCTGGTAGGTGTGAAGCTTTTGGTGCAGCTCTCTCTGGAGAACTGTGTCGTCGCGGTACTGTGGGAGCAGAGGATCATGATCACAATCCTCCGGGAGTGAAACACATGGGAGGCACCAGCAGAAGACGCTCAGCACCTCGGTGAGTGATGCCATGACGGGCGACTTGGTGCCCAGACGCTTGGTATAGGAATTGATTCCAGAGTGCTGCAGTTAAAGTAAATGTGATGATCCAGAGTCAGTCAATATTTCATGGTGTTGAAAGGCTGCAGCGGCTCTAGAGACCTTGAATCGTCCCCTTTCGTTGTGGTTGTATGTTGCTGTAGGACGATGACCTCAGCTGTGTTGACGATGGATGGCTTCTGAACTGGTCAGGGGTGGCCTAGCAGTGACCGGGTGATGACGTCGAGGGTCAAAGCAGGGGTGACCATGCCAGCACCGAGTCCAGCCTTAGGCTTATGTAAGCAGCACAACGACATCCCTCCTTCAATGCAGCACGGCATCTTAGACATAGGGCATCGGATGCATCAAGAAAGATATAATTGTCTGGTGACAAATTGACTCAAAATTCCGAAGTTTGAGATTTCCCTGTTGCAACCAAGCAGACCTCCAGATACCTGCTGGGTTAGGGTTTGTGTGATCACAAGCCATGCGATTTGAAATCGACAGGTCGCATGCCTCAAGTCACACATGGTGACTGTGACTGAGGTATAGTCAAAGCATCATGTACTACACGTAACTTTCGATTCATGTCTTATTCAATTGTGCAACTCGAGCTAGGCAGCAAGGTTCAACTCTGGCCGCAATTGACATGACTAGCCTTCAACTCCAAATTCATGCGGCTGCCGTTGGCGGACAGAATGATCAAAGATGATCTGTGGATGGATGTGAAGAATACCCTGTAGAGAGATATGACTCTCCGTCGGATAATTCGTAGTGCCAATGGCATATAACTGAACTGTAACTTCTACAGTTCCCCACTCTCCGGCATGGTAAGGGAGCGCTGTGCCAGTACATCAAATCATAAAACGGCTTTCATTACATCAACAACATTTTCACTGCAAACACACCATTAGCTATATTCACTCTGAACACAACCCTCTCTCCTTCCAGGTGCATCTGCATCACTGGGATTGGTGGGGACAAATTCAATTAGAGATGCCCAGAGCTTCGAAGTTTGTTCCAAACTTGACATGCAATGGAATGACGAAGGAGACTCTTCATTGTTCTTCTACACAGGCATGACAGCGTGGCTTCAAGGTGGTTATCTTCTTGTCTTTCTTATGTGATGCACTGAGTACGAATTAGACTTCCAAGTTGAGGTAGCACAAATTGTAGCTGACGGGACATATGTTAAGGCTAGTTGACTTTGGCTGGTGTGACAAAGCCACATCACAATAGACATGAGACAAACCCATGAGTAGGACCTGACAGCATGGGTGTTCAAACATTCAGATTTATTTTCGAAGCGTGGCGCGAAAAGTCTTTCCACTGAACTTGAGGTGGCTGGGTGTGTTCGGACAACTTTCATCTCAATAGAAACGGAATCCATCTTCGATAGCAATACATCTTGATAATCATTCTCTTGGGTCACAATGCATGCGCAATGATTTGGTGAGCACAAACGTTTGATTAAAGAAATCAAGAGATAACTAGCAAACTACCAGTCGTAACTTCGCCAACTAGTCTCCAGCAGAAGCCAAATGAGTGGATGAAACAGGGCATCGTCATGCCATGTGTCCTTGTACATATTCCGGTTGCAGACAAGTCATACGATATCCCTGCACCATCTTCACTCCACAGTTTCCTGTGGTAGTTCGCAGGCCTCTTAGACGCCAACGGGGTCGGTGCAGATGAGAGAAAGTCCGACCTGTGCCAGTATTGTTAGTGGATCGCCGAGTCCTTTTACGAAACGAAAACTTTTTACTTACAGCGCTGAGAGTGCAGCACTTGGCAGTCTGTCCAGAGGAGGCGCAGATCGCCTTGAAGTCATCGGCATCCGACGGAGCCGTGGAGACTGTAGAACGCGGAGTTGTCAGTATGCGTGTAATCCTGGGATGCAATAGAGAAGTCTCAAGTCTCGGGTCGGTGTCTTACCGGTCGCGCAAGTCAGGTCGATAACGCCACCAAGAGCATCAGTGGAGCAGCACTGGGGCTGAGAGTAGAGCAGAGCCGACTCGCAAGGAGCGAAGGGAGTGGGCGTAGTGCCGCCACCGTCGCCGCCGCCACCACCACCACCGCCACCACCTCCGTTGTCACCACCACCGCCGCCGCCGCCGCCATTGTCACCGCCATCATCGCACCCACAGTCGCCATCGTCCCCACCACCGCCTCCGGTGTTGGTGGGAATAGCAATGGCGAGCGAGGCCATGAGGGTGAGGAGGAGAGTGGACAGTTGCATGATGATGGTGGCAAGAAGACCCAAAGATTGAATAGTAGTGGAGTGAGTGTTTGGCTAAAGACTGAAGACTGCTGATCGAAGCTGAAGCTGATGATGATGATGAAAGAAGAAAAATAGACTCGAGAGACAGAGCATGACCTTACTTATATAGTTGAGATATTGCGCTTCCTTCTGCAGAAATTAATGAGAACAATGAAGATCGTCGATCCTCACCACCTTCGATCATGACCCGGACATCTCTTTGGCGGCTAAGACAATTTCCACCTCGTGGTCGACCTCGCCGGTGCTGAATGCATCGCGGTCCAACGGATGGTGCCTTCTAGCCGAAGGATTCATGAAGCTTCGTGAAAATAGGCAACGATCGTCATGAACAACAACTCGAGTGGATGGCTAGGCGTCGTATGCCGTCCGAAACATCGTCACATCTGCATGCTGGACGCTCGGATCGTATCGCCCGCACATCATCGAGCCCAGCGGTAGTCGGTCTCCATGTGCCAAGCTCGGTAAGTACGCTGATTTCAAGCTTTCATGGTTGTACAGCTGGCTTCGGTTAGCCGTGTGAAGTTTCTCCTTGCTGCTGCCGAGATAGCGTGAGTGACCACCCATGGCGGACGAGGCGAGATGGGCTGGCGCAGGAGGAGTTCGCGCCACCCATTCCACAAACGAACGACTGCCACGGAAAGTGGCGCCAAGGCGCTTCACAGTTTAGACGCCAAACTGAGGAGACATTTGAGTTACTTTGCAATACGAGTTGAATTCACTCAGCCCCTATTTTCTCGGCTACTTTGGCAGTGGTGGTGCTCCCGGGCAGCCCGGGGAAGATTACACTTCCGCACCACATAGCCTGGCCCTCAAAGCGGATCGGTATCCGAAAGCCAAAGAGGAACATCTCGACAGGCTTCAGCCGTTCAACCCTCGGGTAGTCGGATGCTACCACGGTGACTTTGCCTTGAATTCACATCTCACAAGATTCTCCCCTCGCGAATCTGGTTGCGCCGGCGCAGCGACATCCGAGCCGTCACAGCATCCTATGTGAAAATCCCGGCTCCCACCGATCGCATCTCCGCTCGGCACACTTCCCAGGCTGGCCACAGTGCCAAAATCTGATGACTGCAGCTGCACTAGCGCCGTGTTTGGGAGTGCACAGCTCGAGAGCCGATGCGACAGGGGAGGCTAAGCTGTCAAGATTGTTCGCTTCCTGCAGCCGCCCCAAACGCAGCCTCGTGATTTGGCACGCCCGAGCTGCAGCCAGTAATTACCCGCTGCATGCCGCCCAAGCGCCGCGGCCCTGCCCTTGCAGTCTCCGTCAGCTTCTGGGCCATCCAACTGCCCGCCACCCCCATGCGTGCTCCCGGAGGGGCGGGTGTTGAGGCATGTCAGACTGCGATCGACGGTGGGCCCCGGCCCACGGCCGCAACCGGGGGCTGTGCCTGACTATCATCACCTGACAAAACCAATTTTTGACTTTTGATAGCCTCATGGAAAGATCCGTTGGGGCTCTCCACCAGCAACCCAAAATTGCGGGCTGCATGACCGGTCAAAGGCCAGCTCTTCTGGCAGAGTAATGATGTTCATAGGTGAAAGTGGGTAATTTCAATCTCCTCATGCCGACACAGTGTAGTATATGGAGTATACTAATTCACTGCACAGTGAGCGGCACACCGCGTGTAATGTTGATGTAAATACAGGATTTGACACCTGCATGCGCCCACCTCAATAAATCGAGTCTCGGCCTTGCTGCAGCCACAACGTCAGCACCACGAGAGGATGAGGTTGGCATCGGCTGGGCTTCTGCATCCAGAGGCTGTGCGTTATTGTGCACGGCAGTTTAGATGACAAGCATCCGCAAAAAGTGATTGGTGGACAGTTAGCCGAAGACCATCTGTTTCTATCTTTTTCTAGAGCGATAATAATATTTCAGGCTGAAATATGTGATTGCCCGTTTATGTTTACCGGACTCCGTCCGAAGACTCGCTTGCTACTAGTCAGCTTATGGACAGAAAGGGGTGGTCCAACCGTTGCATATGGTGATACGCGACGGTAGTATGCAGATCTAAACGCGCCAATGGCTTGCGGTTGCATGGGGGTCTGGTTGATATGCAACATGTAGCCCGAGGCATTAGAGGGGACTAGAGGACCAGAGAACTCAGAAACAGTGTCCTCGTTTTCCCTTGAAGGCGGAGAGCATGTTCCGCCTTGGGAAATCTCTGACGAGGTGGCTTGTGAAGCGAAGGTCGGCAACGTAAAGTTCTTGCCCTACTTATTCAAACGAGTCTATTTCGAGGAGCCTGCGTGCTAGCAACATTTGAAGGACCCAAACGGCCTTTATTCTTCCACGACTGGCGGTCATGATCGTGCCTTACCCATGACGACAATCAGCATAAATGCACGTGCTTTTATTAAATGCAGCGTGGAGAGTGTCCCGTGAAGGAGGGCCACGAGCAGGGCTTCTCCTGAGCAAGTCCAGCCGTCCATTTGTCCTACCCCACAGACCCGTTGAATGTGTGATGTTACATCGGTCCATGTAGCCATCGCCTGGCGCCTCAGGCTGTAATGGTCTGCCTCCTGGCGTGGCCAGTTCTAAACTTGTTCTCCTTGGGTCAACCCCCTCCACCTGCAGGCATAGTGCTCACAAATGGTTAGTACAGGGTAGATCTCATTACACGGCATGCAATGCAAGTAGGGTGACTGAACGTACATACTCAGAGTCCTTTTGCATGGCACAGGCATTCTGGGGAACTAAAAGTGCTGGTAGCGATGTTGACGAGACAATCTGCTCCAGCAGAATTCATATTCGCACGTCAGATGCGTCGTTACATATCCCCGAAAAAGCTAAATGCGGCCCGCTCCATCACCCGGCAGGGGACCCTCATTTTCTCCGCGTGTTCCTTGTCAGCCCACAGCTGGACCCACCGCACCCGTCTCTTGAACCACGATTGGATCTGGTCGGCTGTCAAGACCTGTAGACTAGGACGCCTCCGGAGACTTTCATTAGTGTGAACTCAGATGTACGACGCCAGGCAGCAGAGAAAGGTAAGAGTCGCCACTACTAGAGTTCCTAACCCCACTCAAAGACAAGTGGCATCAGCAGACCCGTCCAGGCCAATGCAGGACTTTAGTTCCGGGTCTTCCGTGCTGGGGGTACACTTGCTTCCTGTGAAATAGGCTCTTGGGAAATCTGCTTCGGGAAATTGCTGGGAAACGGCCCACATGGCCCGCCGAAAGTGAAGCTGAAACGCTAAGGCCAAAGTGATCTTCTTGCCGGATATGTCACTCTCAGTGTGTCATTGAGCAGATACGATAGGCCCAGCCTGGCTCACCTGTGCATGAATATCTGCAAAAGACCAGTGTCAAATTCTGACATGCGGCTCGTACATATTGTCTATTAAGTACCGTCTGGCCAAGCGGGGCCTTCATTGGGTCTTCCAATGCGGGGAGGCCGGCCCCCTTGTCTCCCAGCCGCTTGGCTTGCAGAGCTGGATCGAATCTGCTCGGTTATTTGCTGGAAACCGACTTGCGCTTCGGTAATCCTTTCCGCGTCCCTAGGCCTCAGCATAATTCGCTATCCTTCGACCGCGCTCAGCCAGGTACCAAACAACAAATACCACGATGCGTTCGCTTCCATTACTGGCCCAGTTCGTGGACGAGCGGCAGCGGCAAGCCTCCCACACCCACTGCGTATTCGCTTTGCCTGTCCTTCTTGAACTTGCCTTCTGCTTCCAACCTCATTTCTTCTTTCAGACTGTCCCCAGCCCCCGCGCTGGTAACTCGATACGGGTTACTCTCGCATTTCAGCGTCTACAGGTTAGTCTGGCTCGGCTATACCTTCCACATTCTCATACAGTGTTCGAGGAAGAAAGGGCCGTCTGTTGGGGATGATCAACCTAACACGAAGGATCCGCCCCCACGACTTTTCCAATATTTACTCTTTAGGGACAAGGGTTGGGAAGATGACTTGAGTGGCGGCTTGTCGATCAGGGCAAATCTCGCAAGACAGTCACCCAAGGATCACGAGAGTCACAAACAGCTCCATCACAACTCAAATTATGCGGTGTCGGGTGTGAGGACCCACAAACGCGTGCCAGGGATTTGAGACTCGGTCGTGGAGATTACAAGCAGTTCGCTTAGCCATTACCGACAGAACTCTTTCAGTTTGCATTGATTGCATTGTTTATGTAATCAAAATTTGCGGCTAGACTCTTTTGATATATAACTTTCAAGCGTTGCATGAACAAATGGCAGGCTGAGTACCGACCAAGTGGATGACCGTAGGCTGAAGCACTATCGAGCTGAAGTAGTATTGAAGCATTGTAGATGTTCGGACGACAGAATTGGCGCAATACCAAGCATCATCCCTGCCACTCCCGCAGTACAAGCGCCTCCTAGTGATCAATACACCGGTCTTTGAATACTTCTTTTGAGTGCATCGATTTGTCCTGTCAAATTTCCCTCACACCACTTCAAGTCATCCGTGCCTGACTACTAAAAGACGAGTTTTGCTAAAGACATAGCTGCCTTTTTTCCAAAGTTTGCCGTGACCGTGGTTACGGACTTGGCTCTAGCTAGAAGCCTGTTATGCTTTCAGCTAAACTTATTTAGTTAACCCAGGGTGCCTCATCAGAACACTTCATCGCGTACGATTTTCAGCTTTTCAATTGCGGCTAATTAATCATTTTCAAAAATACTTGCTGTCGTAAGTGTAGCTGTCAGCGCTGTTCTCAATGGGTATCAGTTTGACCAACCAGATTGACGTCGCTTGTCCTTCTCCGCAATGCAATACGGACCAGTAGTGTGGAAATTGGACTCCTTGAAAGCTTTTGTTGACTTATACTTATAGTTAGAGTACGGGGCCATCTCAATGTTGTTTTTTAGCCCTAACTTCACAATACGTATCTTCCCGATCGAGCCACGCGTTGTAACACTACCATTGCCAACGTCCAATGCGGCCGTGCTAAGCCTAGAACCGGTACCAAGGCCGGTTTTCTATCAATTGCCAAGGTTCTGCTAAAGCTGCACAGTTTGGCCCCGCTCCAACTTGACTCTCATTGTTTCAATCTGTGCGCGTACAGATGACGCGGTCGTAATACATGTCTTGGTGCTTTGTCTCAACCACGTGAGTTGAGTTATTCGATCTAATGGCACGTGGTTTTTCACGTCATCGAACGTTGCGTTTCTTTAATTTTTCATGTCATCACTGCCTGCGTGCATGCGTGCAAAGCCGTCAGGTGAGCTGTGTGGCCAGTTCTGGCCCTCGCGCTTCAAGGAGGGACCTGACGATCGCTCGATCGATAGGAGACTCTGGTCCTGGTAGATTGCTTTATCCGCACGTTGTGCATCATTCGCGAGTGCTTGGCACTTTAACGTGTTTGTGCGTGCCGGCAGGACGTCACGATGCGTCTGGAGCAGGTCAGGGGCGTATCCGCTAACCTCAATCGTTCCACGGATTAGCTTGTCCGCCTGTAGAGAGCATGGTGCAGATGCACTCTATTCAGCTTGTTTTCCGCCAAGCTAAGACAGCTATTTTTGAGTCCCTAATTAATTCGAACGGTACTTGTTATTTCTAATAAACGTTTCAGAAGCCTGCCCGCCTCTACTGGTTCACATGACATGATTGAACTGTGACCTGTCCACAGTGGCCAAAATCTGAAGATGTCTACTTAAAGCGTCAGCCAGAAAAGAGAAGACATGATGTTCACTTAATGTGCAATTCGATTTGGCTTAAGGTCTTTGCAACTCAAAGTCTTAATTGAAGTAAGGCGCTACTCTGAAATGTTCGTGAAGTCTCCAACCTGACGCAGGAGAGCAGCCATGGATTTTAAAACCGGTAGCCTACGGAACACTTAGCCTTTCTGGAATTAGATCGACCCTACGTAATCGTCTCAACATACTTGTGCACCTCTTTGGCACCATTTCCATATCATTGGAACGCTGTAGACAAGCTTGTTGGTTGCTTTCCTTCAGTGCAGTCATGAACATGCACGATAACATAATGCCCAGAGTGTCGGAAGCTCTCTTGTTTGTTGTGGGTTAATTCTCCGGGCCAAGACAGTTTTCCAGCACCTGGCAGTATCTTTGTACATCGGTACTTGGGCTACCGGCCTTGCTGGCGTCGAATATTCTGATCCAGAATGTCTCCACATTTCTGACTATTGGAATGCTGCATAAGATCCTTCCTGCGCTGGAAGGCTCTGAGGCTGGGGTCGTCTTCCCTAATCCGGACGGCACTGGCAGATGTTGCTGCTCAGACTTCTTGCTTGCATGGGACGTGTCGCTCCAGCGATTAATGACTTTGAGGACCTCTTGCTCGGAGCACCTCCAAAAGGAGCCTAGCAGGGGAATTTTCAGCCCAGATATGAGGTGTGCTACGGTTGGTGGAATTTTAGTTTTTGGTATCGATGGCTTGGACGAACATCTAGGGAGGAGTAGAGTGGAGACAACTTGCAACGAAACTTAACATAGAGTGCTGGAATATTGATCTCAATGGGCCTCGTCTGATAGTATTATTGACAACTGAGCTAAGAGACCATGCCGATATAATTTCTGCAAATGTGATCTACGAAGCTCTATCTGGAATAAAACGGCTATTGTGCATGAAGTTGGTCCGGTAAGAGTGGCCTCACGAGTCCCACCACTGATCGATGGTTTTGCGCGGGGCGTTCAAGCTGTAGTCAGGGGTATCATTGATGCTTCTGGCAGGCTGGCCTGAAATGTGTGCAAGAGGCGGTGGTTCTTTGATATATCTTGGTTATAGCTGTCAGGTCCTCCTCCTCTAGCCCAGAATCTTGGGCTTGCCAGAACAGTGAGTGGCACAAATGTACCTATGAGTGGGGACCAGGCACCGACCGAGGCTGCCGCAGACTGTATGAGCGCGTTGCTGTTGACGCCATCCCTGACAGACGCCTGAAGCGACCAGTCTTCGTTCATAATCTTAGGTACCTTGAGATTGGAGTAAGCCGACGCCAATGGCCCTGCGCTTGAGACCTGTCCGAATGTCTCAAGGTCCAAGTCTTGGGCGCGTGCAAGGTTCATCGCTTCGCAGAGCCCGGCGGAGAGTGCCGGCATGTAAAGATTGATGGTGTAACTCATTTTCAGTCCACTCCCAACCAGACCACAATAGACGGCCGCGGCGGTAAAGGGGCTCACGATAGGCCGTATCCGTTCCGCAACATCGCGGTTGCCGGCCATCATGCCAACGAGCTTGCCCTGCTCCGCTGGGACACCGGCAAGGGAACCCAACGGCCCTTGCCCCGGTCCCAAGCCCTTTCGATATCTCTAGGGCGGGGGAGATATTTGACGTGGCACCATCCTCCAGTAGTGTTGACAGGTAGCAGTCTGGCGAAGGATCCTGCTCCTCTGGTAACTCGCACTCATCCTACGGCCCTTGTGACTCCCGCAGCAGAATTGCCAAGGCCCTGAAGCGACGGAGAAGGCGCCGCCAACAAGAGAAACAAATACCGGCTGCTAGCAAAGTCCCCTTGCGCCAGATATCGCAACCTTTCCAATGCACTTTCTGTATTGAAACATTCAGAACGAAGTACAATTGGCCATGAAACGTCATGTCATCTATCCCTCGAGAAATGCGAAAGCGGCCCAGATGGCGATGTCTTCAGGACGCTCCACCACGAGTTGGCCTGTGTCTAATGTGGACTTGTGAGCCCTTATCCAAACCACTTTGATACGCACAACCATATGGCATGCGAGGAACATCTACCCCAAGATCGTACCTTTTACCGGAAGGACCACCTCCTGCAGCACCTCTAGCTAGTCCACAATACCGAATTCAGGCTGGAGCCGATGGACTGCTGGAAGTGTGAAAGCAAGCAGGTGCGATATTGATGCAGCTTCTGTGGACTGATCATGACGAGCTGGGACGAGCGTGCTGGGCATATTGCTGAGCACTTCAAGGCTCGGCAGACCGTGGCAGCACGGCAAGGTGACTGGGGATTCGAACCGCACGTATTGAAGATAGTTGAGAATTCCATGCCCCCTTGTAAGAAGATACCCACAAATGTGGGGGAAAATATTAAGTCGTAATCTTCGATGATCTTTCTTTCACAGGACAGAACCAGTTTGAGCGAGATTGTGGCGCAAAACTGACTGATCGGCCGAGCAGACCTCATCCACTACGAGAACGGCTCTCCCTTGCCTTTCACCACCCATCAAACAGACCCAAATACTGCGAATTGTGCATTCGAGCTCATACAAATGGAACTAGAGTACTATGTGACGACTCGGGACGCCTAAGGCATGGATCCTGCCCACCCACACATACAGAACTACAGTGCGAGGCCTGCTGCATCATTCTCGGCTTGGAAGCTCACATGCACCATTCGCGCGACCCGATGCCGCCGTCAGGCTCCGCGACGTCCTCAGGTCATTTGAGAAAATGGCTCAGGGGGCCAGGTTCCGGCCGTTGAAACTCGCTGCGAAGACGCGGCTCGCCCAATCGAGCATTCGTGGAGAGAGCAGTATAATGGAAGACTGCAGCCTAGAGGACCGCCTCATGGCATATACTGAGGCCCTCAAGCTGCTCAACCTACCTGTTGGAGACAAGGAGCTGCAGAATGAGGCGTGCGAGATCGTTCGATGGGCAGAGTCGTCATGGCCAGGCGGGACCGGAGTATTCGGTGCCCCATTGCTGCGACTTATCTGCGGCTCTGCTGGATGGCTGGCCGCATTTCGCCAGCGCGCTAGACTGGGGTCGGCCCAGGAGTTGGACCTCGTTCTCACGACGACGGCAGCGCACGAGACTGGTGAGACAACAGGGTGGATCTCACAACCTCAACCTGACAAGAATCCAATCGAGCAGCAAAATGCCCGGGGCGCACTTCCGAGAACATCGAGAATTGGCCACGCCACCGCTGGCCGGCTTGAAAGGCCGGTGCCTATCACACAATCCTTCTCCCACGACGACAACTGCTACCGGTGGCTCACGAGGGAGCTCTCTCGTTTCGTTGCCAGCACAATGTCCGAGCACGATCCGAGTAGGCACTTTCCGACGGATGCGGAATTGCAGCACTATGCGCGGTTTATCATGTTTGACGAGCAAGTGGTGCGCCTGTCTAATATTGTCCGCGTCTGCCCTGATCCTAGGTCAACTCGGGGTTTCTCTGTCTACAGCGACGACCCGTGGAACCAGACACCAGCCGACAACAAATGCTGGCTTGAAGAGTTCAAGAAGACGGCAGGCATATTCGGCAAACACCCGGATCAGGCGTGAAAAAGAACCAGAAGCAGGATATTGTGGAGGATTGTGAATGAAATGGCTTATTGCTGGCTCGGGACTGCGGCATGCTGGGCCCGAGGTGCATTTTGAGAGCCGAGCAACGTCCGGATATCTGACATTATCTCGCAGGCCCGTCCGGGTGGTATGAGCAGGGGACAATAATGCATCACAAAAAATTACCGCGATAACAGAGATTCCCGAACGGCAAATTGATTGCTAGCGAAATTTTAGAGATGCAGCGAGCAAACAAGATTACGCTTATCATCTATAACAATAATCGTATGGCTGTTTGAATTCTGTATAGCACTCAAGGCACTCCTCAATCTGACCTCATCGAGTCAGGCCCGTTGAAGATAAAATTGCGCCCGTTGATTTGCATTTGACTTAACCTGTTTCTAGCGTAGTCTCGGGGCCGGCCATCGATTCGGGTTCCAATTCGTCCGAGCTTATCTGGTGTCATCCAGAACCCGCTGTGAAACGACTTGCTCCTCAACTCTTGGCATCACCATGAAGCGTTCGCATTTTGGAACCTGTCTTCGTTCTGTCCAGCCTACAATCCAAGACAAAACCATCCCTGGAAATCATGACATGGGAACACCTTCTCCTAGCAAGCCTCGCCGGGCTGAGCGTAGCTCAATTCCCTCCGAAGCCAGAAGGTGTCACAACACTGAAATCAAAGCTGCATGAGAATGTTACGCTTTCATTCAAGCAGGTCAGTGAAACTGCCCGCGCAGCCAACTGATGCTTGCCAATAGACTAACGAACAGGAAATACCAGCCTGAGATTTGCGAGACAACTCCAGGCGTGAAGTCGTACTCCGGCTATGTCCATCTTCCGGAGCGATTTCTGGACGAAGGCAATGGTGAACAGCAAGATTATCCAATCAACACGTAAGCTCCTTAAAACACCCGCGCAGGCGTGCCATGTTCATCGATGTTTTCTGACTATACCCAACCAGCTTCTTTTGGTTCTTCGAATCTCGGAAAGACCCCATCAATGCGCCGCTGGCGATTTGGCTAAATGGTGGTCCTGGCGGCTCGTCATTGATGGGCCTGCTCCAAGAGAATGGTCCATGCTTTATCAGTCCCGACTCAAAGTCAACATATCTGAACCCATGGAGTTGGAACAATGAAGTCAACATCTTGTATATTGACCAGCCGAACCAGGTGGGATTTTCATACGATATTCCCACCAACGCGACTATGGTCGCTGTCCCGTCTGACTCCTTAAACGGGTATCACGGATACGATACCATACCGTGGAATTCGACTGATGATATTCCTGGAACCAACTTCACGTCCTATCACGGGACTTTCCCCAGCCAGAAGCCCCTAAATACAGCCAACTCGACCGCCTTGGCTGCACATGCGCTTTGGCACTTCGCGCAAACCTGGTTCTTCGAGTTCCCTTACTACAAGCCTCACGACAATCGGATCAGCCTTTGGGCTGAGAGCTACGGAGGGTGAGAATCTGCAGTCTCACATTTCATGAATTTTGGCTAACCTGTCGCAGCCACTACGGCCCTGGTTTCTTCGGCTTCTTCCAGCAACAGAATGAGAAGATTGCGAATGGGACCATCCACGATAAAGACGCCCACTATCTTCATCTAGACACCCTTGGCATAGTTAACGGCCTGATCGACGTCGCAATCCAAGGAGAGGCTTTGATCACCTATCCATACAATAATGTGAGTCTCGGGCTTTCGCTTTAGCTGTGGATATGTATGTCTAATCTTGAGCCTCTCGCAGAGCTATGGACTAGAAGTTTTCAACAAGTCTTTGCATGATGAGCTTTTATACAACTGGACACGGCCAAACGGCTGCAAAGACCAGGTCAAGGCCTGCCAAGATGCGATGGAGGGCCAGGGTCCTATCTTCCTCAGCCTCGAGAACAAGAACTTGAGCCAAGTTTGTTCCGGGATGGACCCTGACTGCCAGGGCATGCCCGCTGTTCAATTCTACCAAGAAATCGAGCCGAGCGCCGGCTGGTACGATGTTGCACACCCGAAGAACGACCCCTTCCCACCGCCCTACATGTACGGCTACCTCACAGAGGGCTCGGTGCTTGCCGCGCTGGGCGTGCCAGTCAACTTTTCAGGAACTGCAGGAGCTGTGCAGACGACCTTCCAGAGCACGTTCGACATCATCCACGGAGGCTTCCTCGAGTCCATCGGATACCTCCTCGATTCGGGAGTCAAGGTGCACATGATGTACGGGGACCGCGACTACCCGTGCAACTGGGTCGGTGGTGAGGCAGCCAGTCTTGCTGTGCCCTATTCGAAGGCGGAGGAATTTGGCGATTCTGGCTACGCTCCGCTCGTGACGCCTGAAGGTGTTCAAGGAATGACGAGACAGTTTGGAAACTTCTCTTTCACTAGAGTATTCCAGGCAGTATGTTTCCCCAAAAACCTGTCTTACAGTGTCTCTCAATACTAACATGTGAGCTCGAAGGGTCACGAGGTGCCATCATACCAGCCTGTAGCGGCATATGAGATATTCAAGCGCGCTACGTTTGGCTTGGATGTCCCGACTGGCTTGATCG
This sequence comes from Diaporthe vexans, assembly GCA_021188095.1. Lineage (NCBI taxonomy): Eukaryota > Fungi > Ascomycota > Sordariomycetes > Diaporthales > Diaporthaceae > Diaporthe > Diaporthe vexans. Next base: position 3,166,699 of record JAJLLZ010000004.1, on the reverse strand, counting down.
AGACCGACGATGACTTTGCAACTATTGGTCCGATAGACATTTGGTTTATCAAGGGCGTACCACCAATTCCACCCAAGCCAGAGTGCTATATTCTGAGCCCGATGACCTGCGTTCCGGATGTTTGGAACAAGGTGCTTGCTGGAGCGGTCAAGGTCAAGGACTGGTTTGTCGTTGACGCCGACGAGAGTGGCACTGCTCTGTCACACGCCGATTCTGAACAACAGGTTATGGAAGAGCTGTAGTATAGTTGAGTTCCCAATCTGTCGCAACTACAGCAGTGGCAGTCTTAGTATATCCGCGATCCTCATTACCTAGGTATGGATGGTAGATATATTTTTGATCCATGTTTACTGGGCAGATAGGAGGCATAGTGACCAGATTTATCCTTGACCATCTCAGATTGCAGGTGAACACCTATAAGTGAGATAGAGGCAAGTAGTCGACTTCCAGCATTGAGAACACGTCTGGCCAAGACTTTTCACAGCGAAATAAATTACCGAGCCCTCAACAGAAGCTCCCTTATTTGAGAACATTCATCACCGGAAACGTCAACTCTATTGACTGTTTAGATCGCTGGCTATTCCCTCCAGTTCAGAACTTCCTCTTCCAAAATTCATTCATGCCTCCCAAATGTTGGCCTCAAAATACTGCCGTTGCCCAAGGGTATTTTCTGTGACATTCAACATGCTCTAATGGCTTTCAAGAAAGCCCGCCTTCGCGCCTTGGGTAGCAAGTTGCAGGTTTCTTCCGTAGAAGGCCATTTCCGTGTGGGTTATCGAATCCCATACCATCACACCCTATAGAGTCGGTGTCAGTCTGACCCTCAAAAGAGCGTATGTAAACCTTAGACGAACCGAAGAGTTTTCCACTTTCTTCGCTGTTACTTTCACCTGGTAGTATAATCCTCCTGGATTAGCGAAGGGGCCATCTGTGACAGCACCTGCGTACCAAGTTTCTACCTCCGAATTAGCAGCGATACAGAACCGCATATAAGAGGACAAATTGTAGAATAATCATACGGTCAGCCGGAGACCAAGCCTCGACACTTGTATTGCGTGCAAATGACATGATACCACTTGAGAAGGCCAGCAAGTTCGATGGTGATGTATTTCCTCTGTCACGGGATTTGTCGGATTGTTCTTGTGAGATCGTTCCTGTGGATTGTTTGTTGATGTCGAGGGTCTTGTTTCCCTCTGTCCTCGTCTAAAGGCAGATCTTTTATACCAGCTCTCATCATCAGTGAATATCTATGGTTCGGCCACTCACGAATCCTGCTAGTCACTTAATTTTGGTCCACCTTCGGCTGATGTTAATGTGGCAGCCGTGACCAACAGGAAATTTTCTAAGCAAACCAAACAAAAATTTTGAAAGCCAACTGCTAGTCACTACCGAATGCGGATCACATTAGGCTTGCTCTATCTAACTGCTCATGTTCGTCACGCATTGTTTAACATTGAAATCCGACCTGCATGGCCCATAAGCCAAGTAGGAAACACGTGAAAGAAGGCAGTGACTGGTTGTCTGGAGTTAGTTTTACCAGTTGACTCATATACACACGCCAGCGCGTGGAAATGTGAGTGTGTGAGAGCCATTTTATGGCGAGAAAGGCGTTTGACCTGTTGGATTCTGTCGAGCGCGCGGTTAAGCGGTTGCGTCTCCGATGCCCCATACATATAAATTGTACGTGGTGCCTTCATACAGTGGTATTCTGTTGAAAACCTGGAAAGTGCATCTCAGACCACCCTGGTGGAATTTTCGTCCTCTTAAACAAGTCTTGTGGCGCAGAATCAAGGCCACTGTCAGACGATTCTTGCCCCAGGTGTACCGTGCTTTCTGACGCTTTTCTGCCTGATAAAGCAGGATCGAGCAACTGAAACACGGTTTTGTGCTTGCCTGTGCTTTGATACCGATCCGTGGGTATCCCTCAAACTGAATATATAACATTCAGTCGCTTCTCGCTACTTTCATCAGCTTCTTATCACTCCAACCTTCTCGTTTTTGTGAGCACAATCGAACACATTCGTCACCGCTTCGACAGATGACCTTTTCATATCAGACTGCCAACCCGTTCTCACCCTGAGAAGTCCGGAAGATATGTCCCCGTCAACAGGCCACGGTTGCCCAGGCGGGAGGCGGCGAAAACTGGAGCCAGCCCCCTCCGACGAGGAGCCCCCGCGGACGGGCAAGTACTCCCCAAAGCACAAGCACGGAAAGCCAGTCGGAAAGCGTGAGACGGTAGAGAAGTACAGGGCCATCGGGGTGTTTGCGTTAGAGCGTGACTTCAAAAAGAACGGCTATGAGGTTTATCATCATCCGCCGTGGTGTGCCGCCGCTCTTTGTGTCAATCGCAAACACTTCGCGATCAGCTTGCGTATTTGGGCAGACTATTACAAAGAGTGGTGGCACTGGAGCTTCCCTTCCAGAAGGACATTGCTCTACCGTGCGGTCGAGGATGCGGTACGTGATGGGCTCCTGGATTTGGAAGACCATGAGCCTGGGAGGTACTGAGCGCGCTTTGTGCAGGCTCCATCTACTTCGACGAAACATCTTGACCATTGCGACTCTTTGGAGGATTGCATGAGGTCAAGGCCTCTCTCACGTTGTCACCTGATGCCGCGTGTTGTCAACTGGTGATATGGGTAACTCTCTAAGGCTTGCAACCTTGGAACTTGTGTTGGCTCATCACATCATAGAATTGGACAAGCCTGACTCCGAATCCACTGACATATGATCTTTGAAAATTACTTATGCACCAGAATCTAAATAATCTTTTTATGGGCGTGACCTGCGTTACCCAAAGGCACTGAGCAGCCCAATAACAGGGCGAGCGGGATGACGGTCATGAAAGCAGAGCTCACGCTTTGTGTGAAGTATGGGATGCTCGCCGAAATCAGATCTTTATGATATGCCCAGGAGGAGGAGCGCAGATTATACTGCGCAGTGGAAAGCAGTCTGGCAGGGTACACTTGAGGCTTGAATAACGGGGGTGGCTGCTGAAGTTGAAATTATGTAAGCTTTGCCAGCTGTCGGCAGCTGCCGCCAGCCGTAACGTCTTAGCTGGTTTCATGCCGCCGGCTGCTCCCCCACTCGCTCCTCACGCAGCACCTCTGACAGCAGGAGGGCCCCCCCCCCACGCAGCCATCTCTCAGAGACACCCGACGGCCAAACGCAGTCTATCTTACTTCCCACAACTGTATCGAGGCGAGTATGCAATGCACCTGCGTGAGGCAGGCCATTCCTACGACTATTTTCTTCCGGCCCAGATCTCCAACAGATCGATCTTCAGGGGCCGCCGGGAGGTCGCGCAAGTGACGCACTGGATTCACTCGGCAAACCGGCGGGCTGGCCAACGGCCCCGACCACTTGGCGCCCAGCACTTGGCACCCTGCCTATCGATCCGGCTCATTTCTTGCTCGCCCTTCTCTCTGTGTGGGCCGCCCCGTCGTCGCGGCGGCTACAAGCCAGCCCACCGCCGGCGGAGCTGCTGTGGAGCAATGGAAGACCGGAGAAGATGGAGACAGACTCGTGCGAGATCTGGGGCACTTTTCAACATGGCATCTTGGCGAGATCGGGCACTGCCAGAGGGAACTGACAAGGAGACAAGGACAGGCGGACAGAGCATTGGACATGACACAGCCTGAAGCTAAAAAGAAATCATCCCTTTGACGGCTGGTCCAGCCAAGGTGCTCGGCCAAGACGCAGCCAAGCGGGCCAAGTGCATAGCACGCTGTCACTGCCACCACTGGGCGCCCGTCTTTCCCTTCTCTGCCCTTTGTTGTTGGTCCTTGTTGTGCCAATGGCCGGCACCCAAATCGTCTAACGGCTGCCAAATACGATTGCCCAGGAACCACCCCCTGAGACTGCGCGGCAACACGGCCTTCAGGCTTGGTTGCCACGGGTTTGACGCCCATGTCTTGGGGGTTGACTTGGCTGATGACCGTCATCAGTCCCTTTCATATACCTCCGTACACAGTCAGAAGTCGCTCCACTCCTGCAAGGCACAGCGCATGCTGAGACTTTCTCTCCCCATCTGCCGTGTCTTTTTCTTCATTTTCTCCTCCCCCATAACAATAATCTACACTCACCTTCCCATTCCGTCGTTTCTCCTACTTGTCCGCCGCTCTTTCACGATCCGTAGTGCTGCCGCTGGCTTCACTACCCTCAGCAGTTTGCTGTAAATATGTTACCACGCTCGTTCTTCCTCTTAAAATGTCTCTCCATGGTTGGAGTTGCGTCGGCTGCGCTGGATGTGGACCTTACCGATGCCCGTAAGGATGTCTCGTGACTGCTCATTTCACCCCGACCTCCCCACTGACAGTGACCTGCAGAGTCAATCAGAGATAACGCAGCTCTGGTAGCATACGACCTCTTAACCTTCTATAAGGGCAACCAGTCTGGCCAGATCCCCGGTATCCTGCCAGGTCCTCCTCCAGATGGCGACTACTACTGGTGGCAAGGTGGTGCGATGTGGGGGGCGCTGATCGACTACTGGCACTACACCGGCGACATGTCGTATGTGAACACAACCACCGAGTCGCTGCTGTTCCAGACGGGCCCTCGGAATAACTACATGCCTCCGAACTGGACGGCATCCCTAGGAAACGATGACCAGGCCTTCTGGGCTCTCAGTACCATGGCGGCCGCCGAGGTGCGGTTCCCAGACCCTCCCGAGGACGACGTCCGGCAGTGGCTGGCCCTCACACAGGCCGTCTTCAACACACAAGCACACCCAGACCGACACGACGACACATGTAACGGTGGACTGAGATGGCAGATCCCTCCCAGCAACAACGGTTATAACTACAAGAACAGTGGGTCCACTCTACATTATTCAATGTAACCCCCGGCACTAACACCATGTTATAGCCATCGCCAATGCTTGCTTCTTCAACATCGGCGCCCGCCTTGCTCGTTACACCTCCAACGAGACGTACTACTCGTGGGCGTTCGACACCTACGACTGGCTGAAACGAGTAGCGTACATCGACCCCGAGTACAATGTCTACGACGGCGCCCACGTGTACCACAACTGCACCGACATCAACAAGGCCCAGTTCTCGTACAACTCAGGCATGCTCCTCCAGGGCGCAGCCTTCATGTACAACTGGACCATGGCGCAGTCAGACAACACGACCAAGAGCGAACAGGAGGCGGCGTACTGGGAGCAGGAAGTCCGGGGCCTGATGAACGGCACGCTGCGGGTCTTCTTCCCGGACGGGATCGCGCACGAGCCGGCGTGCGAGGACGTGGGGACCTGCACGAGCGACATGCTGAGCTTCAAGGGCTACGTGGCGCGGTGGATGGCGGTGACGGCGCAGCTGGCGCCCTTCACGCGCGACTCGATCATGCCGGCGCTGCGGACCAGCGCCCAGGCCGCGGTGCGCACGTGCACGGGCGGCGACAACGGCCGCATGTGCGGCTTCAAGTGGCACCAGAACGAGTGGGACGGCACCACGGGCGCGGGCCACCAGATGAACGTCCTCGCGACCATGACGGCGCTGCTCATGACGGACAACGAGATCACGGGCGACGGCGCCGGTGGGTCCGGCGGGGCGCCCATCACCAACGCGACCGGTGGCACGAGCGGTGGTGATACCGCGGCTGGGTATGGCGACGAGAGGCCGTGGGAGGATATCTACGAGCCCATCACGACCGGGGACAAGGCGGGCGCTGCGATCCTCACGATCCTCCTGGTGAGCTTCCTCACGGCTGGGTGCGTGTGGGTCACGCTGGACGAGGGTTTCAGCATCGGCAGATTCGGTGGTTGATTAGTGTGAGAGAGTACATTGGTGAATGGAGTTTGGGAGTTGATACCCCGTGGGGCAGGGAGGACAGGTCTAGTACATTTTTTTACGGCCGCAACAACACGTTGAACAGCGTCTTGTGTTTGAAGCATTTGCTCGGATATCTACATTAATATCTCACCATCGTACAAGCGACAATAATACAAATAAAATATTCAGAATATTTGTTAGTACATCTTCGCGTACGCAGTCATGTTGTGGCGGAGCAAAGGTGTCACCCGGACCTACACGAACTGCCGTGGAACAGGGCTGCGGCGAGTTTGCTGCCCGCGTGAGGTCGCTCAAGTGATCAGCGCCAGCACGTGTGTGGTGTGGGTTGGGGGCTGTCTAGAACCGCTAATAACAGAGCTGAACGAACCCTGTGGTGGTGGAGGGACCGATAAGGTTATCAGGACATCGGATGATGGGTGGCACGTCCCACGGTCGCACCCGCACCCGCCTCCACGGGCTCCCTCCACTTTCTATCCGTACTGTGGGCCAGGCCACTTTTACCCTCGAGGCGGATCGTGGAGACAGCGGTCGAAGGAAGGCGGTCCGGAACCTCGGAACGACCGCGTCCAGAGATCGAATTTATGACAGAGAATCACAGGAAAACAGGACCGAAGTGAACCCCTGAATTGTAGCTATTCTGAGTCTAGTGCTGAGCGAGTCAAGCAGGGGCCGGTCTGTCTCACAGCTTCTGTGCGTGCCGGCAAGGTCGACGGGTAAGGCGGCCGGCCACCCCACGGGCCGTTTTGGGCCTTTGACGACGTAGGACTACATAACGAATGCAGGAATGTGGCTTGGCTGTCTTTGACATTGTTAATATTTCTCTGTGGCTAGTAACATGTAAGACAATGAAAAACAAAATGAGTTGCTGCTGTAACGACAAGGATGGATATCGTTGCGTAAATGTATTTAAAACCTCCGTTTTTAATTTTACTCTTCATCGCAAAGCAGATAGATCGTGACAATGCTTGCTACATCTTAAAGCTTATATCGATCTCAAGCCATCAATGCAATATGTTTAAGTTCACTAAACGTGGGTTAGCACGGTGGTCTACACATGATCGCAGCCAGGGCTCGACTTACCTCTGAACCTGCTCCCCAACCTTCATAGCAGGGTACTGCACCTCGTCGCCCTCGTCCCTGCCCAGGTTCAACTGCTCCAGCCTGAGCGCCTTGGCCTTGTCCGCCAGCTCGGGGATGGGGTTGAGGTCAAAGTCGCTGGCGAGGTGCCAGAAGAACGTGCTCGATATCCTGACGAGCGGCCTGTCGGGGAAGTCCCGCCTCCTCCGCTCGATGGTCTCCACCGTCTTGTCGTTGACGACAACCTCGTGGTACCCGGCCTTGACGAGCCCGCCCGTGATGTGCTCGAGCTGCTTGCCCGCCTGCACGAGGAGGTAGTTGCCCGGCGGGATCTTGACGGCGATGCGCCTGCCCGTGTTGCGCGCCCAGATGTGCAGGCCCGGGTAGCGCGAGCGCCCGTGGATGGTCAGGAAGTTGAGGTCCGTGTGGAACCCGGCCAGGATGGTGTCCTTCTGTCCGTACTTGACCAGGTCGGATGCCGTCGGCGCCAGGATGTGGGGGCCGTACCGCCCTGCGTCCTTGAACGTTGCCTCTGGGATGCCCAGGCCGACTGCTGCCATCTCTGCGAGGGCGGATACACTTTTGTATGTTGTCTCGTGTCAGCGCTCACAGTCTAGGTTTGCCAGTGCAACAAACGGAAGGGAGAACCTCTCCACTCACGCGTTCTTCATCGACTTGCCCCACAGGTCCATGGTGGGCGTCCACCGCTCCCTGATCTGCGGCGCCTCAGGGACCACGTTCGGCGTGTTGAGCCCCGGGAACTTGGTCTCGTACGGCGGCTTCTCCGTCATCCTCCAGAAGAAGCGGCACTTGGGGTCGGGCTGGTGGCCCATGATGTCGAGGGGCCTCTGGTCCGGGGCCAGGCGCCGGATCACGTCCAGGCACGGCTCGTCGACCGCGCACTTGGGCTTCTCGGTGTTCTCGAGCGTCGCGCCCACCTGGTAGCTGAACTCCGGGCGTTCATCCTTCTGCAGCTCCTCGGGCGGCTGCGCAAAGTAGTCCTCCAGCAGGTCCAGGAACCCCTCGTTGTCGTCTGGTGACACCCGGCTGTCGTGCAGCACCAGCGCCCCGTACGTGATGAGCGCCTCGGCCGCCTTGCGGCACTCGGCCACCGCGGCGGGCGAGTCGTGCGGCGAGTTGAGGAAGACGTCCAGGTCGATTATGGGGAGGTCCATTGATACTTCGTGGGTTGCCATGTTGGGCAACTTTTGTGGACTCGATATTATCTTACAGAGAAAGAGAAATCAAAATGCTTGTTGGTGTTGGAGTCGTGTCTCTCCTTTTTCGACGCGTTCACAAAACCTCTTTTTCAAAGCGTCGTGAAATGTTAAAATGTGAATCCCGATAGGATTGCAAATGTCCTCCGCATGAGTCGATGAGACGATGGCCCGCCGGCGCGTGTGCCGTAAGAGGGAGGTGCCTGTGATACTGCCCCATGATCCTTGAGTCGCTAGCCTCTTTTGGTAGCACCGTTCCCTCGGACGGTCTTGGCCCCACGGTGCTCGCCGACAGCCGCGGTGAAGCGTTAACAGCGCAACTCTCACAGTGCTTACCACCGCGAGATTCTGTTAGCATTCCACCACCGCCAGCGCATTGTTGCATGTGAGCTTCTGAATTTTGTGCTGTCCAGCATTTTCGTACGAGATGTGGACAGGTTCAAGCTATGGATCACTTCCACTACTCACATGGCATACATGCAGGATCTAGACAGGTCTTTGAAGTTGGTGGCATTCGATTCTTAGTTTCTGGTTCTTGAAATAGCCTTCTAAGTCTCACTGGGTTGAAGAGGATCTTGCTCAGCACGTTCTGGACATTCCTTCAGTAACCTGAAGCAGTGGATTAGCATATGAGCGAGCCGTCATTACATTCACTCTCGTCGCATTAAAAACTTCCCAGGGGACCCAGCGTGGTGTGTGCCGAGCTTGCTTCACCTTGGGAAAGGGGGATTCGTGTCATCTGCCACCTGCGCATCAGTGCAAAAGCTCACCCAGGAGAGTTTTAAGTGACTGTGGGCAGATTTATGACAGGAGCTTGGTGTCAGGCGAGGCGATATTTTCAATAGCAGGCATAGAATAGTGAATTAGAACAGTGAATTAGAACAGTGAATTAGAACAGTGAATTAGAACAGTGAATTAGAACAGTGAATTAGAACAGTGAATTAGAACAGTGAATTAGAACAGTGAATTAGAACAGTGAATTAGAACAGTGAATTAGAACAGTGAATTAGAACAGTGAATTAGAACAGTGAATTAGAACAGTGAAGAACAGTGAATTAGAACAGTGAATTAGAACAGTGAATTAGAACAGTGAATTAGAACAGTGAATTAGAACAGTGAATTAGAACAGTGAATTAGAACAGTGAATTAGAACAGTGAATTAGAACAGTGAACTGAAACAGTGAAATCAAACAGTATCGTCTCGTGAGGCCAAAGACTGACACGACAGTTGCGCGCTGAGGACAGTTCCGAAGCCGCGTCATGATAAGACGCAGAAGAGATTCAATTGGCGTTTTGCCACGTTGCTGCTCCTTCTGCTGTTAGTTAATCTAATCAGGTCTAGCTTGACGAACTATAAATACTTCGGTACTTCCAGCTAGGCTGGAGCAACTTTGCGGGTAACAAAGAGCTGAGTTGGCTCTCCCCTTTACTATGAGAGCTTTCTTTGTTCTGCCTCAAGTCTAACAACACACAGGTTCTTGTGGGCTACCCGTAGTTAAGGTTGTAGATCCTGCTCATCTGCAAACCTCCCATCACATGCTGTCACATGAAGGCTGCTTCTCAAAGATTCAGAGTTCCTGTAATCAAGGCGAGCCACTACAATCAGACGGTAGTAATATTTTGGGTCTAACGTTACCCTAAGTATGGTATGGCAGGTGTTGCATGTGAATGAGAGGGTGAGAGCAGCAACATTACTCTTAAATACCCAAAAGTGAACGGTTCTCTTTGCAAATTTCTTTTCATCTCTTCCGTCTGCCCCCTGGGACATTCTCCAGTGGCAATTGATTCAGAAGAATATCATTTTCCTACACTTTATTCCTGCTCAAGCGGCGACAAGTCCACCATGCCGGGCATATCCAATGACTTGTACGAGAGTATTCTTCGCGACCAAGCGAAGAAAAATCTGGAAAGACTATCACTTTTCGAGCCACCATCCGCTCCACCTCCACCACATCCCGAGGTATCCCCAAGCCCCCAGATGCAGAAGACGGAAATACAGAAGCTTGCTTGGGCGGTAACCTCTTCCTTGAACGAGACGACGAAACCTTCCGGGATCTGGGCTTCACTCAGGCTTTGGGTCGCAAAGCTCTTCGCAACATGGATTGGGGAGCTAGCAGGAATTCTCGGCGCGCCTCGTATCTTGGAATTCGGTCTCACCTTGAAACTCTTCACAAGATGGAGCGAAGACAACATCGAGGCTATCGAGGCAGCCAAACGACGACAGGTCTTTGGAGGCAAATCAGACATCAACTGGGAGACCGCCTTTTTGCCTTTCATGGAGAGCATAGGCATGTATCTGCGGGACGTGCAAGCGCACAAGGCTGCTTGGGTAAAGTACCGAGCCTTTAAAGATGGCGGCCGCAAGGGGCTCGCATCAGAGGCTGTCGACTTGTACGTCGCGGCCCACAGTGAGATCGACAAGCTTGCTCAGGTCTGGGGCATGCGTTTCCTCCCAATTTGCGATTTGTGCGATCTCTCCCCCACCGGGCAACCACGCTTTGACGGCCCGTACTGCGGCATGTTCTTCACGACCGAACAGCAATCGGCGAAACCCTTCATCGGCGTCGCATTCAAGGGCACTAGCCCGATCAATCTCAAGGAGTGGGCTGTGGACTTTAACTACCAGTTGACTCCCACTGCGCAAGAATACTTCGACGGCACACAGGCTTCCGTGTCGCAAGGGGTATATACGAGTCTCTTTGGAAACTTCCCCGGAAAAGGAGTCCCCTACCAACAGATCCTCAAGGCGACGCGGTATGCTGCCAGCAAGCTACCGAACACGAGCGCCATGGCGGTTCCTCTGCACGTCACAGGCCACTCCCTTGGAGGCTCTTATTCGACACTCTGCTACGCACAGCTGCTGATAGATGTTGCGCCATCGAACCCCACCCCTGGGGAGATGATGATGGGCGACGAGTACACTTTCGGGGCCCCGCGCATCGGTTCCAACGAATGGGCCAGGCTGAATAGCACGCTCGTTAACGTGCAGCGCGGTCGATCTTGGCGGATCGTGAACAACCACGACCTCGTACCTCAGGTACCTCCGACGACGCTTCAGCGCAAGCAGCGAGACTTCCACCATATCGACACGGGCGTCCATATCTGGCCTTATAAGGGCCCTGAACAGTTTCCAAGTGAAATTGACAAGCCGGACCCGAAGCGCTACCCTATTTACAGTATCTTGTACCTGATCCCAAGTTTGATAATGGTGTTAGATCATCGTAAGTCCGCGCCAATTGAAGACCAAGCATACATCGCGTTCTAATACTATTTTCCTTAGTCCCCCATAGGTATTATGATTCTCTGCGATTCGCAATCGTAGATAGCCACAAGACCACGACTGGACGCCCATCTAAGGGTGGCCTCTACTGGGTCCCACATTATCCCAACAGGTTACTGATGCTGTATTACGCTCTTTCATCTTATGTTCAGAATGTGGTCTTCGCGGTGGCTCATTTGATGCAGAAATTTGTCTTTGCCCTTGCTCGGATTATCTAGCTGCATATGAATGTAGTCGTTCCCATGTTCGACAAGTCTACAAGAATTGGTCACGAATTGTATGGCGTGTGATCGGGTGGTCTTCAAATTTGAGGATGTGTCTTCATGCTGTAGGATAGTCCAACTTCAAGTAGAGTTCAGGGAGGACTTATTGTTTCCAATTTCATGTGCCGACGATCATCTATATCAGACGATGATACCAGCTCACAGTGAGCCCCCAACATCGCCTTTCGCTAGGTCCAAGCCCTACGGCAGACTCATGAAGAAGTCCAACATCTTCGGGAAATTTGGCGTTCCCAACCCTGTCACCGGGTCCCAACCCTTCACCGCATAGAACCCACCCTCATTGCACGCCGCGTTCGTGCCATTCGTGATATCATTCAGTATCTCTGGATGAGCGTACAACGCCGGATTCAAGAACCCCAGCGGGCCTTTACCGGCCGCAATCCTCTTCTCGTTGATGCGGTTGATGATTCCAGAGAAGATGGGCGTGGACGCGCTCGTGCCCCCCGAGAGACCAAATTCGCCTCCGGCGTAGACGGCAATGTTGTCGCCGTTGGCCGCGACGTCCGGGATCCCGCGGCCAATGCGGTTGTAAATACCTCCCGTGTCCCCCGCGAGCAGGGTGACGTTGGGGAGGGCGTAGACGTCGCTTGGGTCGAGCTGTGCGAGACTGCTGTAGTATGGGTAGCCCGGGTCGTGGTCGGCGAAGTAAGTCGCCACGGCTGATTTCTGGTAATCCGGAATCGGGTAGACGTTACTGAACCCGCCACCCGAGCTGTAGTTGACGCTGTATGGGAATCCGGCTGGATCGTACACCGCACTCTCAGGCTCGAAAACTGTTCTTCCCGGGTACACCTTCGTCGCACCTACGTTTGTGATGTACGGGCAATTGTTTGGCCACGTAGGGTTGAAGATGTTGTACTCCGGTCCTAGGCAGCCAGTGGGGCCATCGTCGCCGTATGGCTCGGGGTAGTTTCCCACGCCAGAATCGCCAGATGCGAACAGGAACGAGACGCCCTGCAGGCCGAGTTTGAGGTATTCGTTGCATTGGCGTTTCTGGTAGGCGATGGGAACATCGGCTTCTTGCCCGCCGTAGGAGACGGAGAAGACATTGGTGGGTTTGAAAACGCCGCATTGCAGGGTGCCGTTGTAGCCGTCCGGACCTGCGAGAGTGTTAGCAGAGGTGTGATGAATTTGCTTCCGGAGGCTGCGAACCTGGATCAGGGTACGTTGGATCCCAATTGGCCTGAGGTGAGATTTGTTAGCCCTGACTTCCCAAAGTCCAAACAAAATTTAAACGTCATACCAAGTCACCAGTCTCTCCATATGCTGAGTAGGTGCAGTATGATCCATCAATGGCGTCGAGGAGAGTATTGAAGCCCCACGTATACGTATCATTGTCCCAAGTCTGGTAGTGAATGTCGTCTACATTCCAGACGGTGATACTTTGAGGATATACGATCGGGTAAGCAAGCTGTCGAATAGTCAGCTTTCATATCTGCGGTCACTGGAACTCATGGCTCTCTTACCTCAAGATCTAGCATCGACTCACCACCTGCCTCAGACACGTTTGTCGTCTGCGCCACCCCACCATCAACATTATTATCAATCGGATGCGTTCCGTTCGGAATCCAGTGCGTGAAGTTGTTGAAAAACAAATCAAGATCAAGTTGATCCCAATACTGCAATTCAGCCTCGAAGATACCCATCGTGTTATTAGGGTCCACATGCTTCGGCGGCGGCGGGATGTCGTACAGCGCCGCCACGCACGCCGGCGTGATAGCAACATCGCAAGTACTCAAATCTGACTGGTTACTTCCTCCTTGGGCAGATAAAGAATTTCCTATGGGACTCGGTCGCCATTTCTTCGCGGGTTTGAGTACAGACTTGTCGTGGACCGATCGAGAGCCTGGAGTAGCTGGGTAGCCACGCTTTGCCAGGAATTGTCGGCCTTGCTCTGTAAGCTCGTCGGTAGGCGCGAGTAGTTTGATGCCAGGGGTGATATAGTCTATCAGGGGCTGGATATCTTTGGGGACGTGATAGGCGTTGCAGGCCGGCATCACGCCACCCGTGCGGCGGTCTTGGTATTCATGGTATTCGGTGTGCAGAAGTCTTTCGACTTTGCTAGTTGAGGCGTGAAATGCTAGCCACTTGTGAATTATCAGCACAGTTTTCTTCTCGACCATCCAGCCCCATTATGATTGCCAGGCAAAACCGTGAATAGTCAGAGCTGTGCAATCGACTTGGCTTCTTATTATTGGAAATAAATCTTTCTTTTAGCGTCTGCTGCACAGTAATGTAGTATTGGGTGCATGAAGCGATTTCTACCATCTAGTCTCTGCACAAAAGCCGTGAAAAATGAGATGATATGAGGTGAATATTTTACTTTGCAATGACCCCGTCCAAAAAAATTGAGTCATTGGTACTTACTGCTTTATTATCCGAATGAGTAATGGTCTCAACGGGAATTCCAGACTCCACAAGCCAGCCCCGGACTGCTTCAACATCCGCATCACTTGGTCTGAACGCATCGATCACTTCGTCGGCAGTCCAGTGTTTTCCATAGTTGGGAGAGTGAGGATGGCTGACGTCCATGAGATACTCATGGCCCTTATCGAGATTGTTCTGTGCTAGAGCGATCCGTACCGGTAGGATAGCTTCGGGCCTTACACGCTCCAGCTTCGTCCATCGGGAGGAATGAACATCGCGCTGTTCGTGGACGCCATGCGTGGAGGGGACTGTCGCTGCAGTTGTCGACAGGACGGCCGATACAGACACGAACGAAAACCACCTCATGGTCGCTAATGAAGAGCCTCACCAAGTATGGAGGGACGCCCAGTCAAGTAGGTGAAGTGAGAGGGTCTTGGCACTCCATTTACAAATGCTTGATGGCAATCAAGCCTTTTAGGGGCGGGAACACCTGCGGGCACGCGAGTTGTGCCGAAGTTTATTGGTGCACACCCGAAGCCACCTTCCTCATCGAGACTAGACACTACAGGGGAGTTGACACGATTATTCGGCAACTTCGGTGAGTTGTACTCGTCATTCCTATCTCTCGCTCGGTTTGGCATCAATTGATGTCATTTCCTGAAAGTACGTGTGTTCGCGTGTGCAGGACGAGCCCCACTGCAACCGGTGTGTAGATTAGACACTCATCACGGACCTCTTCCCTCCAAGACTCGGATTGAAACATGCCTTTGAAGGTGCTCTGCTGTGAAGCTAGTCATATGATATATTGTCAAGGTGCGGAGCGTCTAATCTACGGAGTGTAGAAGTTCTTAGGAATTGAAGATTGCTGATCCTTTGGCTGAGCGGTCTACTATAGCAGTCAATTACAGCACAGCTCCGACAAAGACAGACTACTTGGAAGGAATAGAGACTTCGTTTCACTGAGTTGCACAGAATTTATTCTAAAATTTGTGCAAATTGCAATCGAAAAGGCCCTGGGAAACCAACATCATTCGAAGTGTGATAGCTCAATTTATGAACAATTAATATCAGCTGGTGCCAGCTCAGGTTCAAAGTGCCACAAGCATTTTCTCGAGTGCGATTGAGGAGCATCCATCGACAAGCTTTTTACCACGCAGGTCTGGCATCAGGGGACAATTGTTGCGATCTAGTTGCGTTGCGACTTGTTGATCGATACACTATACTCGTGTTATTGTAGTAATGAACGGCGTATTTTTCATTGTGTCGATACTTGCAGTACGAGGCAGTATCAAAACAAATTTAGAGACAGACTCCTAGTCCATAGCTATTCCGTGTACTCGAGTCTATCCGGGTATTCGAACTCCTCACAAATTTATTGTGAACGGAAAAGGCAAACTTTGAAACTCAGCTCCATATGTTTGATGGTGCCACAAAACGTCAGCTGACAATTTGGCCATTCTGGTAGCAAATCGATTCAATGCGAACAGCAGGCATGTGGAATTCAGCTCAACCAATCTAAGGCGGGATCTACACTTCGTTCGTTATGCCTGATCCTTTCTTCAGCTTACCCAAGGTGTCCAGGGAGGATGTCATATCATGAAACCCGCAACGTGACGGTTCGGCTGTATTTGGCGCGAATGAACTACAGAAGGCCCCGAGGGTTAAATGTTCAACGGGTCAATTGAGCTGAATATGTCATCTAGTTTTGTCGATCATGCAGGACCTGCATGTGAGTGGCTGGTTCAAGATACGCTACAGATTCCGGCCCTGGTGCTGACTGGAAATGCAGAATACGAGCACCTCAGTCAGCTTTATGCCTTTTGGGTCCAACGCTGCGGCCGTTCAGCTCGTAATCGGTAAAGTCAAATGATGGCAACCACTGCAGGCACACCGCCATTATTCCTGGTACAAACCTAGTCATATCAGAGTATAAAACTGAAGAATCTGGCGCCCGGGACTGTTCCTAATCATACAGCCAAGAGCTTTAACCGACTCGGACATTGCATTTTATATGTACGGACCCTAACAACAAATATCTCCATGCTGTAACGCTGACCCTTGATGAATGTAGACCTAAGATCATCTGTTACAATTTTCTGAGCCAGGCACCACAAACGAAGCCGACAATGAAGGCCATAAGCTTGCTCGCCACCCTGCTCCCCGCTGCCTCAGCAGTGGACTGGTCCCTCACCGGCTATTCGTCAAATTCCTGCGACAGCACCACCACGGTGTACGAGAACGGATCCGACGGCGTCAACTTCACCTGCTACTCCTTTGACACAACTGTCCACAGCGCCGATTTCGAGGGCAACAACTTCTGGTGCTTGTACCTGTTTGCGGATGGCGAGTGCGGACAGGAGACCAAGTACCTGGCAACGGGAGCGACGGGATGCCAGGTGGGAGACTGGGGGAGCTACTCGTTTGCCATTCCTTCTCACGGGTTCCCTTGTTGAGCAAAAAAGTAAGGAGAGAGATGGCAGAAGTGTTGATGGGAAGATCCTCGGGGCAGGAGCAAATACTCGTGTTCGATAGTCTTTGCGAAGGGATAACGATATTTCAACGAGAGAAAATGAAGTTCAAGGACTCAAGAACTTTACTGACCGTCCACCGAAGTTTTTGGAGGATACACAGCTAAGGGTCACGGAAGGCGCATACATGCCGTGAGGCTCACATATGGGTTTCCATATCTCGTTTGAATACGTTGAAGCCTAAAGCACGCGACTTCGTTGTATACAACCTGTTGGTTTACATGGAAGTTGTAGCGGTCTGCATATGGACCTGACGCAGCCATGATGCGACTGCGATGTTGCACCGTTTCTATCTTCATCAAAAGATTTCTTCGAAAGTCCTCTTGGGCGTCTGGTTCAAAAAAAATTCAAATTGTAACGCAAAGATGGCCCATGCGCACGTCGGTCGGTTGATGCCCCGACTCTCCAACTTGAAGTTGTGGTTCAATGTTGTTTCCCGGGCTGGAGGCGGTTGTCAACAAGACGTAAACTGGTGGCTGTGAGCGACTAAGGGTCTAACCCTGGATTTGAAGGTGCCACCACCCCGGTCTAGGCACACATTTGCGCCACCATCCACACCCAAGGATGCTCTCCTCGACCTAATTCAAGATACATCGCTCTCTGCCTAGGACTCTCCCTGCCTTACTTGATTGATATCCAGCTCAGCACAAAATGGAAACATCCACCTACATAATCCTGGCGCTCCTCGCCATCTTCCTGTTTGGCCCGGTAAGTCCCAGCACCCCGCTCCGCCCGCCCGGACTCGCCGCGAGCATCTTTCTGCGCTGATGTTTTCGAGGCCGAAGACGCGATGATTAGGCGGCAGCTTCGAGGAGGATTATGCCTCACCACAGATGCAAGCCAAGCAGCCAAGCTAACAGTCATCCAGGCCCTCTTCCGGGACAACTCGCCCATCCCAGAGACCTCGGGCAACGTGCACAAGATCACCAAGGCAGCCGAGTTCGACGCGCTCCTCAAGTCAACCAGCAACGTGATCGTCGACTTCTACGCCGACTGGTGCCCGCCCTGCCGCTCCATCGCGCCGGTTTTCTCCAAGCTGGCCGACAAGCACGCGCTCAAGGGCCACCTGGCCTTCGCCAAGGTCAACGTGGACCATGTCAACGACATCGCGGGACGCTACGGAGTCTCTGCGATGCCTACGTTTGTGTTTTTCGAGGGTGCGAAGCCTACGCCCGTGCAGGCGAACCTGCCCAGGGCTGGGCCTTCTGTTGTGATGGTGGACGGGGGCGTGGAGAGGATTCGCGGGGCTGATCCTGTGTCTCTCACGGCTGTGACGGCGGCACTGTACGACAAGGTCAAGGGAGCTGCTGGTGTCACGGATGCTCCCGGTGATGAGAAGGCGACCGAGTCTTGAGAGGATGCGATGGAGAGGCTGCTTTGCAGCAAGGTGAGCGTGTTTCCGATGCACGAGCTCACGGTACCGGTCAGCACTCGGCCTGGCTGGCGCGAGGTGGCCACAGGGCTTCGGAGCCGAAGGTGGGGTCCGGGATAGCGGTGCGAGATGTGCTGTCAGAGCTCCTCTTCAATCAGCCTGAAGGCCTCCCCAACTAAATCATCCTTTCGACAGCTGCCATGTCAATGTGAGGATTCGATAATCCAATATCCAAAATCTTAGCCAATCACCGTCATTTTGTGAAGTGAGAAACCTTTCTCGGTCACGGCCCATCCCCGGGTCGGAGGATCGGTGCACCACCGCACCAGTCCAGTGGCTATTTACGCACGGAGCCAGCTCAGGGGCCCTGTCCAAAACAGCATTCGTTACAGCCGAAATGGTAGTGAGCCTCCGTCGCAAAACCTCCTTGGGAGAGAACACATTGCTGCTTTATAGTTCATCTCAATCTCATGCAGAACCAAATCCCCACCTGATCAACAAAACATCCCTCGCATTGCTTTCAAGCGCCACGTTTCTGTGAAAACTTGGTGATCAGCAGCGCCTCAACCATCATGGACACGTACCAGCTCAACTTCACGGGGTTGCTGGGCCTGTGTGCCGCCCTCTTCATCGCTCAGAGGAGAAAGCCAACTCAGCCCAGTCAGGATGCAAAGGAAGCGGAAGAAAAGAAGGGCTCCAAGACTGAGCGACAGACACACAGCAATGAAGCATCTCAATGGCCCTTCCTCGTCGTCTTTGCCCTGGTAATGGGCTCAGACTGGCTGCAGGTAAGTCTTCCCCTGTGCCAGCCCACGCTCGCGCAGCGTCACAAAATCCAGAAAGACAGCTAACCATCCACGCAGGGCCCATTCCTCTACTCCCTCTACAGGGAAGAACACGGCGTCTCAGCAGGCATGGTCTCAACCCTCTTCACCACAGGCTTCCTCTCGGGCGCCGTCTCCGCCTACGCGACGGGCACCCTCGCAGACCGGCACGGCCGCCGCCTGGCATGCCTGGTCTTCTGCGGCGCCTATGCCCTCAGCTGCGCCCTGACCATGGTCCCCTCGCTGCCGCTGCTCTTCGCGGGCCGCGTGCTAGGCGGCGTCGGCACGAGCCTGCTGTTCAGCGTGTTCGAGAGCTGGATGGTCACTGACTTCCACGCGCGGGGCCTGGGTGAGAAGGGCGGGGACCTCAGCCGCACGTTTGGCGTCATGAGTACTCTGAACAGTGTCGTGGCCATCGTGAGCGGTGTGTTTAGCGAGTGGGTCGTCGCTGTGTCTGGGACGAGGAAGGCGCCCTTCGCTGCGGCTGTCGTGTTGCTTGCTGCGGCAGGCTGGGTCATCTCCACGCAGTGGGAGGAGAACTATGGAGATTCTGCAAAGTCGAAACCCAACGCGGACAGCAAGAAGGGGGATGTCTCCGAAGCCCCCAAGCCAAAGCTACGGGAGATGCTCAAGGACCCGCGCATCGTCTGCCTCGGCCTCTCATCCACCATGTTCGAGGGCTCGATGTACCTCTTCGTCTTCATGTGGGGGCCCGCCCTGCAGTCTGCGCACACCTACGAGTCCGCTGCCTCCGCTGCCACAGGCTCCGCCACCGGCCTGCCCTACGGCATCATCTTCGCGAGCTTCATGGCCTCGGTCCTCGCGGCGTCGCTGCTCTTCAACATCGCCATGGACAACAAGCTGCTGAAATACACCTACCTGCTTGGCGGCATCCTGGCACTCGCCGACCTCGTCTTCTACCTCCTCGAGCAGCCGCGATCTGAGCAGCTCACCTTCTGGTTGTTTTGTCTCTTTGAGGCTTGCGTTGGTATGTACTGGCCGTGCATGGGGTACCTGAAGGGTCAGCTTATCGACGATGGCGTGAGGGCGCAGCTGTACGGGATCCTGAGGGTGCCGCTGAATGTGTTTGTGGTGGTATCACTGTATTTTACCGGCGACGGGGATTCTTACGCCAAGGCCTTTGCGGTGTGCTCGAGGTTGTTGTTGCTGGCTATCGGGGCGTTGTACGCAATGATCATGAACGAGGATGAGATACCGTGATTGGTGCGGCGGATGGTGGATGGTTTCTGGGCAAGAAGACGATAGGAAAATATGTATATCCCATTATCACACAGGTCTTAATGTAAATGGAAGAGATAGAATGAGATTAGCTCTCACTTCATTAAGTCTTTGCACAATTCATGTTATGACCTAAGCGGTCTTCCAGCTCTCCATGTAAATGATCATGGATTACTTGTACTCTTTGAGTTTCTCAATTAAGCCTGAACAACAGTAAGCTCCCTAGAAGGGCAAGGCAGTGTATCTTTAAGATGAAAACATATGTATCTTAGACTCCCAACTAAAGTGGATTTTCTGTTTATTGATTCAAGAGCTTATGATTATCATGGTAGGATTGACGATGTTAGTTGGCTTCCGTATATTCATAACCGGAGAAAGAGAGGGTATGCGTAGAGGCATGTTTGTATCCGTCTTGCGTGTAGCGTTTGAGGCAGGGTAGCGAAGCCACGGCTTTCGCGGCGACCTCCTCATTGGGCTACCATGCCTATCTACCCTTAACTCGCTGAACGCACAGACAATGTAATTCTCTAAATGAAGAGAAGTACAAGAAATTGAGGTTTATAACATGCTCTTCTAAACTACATTGGGAGCTATCTTATTATTAGTTTGTCATTTAATATCAAGACCTTCTATAATCTAATTAAGGCTCTGCCTTTCTCTTCTTATCGAGATTGTAATACATAAAAAGACCAAGAACCAACCAGGCAAAGACATAAAGGACAGGCAAGAAATGCCCGATGAAGAGCTCAGGCCCTATATTACAGCCTGAGTACAATGGCCCTAAGTACTCCCCTGGTCTGCGCTTTTGAGCGTCTCGCAAATTCCTTTCCAGAGTCTCGATTTCGGCCTTCACATCCTCGCGCACAACAAGGCTGGTCTCAAAACTGAACATCATTTGTCCGTCCACGTTTGCTTCGCCTCCCTGAACCTGAAGCTTACACCATCCCAGGTTGAGCTCTGCTTGGAGGAACCCTTCAGCACGTTCAAGACTAGTTCTGGCGGTCTTGTCGCCGATGCACACCAGGCCGAAGTCGTATTCGTACGAATTGATGACATGCAGCTGTCTTACGCGGACGACGAGTAACACGCAGACGTCTCCATAGGGGCCTAGAGTCCCGTCCTCGTTACGTCCAACAAAGCGAAAGGCATCAGCCCCGCTCATCTCCTTGTCGATGACAAGTTCAAAGGCAACCTTCTTGTTGACAGCGTATACAACGGGTATCACATTGCTGTGCTGCCATTCGAACTCGCTGGGATGAACCGCTGCCAGGCGGACTCCTCGAGGTGGCTCTGCCATGTGCAGGCCATCACACAGATACACGTCTTTTGGCGGCCTATTCTCATTCCTCTCACCGGATCTCTCAAAAATCACGGGTTCGTAGGCCGCGGGATTCTTGTGCGGTCTATCGGTCAAAGTAGAGGGATTGGACCTGAGATAGTGCCTGCCCCTTTTGATAACGTCGATGCCCACGACTCTCGATACGTCGGTTCCTCGAGTACACTTGAGCCCGAGGACTCCGTCATCGTACAGTGTGCAGCTAAAGAACACGTGGCCATCACCCAGTATGGTTGTCGGACCGGCCATGCTAGTGTAGAAAGGCTTGATGCTCATATTGCTAGCGAAATCGGCGGGCGAGGAGGCGAGCAGGCCGCGATACGGGGCTTCGCCGTCGGTGGCACGCCAGGCAAATAGGGAGTCATCCTGCTCCTGTTTTATAATTTCCTCCTGCAAGCGAAGGAAGGCCTTCCGGCCGCCTTCTCCGTATATCATGGGCATATTGACATCGAATATTCCCATGAGGCAGTATGCCATATCCTCCTCGCGAGTCGTCTGCCGACGGGCCGCCCAGTTCATGCGGTCGGCCACGCTGACTTTGTCGATTCGATCTTCTTGGGCGAGGACTGCTCGGGGAATCCGCGTTATCTCTTCAAGGACCCCCAAAAGATCAGCTTTGTATCCGATCTTATTCCATCGAGGCCCGAAGAAAATGATATTTTGCGGTGCAAGTAACTCTTGCAATGTCCACCCTCGGGAAAACCACCGGCAACCTTGTATGAGCGATGAGTCCGTGATAGGCAGGTCGAGATCATTTGGCAGGTCATCGATATATGTGTAGCAGATAGCCGCGTCTTGGTACCATCGGAACATACTGTTGATAGCTTCGCTTAGCTCGGCGCTGCTCTCCTTGTTGATGCAGCACGTGTCGATCCACGCGTAGCCGAGCCCATCGTGGCGTGCTTGCTTGCAGGTCGATTCGATCTTCCTGAAGGCAGGATGTGACTCTCTCTTCGACAGGTCGCCGAACTCCACAAATGTCAGCTCGTTGGAGTCCCACGTGTGGGAGAGAATGGCGTAGCTGGGCGGCTTGCCCTGGAACTCCTTGAGCTCAAGGGTATTGGTGTCGATGAGATGCATCACGTGGATGCATTTGGTAATACAGTTTTCTGTTACCAAGAGAGAAAAGGGATAGGTGTGATGTTGATCCGGAGAATCATGATATTCGGTCTGCTGTCCTTAAAACAGGTTGAATGAGGACAGAAGCCATCAGCAGCAATTGACGATGGCCAGTTAGGGTTGAAAAATGCGGGGGTCATCTCCTAATCGAAGGCGCTCAAATGAGATGGGAAAGGCCTGGATGACAGTACAGTCGCCTCAGTCAGCGGGCCAGTGGAGCCAAGAGCCAGCAGCTTACATGGTATGGATTTCAATAGTCTAGGAGCCAATCGCTTATTTTATCTTCATCCATCACATGCCTGTCAATCCCTATTTGGCAAGAATAAGAAATTTATCTGCTGCCTATTGACCCTGAGTACCCAGAAATTACCTTCTCAAGAGAGTAATTTTCATAGTAAAGAGGTAGGCCTGAGTGACAGCCACCTCATACTAATAGCGACGATAAGATTCACCACCCACAATGCTCATGACCATCAGCCGTCTCCGGTCTCTGTGTCCAGATCAAACTTGAGCCGGAAAATCCCTCGACGTAGGGTGCTTGGCGTTCAGTCAGAATCTGATTGTTGCAGTAGACAATGCATGAGACAGTTAGCAACCAGAAAGTAAGCACTTTCAGAGACTCCGTTGCCGCTTTCTTTGAAGTTTCATTCATTGTATTCACTGAATCGATAGCTGGGCATCGAACAAGCACTGGTCTGGACGTATTCAGGTTGGAGATTCATGAAACCGTAGGCCGGCTCTCGGCACCATAACCGAGAACAAAATTCTATTAACATGCATCTCGCGGCAAAGCGGCAGTCAACTCCACCAAGTGGTAATTATGTGCATTGAAGAAGCAAAAGAAGCCAAGCTCCCAGCCGGCAAGCACCGAGCTTAGAATTCACAGTGGAACGAGCCGAGGTTGTTAACACAAGCTCCGATGTTGCCATTCTCCTTAGTACCGCAGTAAGCGTTGAAGTCATTCTTGGGTCGTCCGAAGCAGCTGCAGCCCGAGCCAACCACCTTGTAGGAGCCCGCGTTATTTTGCCAGTACTTGATAGATTCGATGTCAGTGCTGCTGCAAGAAAGGTTTTGATCAAGACACAAGGCATCATTGGAAAATAGAGGAACGGGGACTCACTGGGTCTGGGTAAATCTCGTCGATCTTGGGGTAGCAGCCAGTGTAGCAATCGCCATCCATAGCGAGCCCGGTGCAGATTCTGAACGAGCAGCATGCCCTGGAGTCCAATTCCGATCCTGTTTGCATGGGTCAGCACAGGCTGTACAGGGCCTAAGTGACGAGAGTCACTGGTCCTCCATGTTGTTGTTCGAGGTCTCTCACCTTGGGTAGGGTTGATGGCGGCTCCCATGGCTGCGGAAGCAGCGAGGATCATGGTGATGAGATTGTTCATGTTGGAAGAATTTGCGATGAGCTTGGAATGAGCTGTGATGGTTGGATGATGGCCGGCCTTGGGATGATCTGGCTACCCAACTTGAAACGACTCCAGACTAGAGATACCTTCTTATACTCGAATATCGCTGGCCTATATGAAGGGATTCAATACGCTTTCGGATCTATCCGTACGAGTTGACAACGAGACCACATATCTCCACTGGAGTACGGTCCCATAACCAGGCAGCAGTATAAAGTTAAGATCCACAGTGGGGAAATAGACTAGATAGCCACGGTCATTCGCTTGTAACACTTATCAATTGATAATGGTCCTTCGCTTAATACTTAACCTGATCCTGCCACAGCTTATTCTAACTACTCCGGAAGCCTTTGGTGGGTTTCCACTTGCTTGGAAGTGTTGAACTATACGGGAAATCTCCACAGCGACATTCGTGAGTTCCTCCTGGCCCCTCACCGCAGGGTCTTTTTGCAAGTTGCAGATGGCCTTTCACCGAAAGATGCCGACATATCCTGAAGGTCTGGGGAGAGTTTGTACGGTATGTGAAATAACCATACACTGTAAAATGAGCAGCCAGCAGACTTTGGTACGAAACAACTCTGAGATCTGTTAGTGCGATTCTGAGCTTGCGAGACCTTGCCACAAGTTTCGAAGGCTCTTATTCCCGCCCAAAATGAATTCTCGTCCAGTAAAAGAAGTAAAGGGGCTAAGGTCCATATACATTATATCTCGGTGATTGAGTGGAATGAACCATTTTACTAAGACTTATTTACATATAAGTAGAGTTGAGCCCACAATCTCCGTAGACCGTAACTCTACTCATGATTCAGGCAGGAAGCTTCAATGAAAACTTGAGTTACTGGCGAAGGAAAGGATCTGTCTTCTCCAAAATTGGGGTCAAAGATTGATTTCTTTTTCCGGTGCACGGAATATGTTGTCCCTGGTTGACAACTGTTTGTTAGCTGCTGGGTGGTCCAGGCTAAATCAGATTTCAGATGAAGGACTCCTGTGGGCGCGTTACTGAGAACCTTGGGAGGCTTTGCTGACACACTTCGAGTCAAACAGGTACGACGGCGCAAGCACGTATCTCAAAATTGGAACCGTAATTGATTTTGCTACCCAGAAACAGAGCTATGCCGCCGTATTGGACGCATTCCGTTGGGGCATTGGTACTTTGGGGCTTTTCCCGTGGCAGCCGACTAGGGCCCCAAAGCCTCACCTGAGAGTTGACGTCGATGACTGACCCCCTGCCAAGGAATTCGGAACAATAACCTTCTCGTGCATCTGCCTAGGAGTGAGAGTGCGCTAGATGACCTCATTGGGATTTAAGCTTGCGGCTCCCTCGCTGTCTTACGAGGCTAGCCGCCAAGCTAACTCCGGGCTTAACACGACAACACAATTCCGGAATCCGTACTCGATCTACCATTGTGACGACTCCAAACTACTCTGTTGCCAGACCGCATCATATCCAAAACGTAGCTTGAAGTCCATGTGGGATTGTAGTTGACGGAGTATAAAGTGATGCGCGCACCTCAATGCTTTTCCTTGACTGAAATACGTGCGCCATCCTGTGTACGCCTTGTAACGAACCACCGCCTGACAACGGACACAACGATTATCTCAAATTTATAAGATCTAGTTGGATACAGCAGCCCCAAATGAGACATGGCACCCCTACAAATCCTCATAGTAGGCTGTTCAATAGCAGGCCCAGCCCTCGCGACGTTCCTCCTCCTTTCCCCACTGCCTGCGTCTCAGAAACCGCACATAACCATCCTGGAGAGGTCCGCAGCCCTTCGTACAGACGGCCAGAACATCGATATACGTGGCTCGGGCGTCACACTCATCCGACACCTGGGCCTGGAGAGCGCCATCAGGGCCTCGACGACCGGCGAGGAGGGCGTGCAGCTTGTCGACAGCGACAATGTCGTTTGGGCCCAGTCTGCGGCTGACAAGACAGGGAGGTACCAGACGCCGACGAGCGATATTGAGATTTTGAGGGGTCGTCTTTCGGAGCTTCTGTGGAAGAGGAGTAAAAGCGTTAGTGAGGAGGTCGTGAAGGACGGGGGCAAAGGGGTCGAGTATTTGTTTGGGGATTACCTGGACGACATCGAGCAGGTAGGCGACAAGGTCAAGGTGCACTTCGCCAGAGGCGGGCAGCACCGTAATTTTGACCTGGTGGTCGGCGCAGACGGGCTTCAGAGTCGGACTCGAAGCATGGTCTGGGGCAGTGAAGGTGAGCAGGACAGAGTGAAGAGACTCGGAATGTACGGGGCATTCTTCAGTATGCCAAGCGGCAAGACTGACACCCAATGGCGTCGTTGGTTCCATGCACCAGGAAGGAGAGGGATCATGACGCGACCGGACGAGCAGAGGGACAAGACAACCGTGTTTATGCACGTCATCAACGACCAGGACGAGAGGCTACCCAGGCTGGCTGGGAAACGAGACGCGGTTCAGGCGCAAAAGGACATCATGGCAGAGTACTTCCACGACGCTGGATGGGAGTCTGAGAGGATCATCAAGGAGATGATGGCGACAAGAGACTTCTACTACGATATGGTGGGACAGGTCAAGATGGACGAGTGGAGCAAGGGCAGGGTTGTACTTCTGGGCGATGCTGGGTGAGTTTGTTGCGTCTTTTCTTTCCCATGAGCCACTCTGCTTACGATGATCCAGGTATTGCGCCTCGCCCATCTCAGGAATGGGCACAACGCTTGCCCTGACCGGAGCGTACGATCTCGCTGGCGCCATACTACAACACCCAGAAGATCTCGACGCGGCATTCGCACAGTACGAGATGGCAATGCGTCCGCTCGTAAAACGCGCCCAGAAGTTGGCACCAGGCATGCCGCGTCTCGTCAACCCAGAGACTGCGTGGGGAGTTTCGGTGTTGCTGTGGATCTCGTATCTCTTCTGTGCCTCCAGGCTTTATCTCCTTGCGTTCGCACTGGGCCTTGGGCCACCGGCGGATGCGGTACCTGTGGCAGATTACGGACTAAGGAGATTGGAAGATTCCCATAATCCATGAGTACCTAGGAAGCTTTTCCCCTAGAGTCGTGAATCAATTTAGTCATGAGCAGTTCGCGAAGACTGTTTGCTCACCGAAAATTAGTCTGTGTCATGTCACGGCCATGTGCTGCACACATCGGCACCGCAACATTGCCACGCCTTCAAAGAATTGCATGAATTCGATCAAATCTCCTTCTGGATTGTTGCGTTGCTAATTCGTTTGAAGTCTTGGCCCGGAAAAATGCCTAAAGGTGCCCACAAGGAGGCTCTGGGATACCCCCTGAGGAGGTTCGCGAGTTATCTCATATGAAGTTATTTCACAGGATTGTCACCTACAGGAGGTTCCACAGCAGGGTGTTCCATAGGGAATTGCCTCATCAGAAGTTTGAGGATAGACACTGAACTTGTAGTTGACATGCAAACTTTGTACGTGTGAGACTTACCGGACTGTCCACATTATCGTACTCCAGGAGCTGTCCTAAGTGCTTCATTTGAAGAGCTTGCCGACTCGGAATGGTTTGCATTGGGTCTGCTCTCTGTTGAACTCCCCTTCCGGCACCCTTTTCACCTGACGAAGAATCTCACGGTGCTTTGTCTTAAGATTGCCCTGCCAGTTGGTGTCCAGTCTAAGAGCGGCTTATCTGCCATCATGGAAACTAAATATCAGGTACAACCTCAGTCCCATCTGAGAATGCCTCCGCCATCGAAAGCAGTAACTTATGTTGTGAAGGATTCATTGTGATGTGTAGGGGTCACCTAAATACCTTGAGATGAATTCATGTTGCACAAAAGACTGCTTAGCTCACCGACGAGACCCATCTGTTATTGTCTTCACTGAGCAAATCACTTCGATCTCTTGCCATTCGCCGCATATTTGATTTCAAACAACTCGAGCAACCAGCTGGGAACACAGCTGCCATTCAGTCCACTGGTACAATGGCAGTTCACAACCACCCAAATCGTTCTAATTCTGGTAGCTAGCCCATACCGCAGGTTCTGCCGGAGTGACTTGGGCTTCCTTCATCAAGTAGCAGCCCATAAGGCTAAGACAGCATCCAATTCAAAGCACGAAGCACAATTGAGATCCGCAGCGCATGCCCAAAGCACCATCAGAGCCCACTGCCTCTTTTCCTTCCCACTGCCATAAAACACCTTCCTTCCACTCTCAGAAACACTTTCAGACTGTCAAGCACAACCACCTACCACGCCCAGATTCCCTTCAAAACGAAAGACTGTCAGGCTGCTGACCACAACCACTGAGCACAACCGGACTCCTTCAAAAACACAACATGGACGATACTGACCCCACCGGCCTCGACGACATCATCGATGGTGTCGAGACTGTCGTCATCACAAACAAGCCGCTGGGCATCTCAGACCTCCCCACTGAGATACTTGACAAGATTATGCTCCACTTGTCCGGCCGAGCCGAGCATCGTGACAACAACGATACGATGGTGGAAGTTTCCTCCACTGCGACTGAAGATATCAAGAACGTCCGCCTCTCCTGCCACATTTTGGGCGCAGCTGCATCACGGTACCTGATCGAGCGTGTCAAAGTCGACGTTTCTCTCAGCTCCCTCTCACACCTCGAGGAGATCTGTGAGCATCCGCTCATCAGCAAAGGCATCGAGGTCATTCAGATATGTCTGGCACAGTATGACGATTTCTTTGATGACGGCATGGAGGGATTCATGCGGTTCATCCGACACCGTCTGCGTTATGTCTCTTTTCCCCAGGCCCGAGACATTCCGCCGACAAACAAGATGAGGGCCGTTGCTCATTGCTGGGGCACATATGTGTCAGAGCTGGAAGCCGAATCCGAGGATTTACTTGGTACTTTTGATGATGAGTTCAATAACTACCAACACTTCAAGAACGTTTGGGACGCAAGTTACAATGGACCACTGCTGGAAGGGTACTATCTTTACCGAAGCCGCTCGCGTGAGCAGACCTCCCTCCACCAGGGTGGTCAGGATGGCTTTGTTGCCAGAGTGTCAGCGTCAATGAACAAATTGCCCCGTGCCAGGCACCTCGAACTCATTGATTGGGACACCATTACCTGGGGTTCCCAGCCTCGACATATCAACAACCCAATGTACGGCCTCGATCTGTCGAGCGATGACTCGATCATCAAGAGCCTGGCTAGTAGCCGCTATTCATTCGAAGATGTTAATGGCACCAGTCTTCTGTCCATGATCCCGAACCTCATCTGTGCGGGCAAGGATATCAAGTCACTGGACATCCAGATCTCACCCAAGGCCTCATCATACGCGGAGCTATCATTTTCCAACCGCCAGAAAGCCGAGTTGAGATCCGGTTTGAAGAAACTCGAGTCCTTCAAGTTTGAGAATTACCGGACCTCAACTGAGAACCCTTGGAACGAGGCACTCGCAGCTCTACCTTTGGGCCAGTTCATCGATGCCTGTCTCAATTCTGACAAATTGGAGTTCCTCTTCATCAGCGCCAAGATCCGCCACCCACGCCCCACGAGTAGCCTCTTCAGCCCACGTCCTTGGCCCCAGCTGAAGTCTGCTGTGCTGGAAGGTCTCCCCATTGCGGCCGCTGACCTCGGTGTTTTGACCAAGTCGCTTGCGTCCCAGCCCGTGGGATCTCTCGCCCTGAGCTCTGTTCACCTGTATTGCGGCGCCACCTGGGCGAGCGTCCTCGACATGTTGCGCAACAGGCGCGTTCCTACCAGCCTCGCCGTGCATCAGAGCGGTGCAGAATTTGAAACGGACCCTGCGCTGTGTGAGGAGGTATTCCGCGACAACCAGTGGTCATTTACCATATCCTTGCCAAGTTTTGCCGAGTACTACGTCCAGGGAGAGGAGATGGAGAACCCCCTCCTGGAAATCCCTGACCAGGAACTCCGGGACAAGTTGCTGGGCTCAGTGCCGGATTACTGGGTCGATGAAGGAGCGGGCTACGACTTTGAAGGTCTTGTGTGAGGGTTTCCATTAGGAGATTGTCAATCAGGAGGCTGTCTAGTAGGAGGCTGTCTAGTAGGAGGGTACCTAGTGGGAGTTTGTCCGTTGGGAAGTTGTCCGGTGTGCGGTTTTCCGGTAGGAGGCTGTCTGGTAGGAAGCAGTCTGGTTGGAGGCTGTTTAGTAGGAGACTGTCCAGTAGGAGGATGCCTAGTAGGAGGCTGTCTACCTAGGTATGGGTGGTCGTCTAGTGAGAGGTCGTCTAGTGGGAGGTTTTACAGTAAGCACTTCACAAGTAGCCCGCTGGAATCGACAAACTCCCCCTTGCATTGCTTCTATAGCTACTCAGGTACCAAGGTACTTCCGTGATTTGACTGGATTGGCCCACCAGTGTTCTCAGTACCGTTCGCCATTGGATGTGTATGATCTCCCGATGTATCCTGCTGTAAAGAATTCTGCTCGTGACAGTCGCTTGTTCTGCCCACTGACAATGCGCACAGGCATATGTCACCGGAGGGCGCCACTGGCATTTCAGCCGCTCGACTGCTGTCACCGATTTCCTGAGGTAGTGCATTCGAGACTACTTCACAGGGGACTAGATGAGCAGGCTCAGGCCGAGTGAGTGGCAGTAGTGGTTTGGAGTTTGGCTCAGCCTCCTTCGGCTGCGAGTCCCATGCAAGGCGGGACTGTAACTCAAGGTCATTGTACCTTTTTCGTATCTCGCAATAAGAGCGTATGGATATGGTAAAGTGTGACAAGCTAGCATCGGATTAGTTCGAGAGTTCTAGGCGTCTGTCTTTTGAGTAGGGGTCATGTACGCTGCAATAAGGGCGAATCCACACCATAAAAGGGCAGTGCTAAACCATATGTGAAAGGTCCAATCCATGTAGTACTCATGGTATGTGCCGTATATTTCGTACCCAGGGTAGTAATATTCGGTGACATATGCAATATAGTCTCGGTGGAAAGCGAATGAAATAATCGAAACCACGAGACCGGTCACGCCAAGCAACAGATCACATATCAAATGACTGGCTGCGGAGAAGCCAGCTACAGCGTTGTGTCTGGAGGCACGATAGAATTCAGCCGACTGCCAAAGGAGACTGAAAAATGGCTATACCACGGTCAGCTGTCATCTGCCGAACGTCGCAATGAAATGCGCTGGACGCACATAAAATAACGCATAGAGAGGCGAAAAGAACGGGCCGTAGAAGTTTGACTCTGGCCGTTTGGCCCATGCTAAGGAGATTGCCGCACCCGTCAAGGAAGAAAGAAATATGACTGATCCCAGAACAAGCTTCGCTGAATACCATTTTGGTATCTGTGGTGGTGTTGAGCTGGAGTCGGGTGACATTGGCTGCTTCGCGCCGATTCCAAACAGACTATGCCGGGTCATGTAGAGCGATATCCTGCCGAAGGTCTTGATCTGAATTGCTTGGACCAGTGTCGATAGCCTTGGCTTCCAGCCTATGGTAATGACCGGGGAGAGATCCTTAAACGCCCAGAACGGCGGAAATGAAAGAACATCGGTAGAAAGATTTGAGATCTGGAGGTGGCTATCTTCGTCCGTCCTTTAAGGTGTATGGCCGAAACGCCAAGACGTGCGAAGGAGAGTTCGGTGACATCGAGGAGGCTGGTGACTGCTTTTCTGTGTACGACTGTCTTACAGCTGCGGGAATCCTGCAGAGCAAACTACATGGCTGTTGTGTTTGTATCAGGCTTCCGGCTACTCATATACATCGCAGTGAGTAGGATTGCATTTGCCGAAGAGGCAGAAGCCCATGCAACCAGGAGATAGGCAACCAGGGGTCTGCGCAAAACTGCTCTAGTCGTTGACAGCTTCCAGGTGAAGGTAAGACTAAAGGGTCACATCTGAGAACGCAGGCACGACATGGCCGACATAGCCAAAAGAAATAATCGGGAGCCTAGTTCGATCGAGACAAGCTTTGGATCGAAACGAGCTCGAAGAGATTCGGATGGAGCTTACCCGCTCGGATCTTCAGTTGTCATAAAAGTATACCAGGCAATTGAATTTCAACGACGCTGAGTTTAGCCCGAGTTTCACGAACGCGAACAGCTTGAGTCTAGTTGTCCTAAGCCATATAATACTGGTATCCACGAATACTAAGCACATGCAGGCTTGCCGAAGCAGCACAAACAGAGGTAACGCGAATCCAGGGAAGTTGCGTTTCCGTGTGTCACAATGTTCCCTCGGTGAACCATGCGTACCTGGCTATAACTAGGATCAGGAGAACCATGCAGCTTCTAAAAGCAGAAAACATGACTGTCAGACCCACAGTAGACGTAAAAGCCTGCAGGCGCTCAAATGGACTATCAGGGCAGTGCCTTGTTCACAAAAAGTGTTTGCACGTTACAAAACGCCTTCAGGCCATTCAGACCCCACTCGGATCCAATGCCGCTCTCCTTGTGTCCACCAAAAGGAGCAATAGGAGATAAGTCGAAGTGGGTGTTTATCCACACGTTTCCGGCTTCAATCTCCTTGGCGACACGAGTGGCTCGGCTGATGTCGTTGGACCAGACCGAAGCACCAAGACCCATAGCAGTGTCATTTGCGCGGTTAATGACGTCCTCCTCGTCCTTCCATGAGAGTAGTGGTACGATGGGGCCTAGAATATAATTAGACTTTAGCTGCGGCTATGTCTAGGTAATCTCCGCACTTACCGAACGGTTCCTCGACGACGATTCGCGACTTCTCCGGTGGGCGGTCGATGATAGTCGGCTTAATGTAGTACCCGTTCTGAGGGGCCTCGTCTATTTTACCTCCTAGGGCCACCTCCCAACCTTGCTTGGTGATATCGTCGAAAAAGGTCTTGACCCGGTCGTACTGCATGCGATTCTGGACTGGCCCGTGTGTTACTCCAGCCTTTGTGCCTCCGCCGATGACGTATTCTGATGCATGCTTGACCATGGCCTTTTTAAAATCCTCGTAGATAGACTCATGGACATAGATTCTCTTCAGGCTCAAGCATATCTGTCCAGAGTTGAGGAATGCCCAAGTTGCGATCTGCTGGGCGACCTTCTCAACATCCACATCTGGGAAGACAATGGCCGGATCGTTACCGCCTCTGTTGCTCCGTTCAGAAAGACCACTCGAAGAGTGCATCAATGGAATAATAATACGTACAATTCTAGTGTAACGCGCTTCAAGGTCTTGCTTGCGCTCTGCATGACGGCCTTACCCGTGGCGCTGGACCCTGTGAAGCTGATTTTGTCGATGCCTGGATGGCTGGTAATCCACGGGCCAAGGTTGTCATCCCCACTGAGTGATTGTACAACACCAGGAGGGAAGAATTGCTGAGCCAATTCCACGAGCTTCAGGCCACAATACGGAGTGAACGGCCTGCGAGCATGTGTCAATACCGGCGCTGTCACCTTTTGTGTTCATCATAGCCAAGAAAATGGGATGCCGGCGTGTTTTGACTTACGATGGTTTCACAAGAATGACATTGCCTGTCAGTAGCGACGGTGCGATCTTTCCCGCAGCCAGCATTAACGGGAAGTTCCACGGAACTATAGCTCCAACAACTCCGATAGGCGTGTATCGAGTTGTGACTGTCCTCTTCTCGTTGTCTTCGATGATGTCTTCTGGCAGATCGATTCCTGCCATCCCTTTAATCCATGCAACGGCTGCTTCTGTCTCCGCATCCGCTTGCGCAACCTGGAGTCTTGTTTTAGCACGCTTCTCAAGCAGAATTACACAGACGCTCGAAAATACCAACCGGCTTTCCTTGCTCGGAGACGAGCAGGTCGCGGAATGGCGTCTTGTGGGACTCAATGGCGTCGGCATAAGCCAATACGGCCTCGCGTCGTTTTTCATACGGCGTCCTGGACCATGTTTTCAAGGCTGCTTTCGCTGCTTTAACGGCCCGGTCCAAGTCATCTTGTGTTGCAACGGGAACTTCCTGCTTTGGCTCGAGAGTTGCTGGATTGATACCATGACGGGTCTTTTCCGTTGCTGCACTCTTGCCATTAATTATTTGCACGAAGTTGCCTTGGAAATCCATGTTCAAAAGTAGTCGAACTTTTGTGGTGTTTTTTTTCTTTCTGATTCCCCCTGAACGAAGATTGTTATTGCAGTTTGATCATGAAAAGTTGTTTACAGGCGATGACTTGGAAAAGTCCAAACTACCGCGTGTTGCGTTGTAGGTGGCAAGCTATATACGATCTAAAACGTATTGGATCTTGGTACCCCTCTCGGCATCAACCATCATGGTCCAGCGGCGTCAGGCGTCCAATCGGATGTAGAACAGATCTCCCATAGCGGGCGACTCCGCGGGACGAGTAGCCGACTTTCGCGTGCACCGCAAGCCATGCCAAGATATGCTAGGAGCTTCATTCACTTCTTCTACCTAGGTACACATCAGTGGAAGACCCGGTGACGCTGTAGTTGCACAAGCTTGAGACACGAGCAATGGCCGATGGCCATCGTGTTGCGGGTTCGGACACGATCCCAAGGCTGTTGAAAGGCCAACTGGACGCGTCCTGATGTGTACAAAATCGAGGCGCTTTGTGAAAACTCCAACTGGTAGACTTTCTGGAAATACGCACGTGTATAGAATCAAACAAGAGTAGCTTCTACCAGTCGCCGCAATGACATGAGAGATGGCGGAACGCGGCTTAATCGGCTGTATCTGGACCTACCAGTGCCCGAGATCGTGGACTACCGTCAAAATCGTAGCGCCACTCCGACGCTATTTCAGTTCGAGAAGCCTTTGAGGAGACCTTTCCCCACCACGACCCCTCCCCAATCGGCTATGCTCTGGGGTCAAGTGAGGCCCCTGCTGACCGAGCCTCTGGTACTTCAACAATTATCATCTAGGCAAATTGACTTCTCAACCAAGTGCAGCAAGGTTGATGTGAGTTCCGTGTTCAATGTGCTATTTGGAGTACCTGGAAGAACGGGTCTTGAAAGCACGGCCATCATCATCATCAGGGACGTCCTGCTGTTAGTACAT
Organism: Diaporthe vexans; assembly: GCA_021188095.1. Lineage (NCBI taxonomy): Eukaryota > Fungi > Ascomycota > Sordariomycetes > Diaporthales > Diaporthaceae > Diaporthe > Diaporthe vexans. Next base: position 3,131,955 of record JAJLLZ010000004.1, on the reverse strand, counting down.
GTGTGGTGGGACTGTTGCCGAAGCCTCTGATATACAAGCCCGGAAGCCTACCTAGGTACGATCTTAGAGCGTGAAGTAGATCCAACGAAAGATCCTTTTCCCAGCAACAATTGTTCCTGTCAACTGTGGCCTTCAAGGAAGAGCCCAGATGGTGACGGACTGAGAGATCAAAGACGGCGGCCATACCTAGATGATTTTGAAGTGGCCTTCATAAATAGGGATGTTGAATCCTCTGATTCAAACCAGTAAACCGTATAAATCACATACGCTACTAGCATGTGATGGGAGCAAGCTCAAGTTTGGAAATAGTGAGGGTTGCTCTGGCAGAATCTAAAAAGTGCCGAAACTTCACATGACTCATCATCAGATATTTAACTACCTAAGTACACAAAGTTATCCTATGAGGGACTGTTCAGCAGAGTCCTTTAAGGGGCTAGTTTCAGTAATAGTACAACATATCAGCGCCTAGAATCTCATCCTTGGCCACGTAATTTTCTTTGAAAGGATTTGGGGACACGCAAGTCCAGGATAGTTTCCCAAGGATTGCTACGCAGAAGGTGTTGACGCTACTGTTCAACAGGAAGATCCATCCTCGAAGTTCCCATCCCCGCCGGCGAGGAGAGTCTCAATCTTGGACCCCGATAGCACCAGGATTTGTAATAGTAGTCGGCCACAGGCAGAAAGTGTGAAAGAGATGAGTCTAGGTGCTGACGTGGTCCCTGTCCAGGCGGTTGGTGCCAAGAATTGGACACACAAGGAATGTGGGGGCAGATATACTCCCGTCTCTCCCCAGTCGGACGCCATTGGAGTGCCTTTCGGCGAGAAGCGTAATTGAGTCATACTGAGGAACTGCAACCCCGCCCGGCGTCTATGTGCCTCTTACTAGATACAACTGCTGGTTGACTATCAAACTGGGATCCAGCTGCCCACAACTTACACTCACTTTGTCTTCCCATCGCCTGGCCACCAATCACGGGCTTAAAATATCTAGCCAAAATGACTGATGTGCCCAACTCTGATGCGAAAGATGGACGAAGTGAAGTCAAAGACAACTATGGAGAGGTGGAATTCTCTCAGCGGGAAAATGCGGTGGGTTATAACGAGTATCTGGAGGCTCGAGAACTTGAGTTCTCCGATGCTGAGGTACGTCACTTGTGGTCCCTGTCTTGCCGGCGCGAGAGTGATCTACGGGTTTTTCAGCTGAAAAATGACATAGGCGAAAAGGGTCCGATGGAAGCTGGACCTCATTGTTCTTCCCACATTCCTCATTACACAAGCATTACAATTCATGGACAAGACATCCCTCAACTATGCCAATCTATTTGGCTACCAGGAAGCCTTGGGCCTCAAGGGCAAGGAGTTCAATTATCTCTCTGCAAGTGAGTCCCATCCGTCCCTGCCCACCCACACTATTCAGACTTTTCTACCGTGGACCAAGACTAATAATTAGCCATAGTGGTCTATGCCGGCTACTTTTTTGGGCAGTACCCTTGTGGCTGGTTGATTGGAAGATATCCCGCTCAGAAGGTCATTGCCACTAGCGTTTTACTTTGGGGCCTGATGGTCATTCTTATGACCCAAAGTCGTGACTATTCAAGCGCCTGTGAGGACCACCCTTCATTACCTGCTTTCACACAAACGTTTGCTGACTCGTACTTCAGTGGCCGTACGCTGTATGTGAGACCTAGAATCGCATCATCGGCGAGTGTATAAGCTGATCGTCTACAGTCATCATGGGTGTCTTTGAGGCTGCCGTCACTCCGCAAGTTGCCATTATTCAGCGTTGACCCCCATGCGGTGGTTTTGAATAGATACTAATTCGTGCCAGTGGTCTGACTCTAATGACAGGCTTCTGGTATACCAGGCGAGAAATCCCTCTGCGACAGTGTATCTGGTACTCCTCGCTGGGCTGGGGCGGAATCGTATGTTTAATCTGGCGCTCGTTCCGTTGACATTAGGAAGATTCTGATCAAGTTCTCTTAAGATTGGCTCGTATATATCTATGGGTGTATCGAAGCTTCCCGTCGATCTCAAACCTGAGCGATGGGAATTGATCTTTTATATTGTGGGATTTTACGCCCCTTGGCCCACCTCCTGTCCGGGGTTGCGAGCTGATATCTACTCAAGCTGGGCGGTGCTACTTGCCTTTGGGCCATCGTCATCTGGACCGTGCTCCCCGACTCTCCATCCGATGCAAGGTTCTTGAACCATCGCCAACGTCTCATTGCCGTCAAAAGAGTCGCAGGCAACGAAATTGGTATCAAGAATAAGAAGTATGACACGAGCCAGACGGTCCTCGGCTTCACAGACCCCAAAACGCTTTTGCTTTTCGTTTCGGTCTTTGCTGCGTATGTTTCATGCTCTCCCTGCGGCTTCTGGGCGGTTCTCATCTGATCAATTATTCGACCCTTTACAGTGCTATTCCCAACGGGGTGGTCAACTCGTTCTCCACCATTATAATCCGGGACATGGGTTTCAGCACAACTATGACAACGCAGCTTAAGTCAGTTGGTGATGCTGTTCAGATCTTCGGTCTCATCGTTGGGGGAAGCATCATTCTCAACGTGCCCAATTGTACTTCTCAGTCACTTTCACATGGCCTGATCCCACTCTTAGCTAACAGGGACAATAGCTCGTCTCATCACAGCCACGGTTGCCAATATGATATGCACTATCTCTGCCGCTTGCATGGCGTATTTGCCACGAGACAATACCTGGGGCAGGCTGACCTGCTTTTGGTTGGTCAATGCTCAGTCTGTTGGGTTTACAGTGTCTTTGACCACCATTTCATCCAACATGGCTGGGTACACCCATCGTTCTCTGGCGAGCGCAATGGTCTTGTTAGTTGCATCACAACAATGATTACCCATAGCTAACGGTTCACAGCACCGCCTACTGCTGGGGCAACTTTGCGGGCCCTTTCGTCGTAGACCCAGAGGAAGCCCCTGACTTCCGAGGCGCCACCATTGGGCTGCTTGTTGGATACACCATCAAATTATTCTGTCATCTGGGACTTCTTGGTAAATACGCACCGTCTTCTGTTTACTTAGAATTGTTCAACAGCTTATCTCCCAAGTCTATATGTTCTCGGTCAACAGGTACCGCAACAAAACGCATGGTCCGCCTCACAAGGAGAGGAGTAATGAAGCCGGAATGCGGGATCAGACTGAATTTGAGAACAAGGACTTTAGATACGTATTATAAGTCTGCAGGATTGAGGTTCTATGATTCAACTCCATGTGAAAGGGCTTGCGCTCTTTGGCAGTGGCCAGAATCGGTATTGACCAGGGTAGAGAGCTCAAAATATACATGGAAAGAGAGAAGTCATTTGCGATGGAAATCTCTGCCCTTATTGGAGACGAGAAGGGAGTAAATTAGTGCATCACCTCCGTTGTGTCCTGTACAAGATATGCGCTCGAGCTTCGTGTATCAGTCAAGCTGTCGAAATTGACGATCAATGTGACCCCAAACATATGTACCCTAGGGTAAGATTAAGAAGCGGTGGCATGGGTCAAGTGGATTGTCTTCTGTGGTGGATACATCCCAGAAATTATTTTTCTACATAAGGGCGGGCCCTCGGCGAGGTAGTGGCCGGCGAATCCTGTCCCAAGAGAGATACTTACCAGACCCTAGTTGAGCAGGCCCAGTTCCCTTGGATAGGAATACCCCCACACTGGCCGAGCGGTTGTTTCAGCCCAGAAGCGAGGGATGCCTGAGCTGAACATCTAATAAGCATTTGTGTTACCGGAGATGTGAGATTCACCGCGGCAATAATTGGGGCGCAAGCGCGTCTAGAGGTCGCACGAGCTGCCAGCCTGCTTGGTAGCCCTTCAGGAGCACATCGAGGGTGGGCTGCACCAAGCTTCGCCACTCATACTGTCAGCCGAAGATTGCATGGTGGTGGCGTTGCCGTCAGTTTTAGTACACAGTAGTTGCTATAGCTGTCTCTTTCTGTGCTACTCCACTTGCCATTCTTAGGAATGGCAGCCACCTCTACGCAAGAAATCAAATTCGTCATCTCAGATGCGTGACTTTTTACTCTTATGAGGGCCGTCCAACTCGATCTACGCAAGGCTTAGTTGTCCGAAATTATACAGAAGCAGAAGCAAAAGATGCATGTTGCTGCACTGACGTGAGACTCCAATGTTTTGCGTGGAACGGCCTGAACAAGAGCAAGCGAGATGCTCTCATTTCTTATGGAAGATGCTGTGATACCTATGGAGCACACAGCCTTAATCAGCCCAAGACATTGACATTTGTATCACTTGTCCTCGGTCTGAAAATAAAGATCCATCCGCCGCGGAGCCCGAGAATTGTTTGAAAATTTTGTCAAATACCCAGGTACGTACGTTCACTAGTCTCATATACTAGGTGAAACGACACCTATTCTCCATCAAATCCATTTCCGTTCAAATTCGGCTCAATTCAAGGACTAATACCGTCATACCGAGTCCACCATAACCTCGGAAGCGAAACGTTTGCAACGATGCCATTCAGACAAAGACTCCGAGCACTGAGACAGGTTTTCATCTTGCCCGAGGAATTCGACCAACCTGTCTCGCGCTTTCTTCATCCCTCAGTCCTCCGGTTCGTGTTCGTAGTCTTCGTCGCCGCCAGCACGGGCACATTCGCAGCATCGTGGCGCGCTGCGCCTGACGGGAGCACCTACGACAGCGGCTTCTTCAATCTCCTGAGTCAGAGCTTCCTAACTCTGCTGGCAAGTTGGTGTACCGTGCACCCTGTCCTACACGACCATTTCAGCAAGCGTCGCTCTCGCGTCGAGCTTCCCGCCCCCACTGTGGTCTTCATTCTCTGTTTTGTCGCGACAGTCTGTGCGGCGGTGGCAGCGCCGATTGCCTACGCTCAGACGATTGATCGTAAATCAGCTGAGAATATCGGCAACACGATGAATTTTGTCTCGGCCTTCTTCGCGGTAGTTACTGCGAATCAACTTGCCAGGGGAGTTATGTGCATCACGGATTGAGCGGTCGGTATTCTTTCAGGTTGCTATGACAGCGGAGGCATAAGCTATAAATGGGGGAGAATTGGCCATCGGCAATGGGTTAAATAGTCTGAGTCACATCTTCAGATTTGATAGAATACATAAGACACATCCATCTAAAGTAAATTCTGTCATGTCCCAATATATCGAAACAACTTGGGGCTCGCCCAAGACCAGCCTCCTAACATCTTCGTCCACAACATGACTGTTCGCGTCTATGCAACGTTCTCAAAGCTGTGAAAATATGGATATTAGTTGACGCTATCCTGACATTGGGTACTGTAAGTACTTACTAGAAGACAGTAGGGTTTGTTGCATCCTCGCCCCCGAAACCGAGCAGTTTGAACTTTCCCTGTGCCCCGTCCAGGAATATCATTTCGTCCTCGCTGAATCCCAGGGTAGCGGGACTGATGTATTTTCCAAAACGTGATTTGATGACAAACAGCCTTGGTCCAAAAGTGAAGAAACTACCAAAATTTATCAGAGTCATTGAAATAAAAGGTCGTTCTGGAAAAATACTAACCCTTGCCTTTGTAAGCCTGGAGTAGTAGCCATCAGGTCTCTGAAGGGTGATCCAGTCTTTGGGTCCCACGAGTCTCTATTTACCACCAGATCTATGTCTTGACTGTCAGCTTCAATTCAGCCACGGATCACAACTCGGGGCTTGCTTACCGCGAACATCATACACTCCTGCCTCGCCCGAGCTACCAGCCCGGAAGTTAACAAGCATGTCGAGCGTTTCAGCATTCAGAGTTGTCCGCCTGAGTACCGTGCCCTCAAAATTTGGAATCTTGTCAACTGCGGTTCGTAGGAGATCCGGCTTGATTGTGTAGTAAGCTGCCCACTCCTGGATCGCGACTTTTTCCTCATCCGTGAGACCAAACTGGGTCTGGAAATCCTGGGTGATGGCTTTCTTGCCACCAAGCCCGTCCATATCGGCTATCCTGTCGTTATATGTCTTGAGTTCGGGATCTGTGAAGGGCGCTTCGGAGTCTCTTCCAGACGTCATAAAAGTAGAAAACTCGTTGTTGAGATCATCCAGTAGAGTTTTCTCCTCCGCCGTCAAACTTCCGCCCGGGGTCACGACCTTCGGAGCTGCTGGCTCTGGCGCTGGAGGATCTGCTGGTTGGGGTGTTCCAGGTACCACTTCGTCGTCTGACAGGTCCGAATCCGAGTCAGAGTACGAGTAGGAGGAACATGCCACCTCTAGGCTGCCAGCCCTCCTGACAGCGGCACCGGTGATTCTGTTGCAGTTCCGGAAGCCTGATCAATTGTTAGTATTACGTCTCGGCAGATAGGTATCGAGATACGATTTACCAGTCTCTTCTGCTGTCTTCAGCGTAGAAGCAGCTTCTTCCTCAGATGCAAAAGCAACAGCCTCTCCCTTTGGACCAACTTTGGATATTTTGACAGTCGAGCTTCCTTCCACTGCTTCCAAGACGGTCCCTCCAGTAACTGCTTTAGACTTGAACAACCCTCCAAGCCTGGCCCATGTCTCAGGTGCCATGGCCTCGGCTGCTTTGAGTGCATCAGCAACTGGCATGAGCAACGTGATGATGTCGGCAGTAATGCCACCAGCCTGCTCGATCTTCCCGTTATATTCCACAGTTGGGGCCTCGGCTTCGTGTATCTTCCAGATGGATTTGCATTTCTTGGCCAGGAAGTCGTTGTTGAGCGCGCCTGATAATCCAACGCACAGAATCTCTGCGTTCTCGATGCAGTCTTGTGCCAACATTTTGACTGTTCTTGAGACCTGGTTAAGCAACGACTTCACCATACCTACATTTTGGTTTGTTAGACCTCTTCCAGCGGAAAATGTTTGGGCTTGTGCTGCATACCTATGATGAACTGCTCTGCAGCATGATCCCAGTCTTCCTTCGGGAATATAGAATCCCTGTTCTGCCTCCCGATGAGCTCCTCAGAACGCTTCGAAGAGGAGCTACCATTCCCGGAACTGACGGGGAATTTGATACCAGCAAACAGATCCGAGGCACAAGCCGCGCCGCTGGGGTTCGCAATACAAGGGCCTAAGGGTATAGCTCTGGCGCAGGCCTCCAAGGACGAATTGGCGTCAGATAGTGGGATCCCGGCCGTCGCACTGCTATCCACCAGATCAGCGCAAAAGGCCGGAAGATAGTGCAAGATACAGTCCGTCTGCTCCGGATCCGTGTCACACCCTGCTGGTGCACCGTTGAATGCCGTAGCAATGATACAATCCATCGAATTAAAATTGGGCGACCCGTCGGCTGTAACGCATCCAGGGAGCTGGACGACTGGAGTGAAGGTGCCTGATGAGGGAACAGCAGCTGTTGTCAAATTCGAACGCTGGCTGCTTGACACGTAATTCCCGTCTGGAATAACAAGCTCGGAGGATTCAGCGTCGTAGAAGCAAAACAGGGAGTCGCCCCCATTGTCTTGAGCCAGCAGCTGCCCATCTCCTCCCGACGGCGGTACGGGAGTGTCCATGGAGTGGGTGAGAATGGAGGAAGAATTCACAGGATTATTGGATCGGATGGTGTCAACCTGAAGAGTTGTTAGTCATAGCTTTGTGTTGTTTACAAATCAAGACAATACCCAAAAGATTTGAGGGTCAGACCCGTCGCAATTACCAACACCGATAGTGTTGTTCTCAGTCTGCCAACAACCCCCGCCCGAACCCAGTGGCTCGGCCAGCTTGATATTTGTAAAGGTTGTCGAATCGTAGCGAGTGCCAGCGACGCTGTGGAATCCATTGGTAATGTAGAACGAAGTCACAGCCCCGGCAGGCTGACTGGCACCGGTTGCAACAACCGTGCCATCAGACCAAACTTGCCAATAGGCGGTGTCTGAAGTTGGCGCTGCATCGGGACAGGAGTCTTCGACTGTACCGAACACTGTCAGGCGCGTGGCTATTGTCTTTTGCAATGTTAATTCTAAAATTGACTCATTACAAGACTCGTCGAGTGACATACCCAATTCAGTCTCGCTGCGACCAGTTCATTCAAAGCGATAGCCGCGAGAAGAGCTCGAAAGACGAAGTGAGCCATTCTGCGCAAGTGCGCTGCGTCGAAGGAGGCGCGTTGGAGCGGAAACAATAAGTCACCTCCTTCAAGTACAACAATAAATGAGTGGAACGGCCAAAAGAGAATCTGGAGAGATACTGGCCTAGTCAGACGAGGTAAAAGATTGGACGGGTCGGTGACCACGAAGGAAGTGACGGTGATTGAGATCGAGCATTTCCTACGAGACTGGCGCAGACAACGATATGCATATATGTATGCTCGTAAGGCGACCAGGAGACTCTCTATTCTTAGCGGTCTTGGTACCCTTTTCTGGGCCACAAATCTACTTCACGCAAAGTGATGGGTGATGTGAGCCGCCAAGAGGCGACTGTGCCTCTGATAGCCCTCGATTCGTGGAGGCGCAGGGGATCACCTAAGCCAAAGACGGTTGACATATGGCCAACACAAGCCCTTGGGTCCACCAAGCTACCCTTAAATTCACCCATTCTTTGGCTGCCAACGGCCACTTCTACAACGTTGGCTAGAGCTGGCTAATTGAGTTTGATTGTGCCAGTAGCGCTGTTCAGGCGGGCCAAAATAACTCGTTAGGCTGCCGAGGGAGGTATAGCGCAACTTATGCGGCTGTGAGCCGATCCCCAACGCCATCAAGCTCAAACACAGCGACGAGTCGCTTAGGGCTTGGTAGGCAGTCTGTTTTAACCCCAGATTTTAACTCATACCTAGGTAGTATATTTGGGTACCACCTTCGATAAAGTTCGAGCGGTCTGGACCCTGTGGTGTTAGTGCTTTATCTTAGACAAGGCAAGTCTGCACGTAGGATCAACCAGGTGCAGCATTAGAGCCTGCACCCAGGCGCACGTTGTGGAAAAGTCTTGTTCCTCATAACGCCAATTGCAACCTCGCTGTACGGGGCTACATCACTACGCAATGATGGTTCGATTTAACGGGATACCTAGTCATGCTCCCGCCTTGACGATGCCATCATCCCTCCTCCGTCTACAACCCCAGCGCGGAGCTTGCCAGCGACCTGCCACATACAAGGAACTTGCCGATGCTGAAGCGATTCCACAGCTCGACGCGATCCCCGGACTCCGGAAGCTTCCCAACTCGACCCATCCCATGCCCCGCAACTCCGTCATGCCCAGCCCATGTGGATGGAAGCGGACAACGGACTGACTCGGAACCCGGGAGTTTTCTGCCGCTGCGCCTGGGCTACCTGGAAAAGGAATCACCCTCGCTTCTCTTTAGGATCCATGACCCTGTATAGTCTGTGGGGGCTCTGGCCTTCTCGGGCCTACGGCTTATACCAACGTCTAGTGGATCAAACCATTGGCCCGTGGCAGTTTCCACGCACGTCTTGATCAACCTCGGGCTGTTCACACCCGGGCTTCATAACTTCGAGCCTCACACTCAAGGCTGAGACTGGGAAGAAATTACCTGATATGAATTCGACCGCGGGGATGCTGAAACCATCGTAGGCAAGCCGGATGACCTGTTGAACACTGCCAAAAGGGAGCATGGATGCATTCACTGGCTTCGTTGTTTCGAAATGATCACGTTTAACGTATTCGAGAAGACGTAAGTGCTTGCACGTGTCGCTTTCAAGAAAGTGGAATTGTCAGTGGTAGTCATAAGTTCCCGCACCATGATTTCCCAAGGGTTTACAACTGGCGATAGAACGCCAACAACTTTCCCGCTCCGATCTCCCACTGAACATCGTTTTGCATGTGATGTCCTGCAGATGGCACAACGGCAAGTCGCACACCATCTGCATCAGTATCGACGCCCTGTTCTGGACTCGTTTCCCCGCCCCCCAATTGGCCCACAGGGCCATCCGATACGTCCAGCTTCTTATCCCGCGCGAGTATTCTCAACGCCTGCCGGTAAAACCCCGCCAGCTTCTCCATGACGTCCATAGTCATGAGCCTATCCCGCTCACCCGCTAGCACCATGATCCGTTGGCCGCGGCCGCCCTGGCCCCAGCCTGTAATCCTCCGTACGATGTTGGCCGCGTTGGCGAAGGGCACCATCATGCCGAGGGGCCAGAGGAAGGACTCGTAAGCATTGATATACGTCTGGAAACGCGCCACATACGAGTCCGGGACCGCGTCGCTGAAGAACACCCGACGGGTGAGGGCTGGGTGTGAGAGCGGGCTGTTGGGATGCCAGCCGTGGAACAGCATCCTCAGCGAGAACCACGGATCCAGCAGCCACCAGTTGATATAGACTTTCATCCTGCAGAACGAAGTCGATCGTCAGTCAGAGTATACACGACGATGCACAGCGGCGAAGAGACTCACGATCCAAAACCCGGCACAGCACCCATAAGAACCAACCCCCTAACACCAATGTCCCTTTCGGACAAGACAAACTGGCTCAGCCCGCCTCCACTACTATGCCCGCAGAGCACGACCTGCGCACCACCCTCCCGCTCCTCAGCGAACCTGATCCCCGCAACGAGGTCGTCCGCCAGCGCGGACTTGGTCGTCCCGTACACCATGCGCAGGAAGGACGGGTGCCAGCTCTCGCCGTGGCCACGGAGGGAGATGGCGTAGCAGGGGACGCCGCGCGACGAGAGGTACTGCATGTACTCGAGCCACACCCAGGCGCTGCCCATGCCGCCGTGGACGAAGAAGATAGGGGGTGCCGCGGGCTTGTGGTCAGCTGCGGATCCGCTCGGTGCTGCGTGCAGGATCTCGATCGGCCCCCCTGCTGTCTGCATGAAGAGGCGCTCGACGCCCTTGGGAAGGGCGGCCGGTGGGCCGTCTGGCTTCCTCCAACGGAGCCATTGGTAGCTGAGGTTGAAATTGATCATCTGTGAGTATGTTTGGATCAAAAAATAATGGGTTCTGCTTTCTTTCGGACTGTGTGTTGAACCTTTAGTCAAGGTGAGCTCTCAAAGAGCAGCTTAAACACCACTTATGCTGCCGTGTAGTTGAGCGGCTCAGGTGTTGTGACTAAGCTGTAGCCCGGTGACTCAGGCCTTTTTCCCGAAGAATTATCGGCCAGCTGAAACCTCACGGGCATTCCAAGAAGCTTCGACGACGCGGCTAATTGTCGCGTGGCGCTTTGGTGGCTTCCGAAGTTGTTTAACGAGTAGTGGCTTGGCGGCTGTACTTCACGCTACGCTACCGGGTTTGCCCGTTCATTCTTTACTCGCAAGACACACGAGTGCGCAAGGCACTCCTTGGAGTCAATTGGAAGATTCAGGAGTTAGTCGATGGTGAAATTGGCAAAACCTGGACACACAACTTTGTGTCCGGGTAAGTAGTGGGAGTGTTGTTCATGACTTCCCAGCAGTGCCTTTAGACTTCGCGAGACCTACGTGGCGACTTAATGATGAAGGATATGTTGGAAGTTGCACGAGACGTGTGGGGTGTGTACCTAATTAAGAAGTGTTCTCGCCGAATATCATAGAGGATGGCAATATCAGATGGGAAAGCCCACCGAAGTACCTAGGTATCCAGGTGTCGCGTATTTTCTCGCTTCGTCAAAAGTGTACAATGCACAGCTAAATTGCGCTCGTCCTTCTTCAAAGCCTTGCCCTGAGTTTCCAGGCTCACGGCTTACGCTCGAGCAGTGACGCGCACAAGATTGACTGAGATAAAAAAGCCAGAGTCCATACGAGGAACAATGCCTCCGCACGCGTGTAGAGCAGCTTCGCGCTCTCTTCAATATGTTTCTCAATATCCAAGAACACTACCCTATGAATCCCTGTCAGTACACAGACCGCATGCAGAATCCAAGTAAGCATTTCCCATTTAGGGAGTCGATGAGCCTACCCTGGATAGGACTGGCGCGTCTCTTTGCTTTGATCATACGAGAGACAGTGAGCAAAATGTCGCATCAGCAAGGGAGCGGTCCGGCCCCCTGGATATGGAAGCGAGGTCACACAGCCCGTCTCAGATATCAGTCAGTCATACTGTGGCGGTGAAGGCTCCCACCGCACATAATATTATCCTGTCATTCAGGCACAACTAACAGCACCGGTCAACTGGATAGAGTCCATAACAGATTTCCCGACAGCCCATCGGGTATTGAAAATGATTGCCCTAATAAGCGAAGAGTCATGGAAGTAAGTGAGCGTAATCGTGCTGGAAAAACAGCGGAGAACAACGAAGACCGTTGGGAGTAAGCCACCGCAGGCAAGTGCCGGCTCATCAGAGACATGGCGCACGTTGAGTCGCATACCGCCTCTTTCTTTGCCTTATACTACAAGGTATTGATCACTGTGAAGCTCGCAATTTTGGAACACACAGTTGCAATGCCGCGTAATACCGTAATTCCAGCTGCGGTGATCGTGGTCCGCCGTAGTGAGGTGACGATAGAATTACTTGTGACAAGCTATAGAAGGAGGCCTGGAGGTTGTGAAGAAATAGCCCTGTCGACAGTGGCGCACTACACTCGCAAGGTACTTGTGCCAACCTCTCCCATCCATAGCGTAGTGGACTGTCGTCAGTCGAGGACAATGACACCGTGCAGATACGCGTACAGCGCCACAGCGCGTAACTCGCCATTCAGCCCCACAGGGACCATGCGCGGGCCTTTCCCTCTGACGTCTTCGAAATCGCCGGGCTCGACAGCGTTCACAGCTCCTGCATGCCATAAGGATGCGTCGAAAGTGGAAGTTAACAGGCTCAACGGCGCTCAAGTACGACAGATCGGAGTGCTGGGCCGTTATGTGGAACCGAACAAGCAGATTACCCTCGGTGCCGATCTCCCCAGTGTCATCTTCGAGCTTCTTGGGTACCATCAGTCTGCAATGAAATGTCGCTTGCCCTTGCAACGTCGTGGTCGGCCTGTCGGCTTGAGTACTGCCGGCGCTAGAAGGGGACGAAATGGAGGGGCGCCACGGGATCTGCATCATGCATGGCACAGGCATTATCCTGTCAGGAAGACTAGCTCCCGAGATCCTTGCCTAGATCACCCGGCCTCGAGAGACAAAAATTCACCACGCAGCCCGCGATGGTCACACCCCCAGCCGTGCTTACTGCCAAATTCATATTTCCGAATCCATATACCGGAGCGATCAAGGTTGGCCGCCATCTTGGCGCGGGAATCGATGGGTGGTGGGATCGAAAAGGTTTGCACCAGACTTCAGGCAAGAACCACGATTGGGTCTGTTGTGCCACGGTGTCTCAGACACAACATAAAGGTCCCCGCCGCGCCTATCTGCCTTCAACGGGGCTCTTACCCGGACCGTTGCTCGAAATGACGCTCGGGAAGGGGTCTACTGTCTTGCCCGTAGGGCCGAAGCGAAGGTCAATCTTGGTGAACCTCCGATCAAAATCTAGAAGGACGACTTCCGTCGAGCTCGTCTCAAGGGTTGTAATGGCAAAGAAGGCACAGACAATGTGATGATTCACCGCAGCTGTCGAATGGTACAGCTCCTCACTTGATGGCGCACCCGTGGCGCACAGCGTAGGATTCAAACCTCCTGATGGTGGCGAGGTACCCTTGACGGTTCCCATGGCCAAATGACGGACACGGTCCAGGCCCAGGCGATGCAGGCCCGAGGGGACGGTGCTCGTGCCGGGCAACGGAGTACAAATGAGGTCTACCTGGCTTTGCAACGAGGCAAAATCTCAGCAGCCTGTGACGTGGCTGTCCCCTTGATGCATCTGCAGCAAATTGCACATTCTGAGCCGATGTGTGGACGCGGGATGGTCAGCTCGGCCACCCGAAGAAGAGGATCTCTGGGAAGTGGAATCTCAGCGACGTGACGGCTCGTTGGGCGAGGTGGAAGCAGTTTAGGACATGAGAGAACACTACTTAGACCGGAGACAGGGAACAAGGCACGCGTCTCTGAGGTCCGAGTAGCGCCCATTTACATGACTTGTGAAGTAGGCCATCCGTCGCGAAACCCGCATTCTCGCCGTGGGGGTGTCGGCGATCAACGAGCATGCAAGGCGTGCATATCAAAACGCATGATCCCCTGGTTGCGCCGGCACTCTGGTCATCGATCCGAGTAGGCTGGTGAGATCTATGTCGCGATGTCCGGCCCGAACCGCACGAATCGTCATTGTCGCCTGGATAGAAAGATAACAGTCGTCAGACCCCCGTAGCGTGCGGCTTTTATCGTGGCTGTTGGCTCGTCATACCTGACAAGAGAGAGGGAATAACTGGTGCGTGCAGTGAGCCCCGGGCAGCAGCAGCCGAAGCAGCAGGCACGACTCATGGCATTGCCTGGTTGATGGAGCACGACAGCTGCCAGTGAGGACAGTTTGTCTGTCCTTTTTGTATTGCTGTGTGTTGATGCGACGTGGCACTACCTGGTGCGTGCCTGCGAATCTGCCACTCAGGTCGATGAACCACAGACCTGGCTAGAGAATGTGAAGTGCGTGCATTTAGAGATGGCTGCAAGAAGAATTTCATCATGGTGTTTGGATGATCATTTTGAAGTTGGCGATGGCGATCCTTACCAGTTTGGGGCTGCGATGGACGGCGTTACAGTCAAGAGACAGAGCTTGCTGCGTTTGATCGCTTGAACACAATGCGATCTGCCGTGCATGCTGCAGAACTGGATGTTGGACTAGGTACTTGGGATGGTCTGGCTGTCTGGCTGTCCTTCAGCCTGTGTGGTAATGCGGATCAGTGCAAAGCAGGATGAGAGGATCGGTTGGTGACAGTGGGAATTGGGGGAGATCATCGGCAGTCGGCCAATGGAATGGCACATAAACCAAGACGGCGAAAAACCCAAAGGCTAAGGAGCTGTCAGGACTCAGGAGCACCCTGGTTCTGGCCTGTCGGGCCTGTCTGTCTGGTCGGTCTGGCTTGGCCCTTTCCCCCATCCCCCACCCCTCACCCTCTCCTCCCACAACGTACCAGCAGTACCTAGGTACTCCATACTGGGACGACCCCCCTAAGCATCTGTCAAGAGCCAGGGAAGCTCTGGGCCCATGTCAGACAGCAGCACTGCCAGTCAGCGAGGCTCGCCAATAGGGCGGCGGCCCGCTCCGACAGCTGGGTGGTCCTCGCTAAGGCGCGTTGCCCCTCTTTGGGGCAAGGCTGTCGGAAAAGTGGTCTGATTCTGATGGTAAAATCGCCTGGTTTTTTGCACCCATTTCGTGACATGTCTGTCTGGTCTGTCTGGCTTTTCCGCAGCTGCTGCCGTCTGTTGACCAGCGGCAGCGGCAGCGGAAGCCAGGCAAACAGAGAACAGCAGGGCAGGGACTAACAGCTGGCTCGCAGTTGCTCTCTTTTACTTGCTCACCCTCACTTCTCCTGCCTACTCAGGGTAGCAGTCACAGTGTCTCCCTCTCCCTGTACCACAGGACTCAATCACCAAATCAGGCCATTCCTGACAGCTTCTAACAGCGTCCATCCGCCCATCCGTGCTGGTTGACGTGCCGTCCCTCCCCAACCACAGAACCACCAATCGTCCAATCCAATCCAACCCAACCGGGAGCCCCACGTAGGAAGGCACTCACCCAACCTACCACCTCTCACACCCTCGCACAAGCACTCAGACAGACAAGCCGTCTCACTGCTCACTCACGCACTCACTCACCCGCCCACTCTCTCAACCTCACTGCAGCATCCGTGGCCCCGGGAGCTCTTGTGCGCCCCTCCTTCTTCGACCTCGTGCCGCCCGCCCAGGCAGTCTCGGATCTACCTGCCAACATCGTCAGTCGATGCACATGCGCACTGCAGCAGCAGCAGACCACGGGCATTGGCATTGGCATTAACACCGACACCGTTGACCTCGAACATCACACTCATTACCTACTACCACTCCTGCTTGATACCTGCGTATGTATAGCCCCCAGTCCAGTCCGGGCCAGGCCAGGCCAGTGCCATAACGGTACACCTGTCTCCATCCTCCTGCAGCAGCCATACCAAAATCCAATCCCCCCATACAAGCAGCTGGTTGATTGACTTTAGCATACCACGCAGATCACTGCCTCCCTCAGCCGTCACACGTTCGCCTTTCTCCTTCACCACACGCCCCAGGACTACCACTACGCGCCTTATCAGTCTCCTGACTGCTCACTTCTGGCCCCATCTCGCCTGTTGACCTCGTCACAGCGTTGCCCTCTGCCCTGTGCTTCTGCCCTGCCGTATACCCTCAGCCACTGCCTCACACTGGCGACTGGCACTGTCTGACCAAAACTTGCTCTCCGAGAGTGGTCAAGGAGTGGCGGGCACTGCTCCCCCATCCGAGAACCGTCGAGACCCTGCCCAGGGGTCAGCCCCCAACAATCCTGACATTCCATATTGAATCCATCCTAGGCGCCCAGTCATGACATAGAGACGAGCATCTCTGCTTCTAAGGCCTTGATCGCATTTTATTCAGTCTTACAACTGATATCCCATCGATTGACTGGATCAAAAAACACTTACCCGCGTCCCACCACCCACTTCCGCTGCGCTGGCATCCGAGTCTTCTAGGACTTGCTGCCTTTGCGCCGTGCCCGCACCAACTTTTTTGTCTCGGCGTCTCATCAAATCAAAAAGTCATACGATACTAAACCCAGGTCCCTGACCTGCGTGCCATGCCCGGCGAATAATCATGGACCCCAACCTCCTCAGACACATCGAGTACTTTCTCGAGCCAAATGGCCAAGTAAGGTCAACCAACCGCCCCTTTCCTTCCCCTCCCGAGCCCCTCCTAGAAACATGATCGCCGCCCTCGGGAGACTCATGCCTATCCGGCCGCACTTCACCGGTGCTGACCAGTCGCAGACAGAAGACCTGGAAAGCCAACAGCAGCGCCGCTTCAACCAGGCAGCGGCAACCAACAACTCGGCACAAAATTTCTGGGACATCGCCGGCCTGCCGTCTGACTCGGGCCTCGGGTCCCCGGTGAGCGCTCCAGGCGGCCTGAACTTTGACGCCTTTGGACAGTCGTCGAACCAGCCCAACAGGACACAGCAGCGCCAGCAGATGCTTGGCCAGGGCTCCAGGGTAATCCTGCCACCCCGAGCGCCAAAGCCCAAGACCGGCCATGAAAGAAAAAGAACGAAATTGAGCACGGAGTCCACCCCTTTCGATAACGTCGACTACTGGATCCAGTTCGACAATGAGGAGGGCGCCGGGGAGACTGGCGGTTCGGACCTGAGCCACCAGAAAGGCAAGGAGGCCCAACAGCAGCAACAGCAGCAGCAGCAGCAGCGGTAAGCTCCTCCTCGAGCCACCGGTGGGAATGGACAAGCATCAAGGTGACCGACCTTCCCGCCGATGTGTGAGACACATAGCCGCTCTCCCTGGCGCCCACCGGGCAGAGCCGCACTGGTGTGGCGTGACTGACACGTGTTGAGATAAAAGACCCAAGATGCAGCACGCGCAGACCGAACCATCATCCATACCAACTCTCCGAACTGTCGAGCAACAGCAGCAGCAGCAGCAGCAACAGCAGGCGCGGCACCGCCAACAATCAAGCGTAGGTTCTGCACAGCCAGGGCCGAGCAACCCCCGGCGGAGACAGATGCGACCAGAGGACTTGTTCGACGACAGCGCCCTGGACTACGCATTATCCGAGGAAGGCGACATGACGACCGAGGACTTCTCTACGATGAACCTCGCCGATCAGATGTCTAATATCGACACGATGCCCCCCTCCGAGGTGCCTCCCCGCGAGGGACTGTACTCGACGCCATTGAGCTGGGAGAAGCCGCAGCCGGGCCTGCGATTAGACTCCCTGATCAGCACCCAGAATCCACAGCAGCTTAACGAGGACGAGCAACGGCGGCTCATAGCCATAGCCATGAATACTGGACCGATGATGGGAGGTCTAGGCTCGGGACAGTTTGGGATGGGAGGAGGAAACAGGGGCTACGTATCGGGTAGCGGGCTACACGCGACACTGGGCTCGGGCCTGAGTCTCGGAGGGATGGGTGGGATGGGACTGGGCCCGCTAGGCAACGGGATGGGCAGCTTAGGTTTCGGGCAGATCACCGACGACGCCCCGCTGCTGCGGCCCGAGACGCCCGCCGTCGCGAAACCGCCGCAGAAACAATTCTCCCGGGAGAACACCGAGAAAAGCGGTGGCGGTGACGAGAAAGGCAAGGGGAAAGAGAAGGAATCTACTGGGGATGCCAAGGGCAAGGGCAAGTCTGGCGACCGGACCGCCCACAACGACATCGAGCGCAAATATCGCACGAACCTTAAGGACAGGATTTCCGAGCTGCGAGACGCCGTGCCCGCACTACGCACCATCCAGGAAGGCGTTGTCGACGAGGGCGACGAGGCCAACGGGCCGGCGAGGCCGAAAGTTAGCAAGGTGAGTTGTGCAAATGCTGCATCTGGATGAGCAACCAGGGCAAAACTATCACTGGGAAGGGGTTATGGGAAGAATGAGACTGACAAGTGACGGCAATTATAGGGCACGGTCCTCACCAAGGCGACAGAGTACATTAGCTATTTGGAAAAGAAGAACAGGGCCATCATGGCGCAACATCAGCAGCTGTCGCGCCGGCTCGCGGCCTTCGAGCAGCTGCTCAGCCAGACAGCGCGGCCGTCCTTCCAGATGCCCAATTACAGCAGGACGCTCTTCGACCCACGCGCCTTCTGTTAAGCACGGCCTTGCCGGCGAAGCGCCAGATGAACAGAGAATTCGAAGGAGGAAAATTTGCATGCGGCTATACACCAATCTCCGCTGATATGAAAAACATAGCCACCGGCGTTGTCACACTGATTTGGTCCGCGCGCGACCGGGGTTATCGAGGACAGGAATTGAGCGTGGACGGACAGGAGGGTCTGGGCTGACTGAATTTGCGGGCGGCCGACTCCTTTTAAATGATATGAAAATAATCTCTTGCTGCTATTGTTTGTCTTTCTTGGCTTTATTTTCTCTCCATCGGCCTACCGCGAAGAAAGAACGCGCAGAACTGGACGAAAGAAACCTCTCGCTCATAGACTCTCCTCTATTTTTTTTTTACTAAAGCAAGCAAGCAAGAAAAGCATGCGAGCGCGCATATCGGCACGACGGCATCTGACGGGACGAAGTCATGATCTTGCCTGTCTGTATATATATCTCTATACCTCCTTTTTCTCTTTGAACACTGTTATACGCCTGCCCTGGGTTTGGGCGGGCCGGCGGCAACATCATAGACTTGGCTTTTTGACAGTTTGTGAACACGTTGGTGAGGGGTTGGGTAAATAGGTGGTGGTGAACCTCACACGGGAAATCACAGTGCACGGGATGGCATTTCAACAGATGAGCGAGAATGCGTCTCAAGACGAAGATGGGTTTAATATGTGATCGTGTCTACTTGAGGAGATGATAAGACGCCATGCAACGCTTGCTCTGGCTGTCCCCATGAAATGCATCTTGCTACCGCGGAGAGGAGGTCTGCCCTCACTGTATGGGTGTATGTACAAAATCGCTTTTAGGGCCAAGACCATCTCAATCCCTCAAAGCCTCGATATCAACAACCTCCTTCACCGCCTCCGTAGTAAGCACGATAGGCCCCGTCTCGTCCACACACACGCTATCCTCAATGCGAATGCCCATGCCGCGGAAGTGAGCCGGCCACCGCTCGTCGTCGGGAACGTAGACACCCGGCTCGATGGTGACGCAGTGTCCCGGGCGCAGGGGCACATTCCGCCCATAGCCAGGGCAGTCATGAACATCAAGCCCGACGTAGTGGCCCACGTGGTGCGGGAACAGCGCCTCG
Organism: Diaporthe vexans; assembly: GCA_021188095.1. Taxonomy (NCBI): domain Eukaryota; kingdom Fungi; phylum Ascomycota; class Sordariomycetes; order Diaporthales; family Diaporthaceae; genus Diaporthe; species Diaporthe vexans. The sequence goes on along the minus strand of JAJLLZ010000004.1, from coordinate 3,112,333 downwards.
AGGCGGCCAGACCCGTTCACCCCGACGTCGAACCCGAGGTCCGCCAGCTCCGTCCGCAGCGCCTTCTCCGTCTCGCGGTGGACCCCGTCCAGCGTCAGGCCGCTGTCGGCGCGGCACAGCGCCACCCCCTTGCGCTGGACGCGCAGCACCGCCTCGTACAGGTCGCGCTGGGCGGGGCTGAACTTGCCCGCCACGGGCCACGTGCGCGTGATGTCGGCGATGTAGGTCCCGTACTCGCCGCCCGCGTCCACGAGGACCAGCTGCGAGGGGTCGTCGTCCAGCGCCGCGTCGTTGAGCACGTAGTGGATCATGTTGGCGCGGCTGCCGCCCGCCACGACGGGGACGTAGGCGGGGCCCTCGCACCCCTCGGCCATGAACCCGTACTCCAGAAAGGCCTGCAGGTCCCGCTCGCGCGTCCAGGCCCGCCGCATCGCGTTCGTGATGGCGCGCCCGGACACGGCGCCCGCGTGGCGCATGTTGGCCACCTCGGCGGGGGACTTGATGACGCGCAGCTGGTTCGCGAGCGGCGCGAGGCGGTCGATGCCGACCTTGTGGTCCGTGGCCTGGAAGACGGTGTCGCCGAACGAGGTCAGCCGGCCGTCGGGGCCGCGGACCTCGACGTCCGTGTAGATGCGGCTGGCGCCCCGCAGCAGGGGGCTCAGGAGCTTGTTGAGCTTCTTGATGTCGCCGGTCGCGTCGGCGTTGAAGACGTCCTCGGCGGCCTGCAGGCCGCTCCAGGGGCCGGACCACTGCTCCGCGGCCGGGTCCTTGGGGCGCGCGAACAGGTGGAATGTGTAGTCGCCCAGGCTGTCGCCCGTCTTTTGGATCACCGCCACCGCCTCGGGCTCGTTGAACCCCGTGAAGTAGAGGAAGTTGGATTCTTGGCGGAAGGGGTAGAAGACGGCGCCTGAGCGCCACTTGATGTCGGCCGCGCGGAGGACGGCGATGCCGTCTCGGGGCAGCTTCTGGGCCAGGCGGGCGCGCCGGTCGAAGTACTCTTGGGCCGTTATGCCTGGTGTTACTGTGGAGGAAGAGAGGAACGGGTTACTATGCTGCGGCTGCGTTTGCTGCTGTTTGGGCTGGCTTTGAGCTGGGTGGCCTGGACGCAGGACGGGGGCACATTGGAGGGAGGCTCGGGACTGGGGAAAGGGTGTTGGCTTACATTCGCCGGGTTTGAGGATGTGAGGGTGTGTCTCGTGCACCGGCTGCCCGAACTGGAGTTGCGCCGCCGAGACGGAGGCGTAGCTCCTCGAAGCTCTGGGTGTGCTGCCGCAGGCTGCAGATCGATCGCCGCGTGATTGCCTCGACGCGAGGGATGGCAGAGTTCGGGCGCGGGAGCAGCGGGCAAGGCTCGGCGCAGCCAGAGGGCTGGCCGGCGGTATTCGTATCCTCATGATGGTTGGTGACTGGCCCGGGTGTCTTGGCCGCAGGCTGGCATCTCGACCACACGGCGGGCAGGAAAAAAAGTGGTGGTTCGATGGTCGTCGCGGAAGAGATAGAGCTGGGAAATGCGAGCGGCGTCATTGGTGCAGGGGTGGTTCGGCCGCTTCCGCAATGGGTAGGACCCTGGTCCCGCCCGCCTACACTAGATTTGGTCTGTCTGCAAGTGAATCACAAATAGATGCTCACCTATCCTGAACAATCTATATACTAGTCTCTGCTTCGACTCTTGATATTTCTTTCTTTTCGATGCAATAATGATCACTTGCACAACAGCAATCGCTGGGGAGAACAGTAGCCGGGCACAACGCGGGTTTGCCAGACTGGACGTGGACCTGGGACGAGCAACCATGTGTGTAGGCCTGGCCCGTTGGTGGGCTCAAGGATTGCTTCTCTCGACTGTTGTCGTTATATTACCCCGGGAGAAATAGAAAAGTAGCCCAAGCGTGGTAGCGATGCTAAGACATGGGAAGAGAAAGAGCTGTACCCTATGCCACCATAACCAGCCGTCGCCGCCACTTGCTCAGTCCTCATTTGCAGCCACTGTCGCGAGTACCTAGAGAGTGGCAGGACTCTTGAGGGGCGAATGTGCTTCAATAGGCATGTTCCAGACTCGCTCATGTCACGACCTTGCTATGTGATCTTAGCAGTCTCACAACCTGCGTGTCCTGCTTGACTCCATACTGTCCCAATTTCTAAGCTGTGCAATATGTAAAAGACCGCAATCGGCACAATCGAAGTGATAGAATGCAATGGTCATAATTAATAAGAGAAGTCCTCACATGGCGGCTGTGGCTGGTGATGTCTCACCTTTTCCCCGAGCCATCTCGACCCTTGGCTATTCTCGTTGAGACCATGTCTCATAACGGGACACATCTCCCAGGGCCAGATCAATTAATCGGCGTGGCATTCAGGATTTGGGGGCCATTGCTCATATATAAATCACGGTCTAGTTCAATTCTTCCCTAGACTCGACACTGGACACTCTCAGGCTAGGGATTCCTAGACCCTTTGCGAGGCGACCTGTCGACCCAGGTATTCAGTTTGCTACGCAGTGACGAGGTCGGTGATGCCCTTGCCTTGCCCGTCTAGACATCATGGGCTGGGACCAATACGATTGTGCGTGAAACATATCTCGAATGTTGGTCGTATTGTGAATATGTTATGCATGCATCCGGCAATATCGGGACCCGGGGGCATCTGAGCTTTCAGATGATAGAACCTGCACAAGGAATTCGCATTGCTGCATGAACGACAGTATTATAGAGCACAAGTTCGACGCAGGTGATTCAAAAGTGCTGAGGCCGTAACAAATTAGGCATGCACAATTCATTGTTGGTTTGCCAGTGGACTCGACGAAGGGAGCCTGCATCGATGCAGTTGGTGGCTGCAATGACCTGGCGTTGGGTAACAAACGCTATTTATTACGTTGCCCCTGGGAGCTCCGAGGAGAATGAAAAACATGTTTTCCTCGTGTTGCCCAGGCGGACGAGGGCACGCTTATATGTTCAGTCAGCAGAGGAATTCATCGTCGTCCCGTTTGTGATGGTTATGTTTGTTGCGAATGCGGCGAGATTGGAGATTGGCGACGTTGAAATGACGGGAGAAGGAGCTTACCACCTGCGCAAAGCTGTGCCAAGCCCAGGCCGGCTAGGCTGCGTCTGCTCACCAGGTAGGGTTGCCCGTTGCTGCTCCTACTGCTTTAGTGGGGCCAAAGGCCTGTGCGTGTATTTGTTGTGTCCGCTCGAGCGCCTTCCCTGGCGAGACAACGGTGGATCCCTGTCCCTTGGCCCCAGCACCGCGATTTTCCCAGGCTTGTGTTTCGCTGCAGTTGTGTGAGCGTGTGTGTGTGAGGAGAGAGTCAATCAATCCAAGCCTGTCTGAGAGCAACCTTAAGCTCAACCTTGGGAAGCTGTGCACCACCATCAACAGCCTGCACGACGACACGCCCCACGTCCACACGTCCATTCCCATTTTCCCTCCTTTTCCAGCCGTGCAAGACATTACACATCTTGGTGCCTTGTCAGACTCGTCTTCTGACCGTCTTGCCGGCCCCAATTGACTGCTCCTCTCTTCCTTCTCTCTGCCCGCGTCCTCAAGCTCCATCCCACCACACACAAAGTGCATTGAGACGCGTGCCTTCGAGGTCGGCCATCACGCTGCGTCACACCTGCACCTGCCAACACACCGGCAGTCCTTCCGCTGCGGCCATATACCCACCGTCCCACTTGCCAACACGAGCCTCCTTCTCTCGCAGGAGCAACTCTTTCGACGCGACTCGACCAGCCCCCCGCAAATAGCATGTTGACATAGACCACCACATCCTTACATGGCAGCTGTATCCATACCACCCTCGCCCATCTCCTCCTATCCCTCCATCATGTCCACCTCCACCAGCCGGGTCCCTCTGTCCTCCAACCCGAATGTCGCCAACTCGCCCATCCGAAACTCGGCCCTTGCCGCCGCCTTGAGCAAGCAGAGACAGCAGAAGAGGGCGTATGCCAGCCTGCAGAGGGAGGAGCCCTACGGACAACCACCTCCCGCGAAGAAGCAGATGCTCAATGACGGAACCGAGAAGCCTGCAAGGTCTCCCGTCAGGCAGGTTAAGGTCATCCGCCGGGACCCCACCAGGGCACACAAGGATGAGAAGACTTCACACGAGAGGGTATCCAAGTCTCAGCGGGAGGAGGAGAGGGCTCGCGTCCACCAGTGGAAAGAGGCCCAGCGCCGCAACTTTCCCGGCTTCGTCTTCTACTTCGAGAGCGTCCCCAACGACCAGAGGTCAAAGATCGTGAAGCAGTTGGCCCACTGGGGTGCTGTGAGTGCAACACGCGTCCGACCAAGAATCAAGGCCATATATGCTAACACTGCCTTAACAGCGGGAGGAGAAATTCTTCTCCAAGGACATCACTCACGTTATTACCACGCGTCCGATTCCACCTGCCAAAAAGGCGGCCTCTGGCGCCGACTCCGCCCACCACACTACGGACCAAGATAATGATCGACGCGGGCAGTATGATATGCCACGGACTATTGATCCGTCTCTGCTCAGCCGAGACACGGGTGCCAAGGATGTGAGGAGGCGACTGTTCGAGAGCGCCGGCCGCAAGCTGCCGGCCCCGGCCCCAGCCGAGGAGAACCTTCTTCGCCAGCCAACAGCTCCTCGGAAGACGGACATACTAGTGCGAGCACGGGAGATGGACAAGAAGATTTGGGCATTCAGCAAACTGGTCAAGATCCTGGAGATGCTGAATGATCCGGATCCTTTTGGGACAGCTTCTGCTCCCAAGGCCGCTGAGGAAGCCAACCTCGCACAGCTCCTTAACAAGGAACGGACCAGCGGTCCCTCTGACAGAGATCCAACTGTGGCAACCAAAGAGCTCGTCTTTTTCAAGGGGCCTTACATCTATGTCTACGACATCGAGGAGAAGCAGAAGCCCATCATGGTTAGAGAGTACGCCAAGGTTGCCGACAAGAAGGATGGGGACTGGCCACAATTCCGGTCAACTCAACACGGCCGGTGCCCCTTCGTGGAGGACGACGAGCTGAGCGAGCGGAAACGCCAGGCCGAGAAGGCTGCAAGAGACAAGGAACGCCAGGAGAGAACCGCCAAGGACGCGGCGACCACCCTGAAGCCGGCCGCCGCCGAGAGCACGAAATCTGCCGTGCCAAAGCGCACTCTCACGGAGATGGAGGATGGACACAATATCCGATCCACCTCGCGAGTTCCCGACGTTTTCGACCTCGCCAAAGCCGCCAATCCTCCTGCCATTGACTTCCACAAGCCTCAAGCCTTTACCAGCCGGGCTCGCTCCGCCCGTCTCCTTGCCGGTGAGCCGGTCGCGTCTGGTGTACAGAAGTCCAACATCACATCTGCGATCCGATCTCAGATGATCTCGTCCGCGAGCGGTATCCGCGGGGCCAAAGCAGGAACCAGCAAGGAACTCTATGGTCTGCAGCGCCAGGTGCTCGAGAAGAGCAACGCGCCCTCTGCCAACCCTACCTCCCAGGACATGAGTTCCCGTCGCCTGGCAGAGATGAGTCTTGACACAAGCAACAACCAACGTTCGGCAAGTCTTGGTGTAAGCTCGCGCAAGCTGGCCCAGATCGAAGAGCGCTCAAAGGAGCACAAGAGGACCCTTAGTGCCCCAGCCACCAAGCCTAAGAAGCGCGATATGAAGCCTGGCTACTGTGAGAACTGCCAGGACAAGTTTGCCGACTTTGACGAGGTGAGTTCTAGCCCAATCTCGCGTTCAGCTCAAGTTCTAACCAGATCATTAGCACATTCTCTCGAGGAAGCATCGAAAATTCGCCGAGAATGATGGCAATTGGGCCAAATTGGACGCACTTCTCGGTCAGCTCGAGCGGGTCCCCAAATACTCCGACGAACTCGGTGAAGAGCACTCTGACTGGTGACGGCCTCAAACCTGCGTCAAGTCCAAAACCAACTCATACCTGTACCGCAGTTCGGTCTCCATACGACCGTTGCTTAACTTGCTCTAACACATTGCTCCGGCATCAAAAAAACATATTGCACGCTGCGGCTCCTGTACTGCCCCATCGGCGTTTCATACTCCAATTTGCGGGACTTTGGACCGATTCCATTTGTTTTATTTGATTCCTGCGTTGGTAAATGCAATCCAACGCTCCTTCGAAGCATTTACGGGGATGGGAATGCGATGATACCTCATCATGAGACACGTTACTGCAACACATTTTGTCGCCTTTCTTTTGGCCCGCTCACCCGCACTTTATTTGTGATGCATGCTTCGTGCGGAGCATGAGTGGAATTCGACAGGCCGGAGTAGCGCGATGGTGCCGCGCACGAGGGGGGTGTTAATGGAGTTTCTTCTCGGCAGATACTTGCTTAGATTCGAACAATGGCATGGAGGGTATAGGGCGAAACGGCATGGGTCGACCTGGCCAAAAACCTCTGGTACTTGACCGTGGGGGCTTTCTGATCCCAACCAAAACCTGTCAAATGACGATCGCCTTAGCTGCACAGCAGAAGAGACGGACAGGTTGCTCGCACAGGACGAGGGTCTATGTATATTAAGCCGTATTCATATACTGTGTCGAGGATATGAACATACAATCAAGCATCTTCAATGAAGCCAGGGGAATCATCCGATCCGAGAGCTGAGGGTGACCAACAGCAGATGGACTAGCAGCTCAAGGCGCCAGTGGGGCCCATCATGTCCTCTATTCATTACCTATGAAGACCACTTCTTGCTTGCCCTACTTTGCACATCAGCACTCTGAAGCTAACAAGCCAGCCTGTGCGCAGGAATCGCTCTTAAACAGCTATGAAGCCTACGCGTCTTCCCACGCGTTCCTAGGCTTATCGATAAGTGTGGTTGTTGAGCTCCAGGGAAGCTACCCCGCGGTTACCCCAAGCCCGTCAACGTCCGCCCACATTGCTTTTAACCCACTGCCTGTCCAACATATGCGTCAGCTCTTGATCTACTTCGTTCCAACGTGACCTCGCGTCATCACACCCAAGCGGGTTCCCTCCGCCTCAATCAGCAACGACTTTCCTCACAACGCAGATCCCGCACACGAGCCACGATGTCGTCCCCACCACCGCGAACCCCGTCCTCCTCGTCGCCCGCGCCGCCAGCCGCGCAGCAGGCAGCCCAAGGCCCAACGGTAGCAACAACAGGGTCAGGCACAGGCACACCAGCGAGCCCAGGCATCCCGTCACCACCACCAGCCGACCAACAACAACCGCAAGAGGCAATGGAGGAAGACGACGACAAAGACCGCTCCCCCTCGCCCGACCTCCCCCTCACAATGACAGCCTCGCTGGTCCTGACCCAGCTCCCCCGCGACGCAGCCGCCGCCCTGGCGGAGGTGGGCACGACGTTCACACAAGAAAAAGTCATCGTGCGGTTCAAGCCCGTGGGCGGGTCGGCGCCGCCCATACCGCCGCGCCGCGAGCGGAGTAGCGTGTCTGCGACGAGCAAGTTTGAGACGGTGGTGGCGTACCTGCGGCGGACGCTGAAGGTCGCTGAGACGGATAGTTTGTTTCTTTATGTGAATTCCACGTTTGCGCCGGCGCTGGATGAGGTTGTTGGGAATCTTTGGAGGGTGAGTTGGGGCTACTCGCTTGCTACTGTGGCTCATATGACATCCGAAGCGCATCGTACTGACTTCTAGTCCCTTCGAATAGTGCTTCAAGGACTCGAACGACCAGCTTAATGTTGGGTACTCCATGACGCCCGCGTTTGGATGAATACGGAGGACAAACATAATACGATACGACACCAGGCATATGCTTGAGAGATGGTATGGAAAGAGAGCACATTGCTCCAAACAATTCAGGTCGCCTGAATTGGCTACATTACGAGTCGACCACCGCCGAACCAGACACGCTGCCGAGATTTTGGCCGAAAGTCTATCTAACAACCGAACGCCATGCATCCAACCGACACATTACCGCGAAAGGCCTCAAAACGCCTTCTCAAAAGCCTCCAGCTCCTCCTTGGTTATCGGATATGTGTGCTCCGGCGCTGGGTATGCCCGGGACTTCACCTCGTCGCGGTAGGTCTCGATGGCCTTGAGGCTCTCGGACCACACATCGCCATACTTCTTGACGAACTTGGGCAAGAACCTGCCAGGCGGGAAGTTGCCCAACATGTCGATCTGCACGAGTACCTGGCCGGAGCAGCCATTCCCGGCGCCGATACCGATGGTAGGGACCGACAGCTTGGACGTGATGAGGCCAGCGACCTCGGCTGGAACGGCTTCCAAGACCATGCCGAACGCGCCCGCCTCTTGGACCGCGAGCGCGTCCTCGAGAACCTTGGCCGCGCCAGCTGCTGTCTTGCCCTGCACCCTGAAGCCGCCGAGCGCGTTCTGCCGTTGCGGCGTCAGTCCCACGTGCGCCAGGACGGGGATCCCCGCGGAGGTTATGCGCTTGATGGTGGGCGCCATCTCGCTGCCGCCCTCGAGCTTGACGCCCTGCACCCGGCCGGTCTTGATGAAGCGGATGGCGGTCTCGAGGGCCTGTTCTGGGGATACCTCGTACGAGCCCATGGGCAGGTCACCGACCTTTACTCATGTTAGTAAGGATAACTAGTTGGGGATTGAATGAGAGTGGATGAGATGCCAAGGAGGAAGAGTGAGATTGAATGAGCGAGGTGGCCACGGAGGCCCAGATAAAGGTTCGGGGAATGAGACGAAGAGAGAACAAATAGAAAGAATAGACTAACAGTGAAGGCAGCCTTGGTAGCCCTCGCAACAGACCGGCAGTGCAGCAGCATCTCCTCGACCATGACCTCGCTCGTGTCCTCCATGCCCAGGGCGACCATGGCCAGGCTGTCGCCGACGAGCACGACGTCCACACCCGCAGCGTCGGCGACGTGCGCGGAGGGGAAGTCGTGCGCCGTGATGACGGCGATGGGCTCGCCCCGCCGGTGCATCGCCCGCAGCGTGCCGAGTGTGACCTTCTTGCGCTGGCTGCCGGGCCCGCTGGTTGCCCCGAGCGGTGAGTGGGAGCTGTACCTGCACTGCTGCGCTGGTGATGGCGATGGTGATGACCTCTGGTGGTGGTGCAGGGGTAGCAGGGGTCTTTTTCCTAGCGTGGCGGCGGCGGCAAGGGAGGGTACCCTCCTTGTTGCCATTGAAGACGCGCACGTGCGCAGGGCTGTGGGGACGTGATGCATTGTATGTGATCGTTGTGGTGACGGCAGCGATGTAGTAAGTAGTGTGTATGTGGGTGATATGTGAGATGTGCGGGCGTAAGTAGGCTGCACTAATAATGTCCCAAAACGGAATACTCGCGATGCAGGCAGGCAGGCTCGGGGAAAGATTCAATGCTCGAAGAAGATGGAATCAAGGGGGTCAATTGAGCGCCAAATTTTTTTTGTTGTTGGTGGATCAATCATTCGCAAATTTCCCGTCAGCTGCGGACGAAGAGAAGAGGACCAAGTTCCAACGGCCGTGGCCCTCTGGCGCGGGCGAGGACTGCGAGTTGTTTTATTGAGGCCGGTCATGATGATTACTGCCGTGTATTTTCAAGCCCGGCCGCGGTGGTGGATGTTTTCAGAACCGTACGCCCCGACCGGGGGGGACTTATGTAAGATTTTGGGGCCGAGGTCTTTTTTGGGGGGTTGCGGTCTGAGTAGCTGGACAGTGACTAACAACAAAACTCCGAGCCGGCTGCTCGGCTTGTCCGATGGGATCTGCGGGCCGCGGCTTTTCTGGATCTGGGATGGGGGCACGTGCCTCCTGGGTTGATCTTCTGCGCGGCGTCTACAAGACTGACTTCGATCCCCGATGAGCAAAGGGTGCGTAGGTATATATTGTGGAAAAGAGTCAATACTGTATCAGACAAGCTTTGGGAGACTTGAGAGAAGAAGTCTGGGGAATTGAGATGCGCCTAGCTGCCACCGTCGCCTTCTCTCAAGCTGCAGGGATTTATCTCGGTGCGCAACGGTCTCTGAGCAGCCTGCTAGAAACTCACAAGAGCATCTTGAGCCCAACCTCAGTAGTAGAAGATGGCCGGCGAGGAGGCACATTTTATCACTGAGGGAGATCAATATCTTCCAAAATTGAGGATTGTGGACTAGTTTTGGGCACATATCATACAAGCCCCTCAGGAAAAATACTTTGAGAATGAGCTCTGGTCGGATGTCTGCTACGCGGCCGCGGTATCTCTCCATCTCTTATGGATACTTTCTATGGTTCACCCTTCAATGGGACACCCTCATATAGGACACCCTCATATGGGATTTCCTCTTACGTGTTACACTTCCATGACATAACGCTCAAGAGAAACATCCTGTAGGAGGTGTCAAATAGAGTTCTGGAAAAGAGCAGTTCAGCAATAGGGACTTCGCTATAATTCCTCGTCGTTTTTAAGGTGTGGTAGTACGGTAATCTTAGTACACGTGGCTAACCATGTCTACAGGTCTTGAGGCCCTCGGCCCAACCACAACAAGTTGAAGACCTCGGGACATGCGCAAACCCACTCATCTGGTGTAGCTGGATACCCTTCTATCCTACGGGAGATATTGAACCTATACACAGAACTGGTATTCGATGCTATGAAACATCCTGCTGATCATCTGAGCGACATGAAATTCGCCCCCTGACTTTCAGTCTCGCCCGCCCAACTGTAGGAAGACCATCAGGACTGCAGCATATCTGTATCACCGGTCAGCTAAAACACTAATCCTGGGGTTGTCTCGAAGGGAGCAGAAATAACTCACGCAGCAGTTGCCCCAAGCCTCTCGAGATGCTTCGCGGTGGTAGCTACCCACATCAGAAGCATGAACGTGATTATGAAGGCCGTAATGAGCCCCAGTTTGGAATTCTGCGTCTCAAGGACAGACAAAATCCAGAGAGGCAATATCAACAACAGCACCCCGGCAATGAGGATCATACACGCGGCCGTGACCACTTCGACACGGGTATTGCTGATGTATTTCCGTGCCTCCATCTCCCCAAGCTCCACATCTTCGGGTGGTTGCTGCCTCCAGAGTCCGTGGATGCGGAAAAAAACGTGCGTCTCGAAGAACTTTCGTATGACAGACTTCGGCGTGTGCACAACAGGAACAAGATCATTTTTATGAATAAAAAGCATTTCTTGAGGGTCAATGGCGCCGTCGTAGCTCGCAAACCAGTTCTTCACGTTTTGAATGAAGCGTTTTGGTGCTGCATCGCGGGCGCGAAGGTCGGAGTAGGCGATGACGTTCCTATCTGTGATAAATTAGCATCGTCGATGCAAGTTAGAATGTGGTGCAGGGCGGGTTTCTTACTATACTTTTCTATTTTCTCAGATACGAGAGCTATCAGCTCTGACCGCCTCGGCACAGGATCAGGTCTCAGGGTTCCATTATCGATGTCGTCTGCGTCCTTTCTCATGAGGCTATGCTCAAGCGTCTCGAGTTCGTCTTCCAGAGCTGACAGTTCATCTTGTAAGGTCAAAAGCACTCGAGCGTTGAGATAGTCAAATCGCCGAAGCACAAAAAAGTCAGTGTCCGACGCTGCAAATCTGGCAAAGCTGCGGTAGCCCAGATACTTCCTGCATAATTGGCCACCGATTAGTGAGGTGCGCATATCAGGCTGTGGAATGCACTGGATTTCCCTCATACCATGACTTCTCGTCGATATCCACCTGCGTCGGCTTCTCTGTTGCAGGTGAGGCCGACGATGTCTGTGGCCTCGAACTCATCGTGCCTTCGATTGCCTCGATCACATGTCCAGTGTAGAGTGGGCTTCTCCGCGACCCACTTGCTCTATTGATTCTCCAGCCACCTTGGCTCCCTTTTATCTGCCATTTGCGGTCACCGAGAATGCATTGCCGACCGTTGGATCTTTGCAGCCTGCAGATGAGCAGACACACTAGCGACGTACAAGTGAACGTGACTCCCCGGAGTCGCCCAACCCAAGCCACCAGGCTCTCTCACGTCGTACTGCATCAACATGCGTGAAAGGTTGACCAATAATTCGACGAGGATGTAACGCGGGGCAAAATCCATGGCAGATTTGGGCACCCATACAGCGCAACAGGGCTTTCCAAAGGACCCAACTGAAAGCCTGGTTGTCAATCTAGCACACAATTGTGGCGGGCTACATAAAGAGATATGGTAACCTCAAATGTCTCAACTTCCGTTTGTCGTCGTGTGACGCAAGGAAATCGGCAGATTGCTCACAATACCTTTCACCGTACACTTCTCATTCGTTGCCTGACCTCTTTTGCATTGGTCTTCCATAATTATCGTGGCTCACTCGATGATCACTCAAACTCTCCTCAGGGCACCCCTACGTGGCTACGGGAGACCAAACCTGGCGGCCACAAGCGATACAATCCCTTGCATTGCACAACAAAATTTGAGGGGGAAGAGGGACAAAATACCTCGGCCTAAGAAGCCCAACTAAGGCAGGAACACTCCCGCATCAGGCGGCGCTCGAAGAAGTGGCGAGGCTCGTACCCCAAAGATACTAGGGTCACAAAGACTTCTGGAGCCCAAGCCAAGTTCAGCGGTAGCACGTAAGTCAGTGAATTCAGCGGTAAGTGTTTTATTCATAGATCGACTAATAGGATTTATTTTCCAGTTTTTATCGCCAAACTACTAATGTTACGCGATACGATATCGATGCGATGTGGCTACGAGGCGCAGGGAGATTGTAGGCATGGTCCCCCTGTCTACTGAAGTCCCGCCTCTAGCAACGAGAATTCGTGGACATAGGAAACATCACGATTAGCTCTGAACACTCAAATACTTGAGTAGAACATAATACACAAAAGAACCATTACAAAATCTGTGTGCAGTACAGAGTCAAGGCGGCCAGTTCAGCGGCGAGGGGCAGCGGCACTGGCACTTACGTCCCAAAGATGTCTTCCCAAGGGTACCGAATGCCAGACACTGCATAAAGGCACCGCTTGCATTATATACTTATGGGTATTAGAACGAAATCATCTCGATGCCAGTTCCGTCGAGTCTCCTTAGCGACCAGTTGACCCAGTGGAACAAAACGCGGACGGAAAGATCACCTACACGGTCATACAATCCATAACCCGTCTGTGGTACCAGCACCGCCAGCTTAAAGATGTTGCCGATAAATGTCCGGATAAGAACATGCCAGTGGTAGTTCGTGTTGCTCACTCACCTGACGCCGTGCGAAGAGTTCAAATGCTTCCAGGAGTGCGAAATCGAATTCTTGGTCCTTGCCGTGACTACATGTCCTGTTAGCGATTCGTTAAAGCATGAGCCCTTGAAACTCCAGCTAAATAAGGAGAAAAGCGGCAGAAATGATTACTGTGTATTTCAGAATGCTTATAATTGCGCAGCATTCCCGGTCTTGGTTTGGCAGCGTCGATAACGTCACACATGAGAAGCGAGGTCAGGGAAGAGAGTAATGGTGAGTACCACGAGTTTGAAATTGAGTGCTTCTTGCTATATCTGCATCAGACTCATTGCTTCGCACATTTTACCAACCACGATGCGGCAGTTGTAGATAACAACTCTATGTGAGAAGACTGAGCAGCGTCTCGACCGATTCCCAGCTCCTGATTGCTCTATTTCACGGGTTGAAATTCCAGCTTCAGTTGCCCCGGGAATGCGGTGACTTGATCTTTGTAACCGCGTTCCACTGTGTCGCCGCTCTCTCCCGCCGGAAAGGTGATAGTGAACTTGTTCACCAGCAATGATATCAAATAGCGCATTTCGAAAAGAGCCAGTGGCTTCCCTAAACAAGCCCACCTTCCACCAGCCCACGGTGTAAAAGCTCTTCTGTTAGAAAATAATTTCTTCTCGTTGGCCTCACTTCGAGAAGATACGTTGAGCCATCGTTCTGGAATGAATTCCCTGGCCCGCTCATAATGTGCCTCACAGCGTCCATCACCCCATCTTGGAGCAACCACATTCGTCCTATAGGGAACTGCCTGAAATCAGCATGCCATCTCCTCACATAGGGAAGAGAATGATCATCAAGCTCACTGTGTTTGTCACCAATGTTGAGACCACCAGGGTTCCGAACCACCCTCGCCCCTGCTGTAGGTAACGGGTGATGCAGGCGCAAGAGCTCATCGATAAAGGCATTTAGGAATGATAGGCGCTCAAAATCCCGGAAATTCAAAGATTTGAGTTCAGGGTCCTTCTTGACATCGTCAACTCCACGCTCGCGAAGCAACCGAGCCAGCTCCTCGCGGATACGGGTTTGGTACTCAGGCCTTTTTGCAAGGTAGTTGAAGGCGAATATCAGCGTGGATGCAGTAGTGTCGCTCCCAGCCAGAATGACTGAGAACCCATCACCATCGAGCCACCGTTGCTCTTCCAAAGTGCCCAGCTGCTGACGACGCTGTGCATCTTCGATCAACCACGACGCGATGTCACGGGACTTTGGAGGAGGCGACATCGCTACCCGTTCCTGCATCCTCGAACTGCAGTACTTCATCATAGCATTCCAGTCACGGACCCAAGGAATCCACTCAAAAGAGAAGAATAATAGGGCAATCCATGGAGCTGGTGAGAGAGGGCCCAGAAGCGATAAGCCCGTGTGTACTAACAAATGATGCTGTCAGCATCACTCTCAGAAAGCTGACTGCTCTGTGCAAGCAAGCCGAGGGGCATGTTCATTCTTCAATGCGCCAACGCTCGCATCGTACGCCTTTGGGACATGTACTGAAAAGAATATCACTCACTGGCTCTAAAAGCTCGCTCCCATTCCATATCCGACTCGTCAGCCTCTTTGCCAAAGGCGAGATCACTCATGACGCTATATGCGTAGCGATAGATGATCGAATTCATGCCGATGATCGTGGTCTTAGCCTGGCGGAGGGATGTCTCGACATTCGCGGCATGTCTTCTGATGCGGTGCTCATAATCCTTCATTGCTGGAGCACGAAGGACGGATGCGTTAGTGATGGCTCGCCTGAGCTTCTACGTGTAACATAGAGGACCGAAGCAGGATATAGCTAATCTCACCTTCTGGCGTGAAGGCAGCCTCCCAGACCTTTCGCCTTCGATCATGCATCGCTTGATCGCGAACGGTATTAACTGAGAAGGCCGGACTGACAAGATCATACCATGAACCTCGCTCAACGTCACCGATTTTGTTGATAGCAGCTAAGCCGTCGGGATGGAATATGGTTATTTCATTTGGTCCTGTGATGAAATGCATGCTTAGCGCTTGGGCTCGATCTTTCAGAGTTGATTGAATCCATCCACTGGTGAGACAACGATCACGGAAATATTAATATCTAATTGACCGTATGCTTACCAGTCCTGACGAAATCCCCATGTTTCTCTCGCAAATTGTCCAAGAACAAGTGATTCTGAGACGTTCGACATCCCCATACATGCCATATCTTGCTGACTCTAGCAAAGGTTGGGCCAGGAAAGCGGCGCAACGGGTGAAAAGCGATCCGATAAGCAGCGATGCTTGCAAAGAGGCCAAAAAAGTGCCAAAGTAGGACGTTGGCAAGCGCGTATAGGGCTCGAACGACATCGTTGCCCGCAAGGTAAAGCTGCAGAATGAAGAGAAGAGCTGTACAGAAGAGATAGAGGCGGAAGACGCGTGGTGCCAGAACGTGCCATTCTCCACGGATGAAAAGGCCTAGGTGCGCTGCTACCCCCACAGCAGCCGATACAAGGGATTGTGTCTCCATGTTGATAGAAAATTGAGCCTCAACGTTTAAAGAAGCAGGACTGCCTCATTTACTTGCGCCTGATGCAAATAAAAAGTACGAGATGATTAAGTACGGCATCTGTGAAGGTGGGGCGATGTTGCAACAACTTGCCATCGCGTCACTGGGATTTCCACTTACAGATCTTTAGTTTCTTCCTCCTTGATTATTCGACAATCTGTCACTCCTTACCTAATGATAAATTAACAGGGGATGAATCCTTATAAAAGATAACATGTTTACTAAATAAAGTTTATTATAGTTTAACTATTTTTTAATCTATATTTCTAAGATATTTATAAGTTATTTTAATCTTAAATATTTCAAACATTGTATTAAAATAGTGTACTGTCATCACATTTTAATCATTCGATATTTAAGTTACTTTAAAAAATCTTTTCAGACGTACTAAATGACTTTTTTTGGTGGGGGGAGGGCGGCGGTAGAATTTTATGTACCTAGGTATCTGGTCACACTGTGCTCTCAAGCGACTCCACTGTTTCTCAGCTAAACTCTTGCCGCCCCCAATAACATCGCCAAGGAAGCCTCGCAGGCTGCAATCTTCTGCAGGCCGAGGATCGTTAATTCGGGCCTTCGGTGGAACCAAGCGGTCGGGTATGATATGAGAATATCGCCAACCCGGGTTCAGGAACAGAGGGAACAAACAAGGCTTGGCAGTGGTGGGCTGCGTGCCCACTCGGAGTTTAGCCCTGCCCACTTGTCTGTGTTCTCGTTGTGGGAGTATTTACGCAGATTACACTCAGTGTTGGCCCTGACGAGACGAAACCCAGCCCAAGCCCCCTGGTTCAAGTCTAGGCCGAATCTTGGTGGATATCGTGTAGACCATGTACCACACTCTGGGGCCACCCGTGGATCCTGCATGGCTGGTTGATGGGGACTGGTGAAGCAGATTACGACGACACTGTGCAGCATGGTATCCATTTACATTAGCCACCCAGGAAGAAAGGTGTTTGCAAAAGTTGGCTGGATCGATCCAATAGAAATCCTATACTGTGCACTGTATTGGAAAACCAAGCGTGCTGACATGCGTGACTGTGGTTCACTCGCATTATCACAATGAAAAACCTGGGAAGCGAAGTCCGAAAACGTAAGATTGGTCAGCATCAACTCGACCGGTGAAGCCATTGCGAGGTACCCTAGGGGCTGCTGAGGCACCCACTCGCTCTCCACGAATAGTCAGTTCACCCAGAATAAACCAACAGTAGGCTGATTAGCCTTGATCAAGGGTTCCACCAGCTGCCATCGAAGGAGTATTTGGTATGCCGCGGTACAATTGCGCAACGAGCATCCCGGAGTGGAGCTGCGAAGGAGGTAAACCAGATTGCCAGGCAACTGGAAGAGCCATATGCGAGAAGGCGTGCAAAGTCGCAAATGGTCTTTTCGGTCAGGTGCTTCGAAATCGCATGTCTTACGTGAGCGTATCTCCGTGAATGTGGCCCAACGATCACTCCTTTCATAGCCCCACGGAAGAATTACTGTTTCGTGAGGATCCTTCCTTCCACAGAGCAAGTTATCACAATCAGAACTTCCTGCAGTCAGACAATGATTAGGCCGAGGCTTAGATGCATACGTTAACTGCATGAGCCTCAAAAAGCGGAACTTCCCGGTGGAGGATTTGGTCCGCTGGCCAAGATGCTTTCGGCAACGATTAACCGGCCTGTACGCGGGATGCGAAGGATCTGCTCCATACTAGTACAGAGTGGGCCTCTAAAAAGTCTCGTCGCACTCCACGAGAAGTCCGCCAATGTTGTTGCTCTGCAGTAGTTTACGAGAGGGCCTATTCAAGGCAACTTGCTTTTGGCCTCGGAAAGCATCGCGAGAGGAGAGCTTTCGCTGATACGTACAGGAGAGGTGGGCCCCCCTTCCAACACGCGCTAATCACAGCATGGAGCGAAGGATCACTGATGCGTCAACATGTTCGTACAAGGCGTTGAGCAAGTCATGTCGACAACGGTTCTTCTTAATTCACGTAGATGAGTTTGCATAATTACAATATATTGGGATTGCATGGTCGTAGGTTGCGGCACAGCAGTGTCTGCTTAGGTACCGCAGGTTGCAACTTGCACACTGTACGGAGAGTGCAGTGCCTTCGCAATGAGATATGCCTCAAATGACTGGAAAAAGTCAAGCTCAGTGGGATGACTATAAACGTAATGAATCTTTTAGTCTACGCAGCGTCGTCTCGGCCCGCACCCAGCTCGATGCGGTTGACTGGGTTGAGAAATGCGGTCCGGGCCCCGCTCCATTCGGCTACATTGATGGGATGCGGCCCCCACGCCAGGATGCCAATACAATGTCCAACAGACGTTGTCCCGACTCCCCACCCAGCTCGTCAGCCAGAGGCCAAAAAAAGAAAAACCACTTCAGCTCCAAGTACCACTGAAAAAAAGCCTCAACCATTTTGCATAGGCGTCTTGTTCATCCCACAGCTACATCGTTTGTGCCTGATTGTGATGGTATGGGCAGCTTGAGAATAAGCGTCTGATTTGCATTATATCATCATATCTGTTAGTCTCAAGGTTGTGGAGGAGATTGATGGAAAAGCTGTGTTGTCTTGATACTGTTAGAAGGATGCGGTTGGTCCCTTTACAACTGACTGCTATGACTTTGTGCCGCACACATTTCAATACCACCGGGACGGCGCTGGCTTGAAAAGATTGGCCCAGGTTCTAATCAACGTCGGTTTCATCCCGGCAAACGATGGCGCAGCGACCCTGTGACGGACCTCGCTCCTTATTTGGAAGGTCTGCTAGTACGTAGCTAGGTGGGTATTTGACCGGGCTTTTGAGACGATGCGATCCCGAGCCGCTGTGCGGACGTCAGCTTATTAAGTGGATCTTTCGCGTTCATCGGTCTGTGAGCCTGAGATGTCCACACGCACGCGCACACACTTGCTCACATCAGTGGGCCTGATCTACAGTACTCAGCAACAAATAGTTTGTGGGGCTGTTCAAAATAGGAATGATCACGGTCTTGGATGGCTGCCTGCTTGAGTGGAGATCGATCATCAAGTGGGCATCAGGAATCCAGCAAAATGTAGTCAGCTCTGAGCTGAGAGCGTACAGTGTGAGAACCTCCAAAGCCCCGTTTTCTCCAGGCCTGCAGAGCTAGATTGTAATTTTGGAATTTCTGCCGCGGAGACGACTAGCTGGAACGACGTTCGTCAATACCGAGGCAAGCCTTAGGTGAACGCATCTTGATAGGCTCGAATCTTGGCAAGGCCTTGGTCCTTGGGCTCAGGCGGGTGGGACCAATATTTTTAGGCGGGCTTGATGACCGGGGACGCTACGTATTATTGCTGTTTGTCGCTCTGCCGGGCAGAAGACAGGAAACATCCGTGAAACGGGCGGTTTTATATGTGTGTAGTTGCTCCTCAAAGTCGAATCCTTGCCAGTGACGCTTCTCATCAGGACAACTCTACCAGTGATCAACACTAGCATACAACTTTTGGACTCAGTATCGGTCGAGCGTCGGCATGATGGAGCGAATGCCCCATCCATACCCTCAACTCATCATCAGCCGATACTTGCATGCCTTTTTCCTGTTCATGTTCACTGACTTCAAAATTATCCTCGTTCCTCACACTATAATTGGTGTTCTACAGGCTTCAACAGGGCCTCTTTTGACCACCGACCCGCAGCCAGATATCTGGGCTATTCTGAGACGCGCTTATATGGTCCTTGCTTGGGTTGGCCTCAACCTCCTCACATTCAATGTCGCCAACCAACGCCTCCCACCAAGTATTGCCGAAGACTCTGTCAATAAGCCTTGGCGCCCAATAGCCTCAGGTCTTATCACTGCGGTCGAGGCAAAGAGACTTCTGCTTCTACTTATCCCTCTCACGTGCGCAGTAAGCGTGCTCTGGACGGGGGCCGCGTTCGAGAGTCTCGGGCTGCTTGTCATGACATGGCTCTACAACGACCTGGACGGGGGAGATGAGAGCGTACTGCTACGACACGGTCTGAACGGATGCGCTTTCGCATTGTATACCTACGCCAGCACCATGATAGCTGCGAACGAGCAGAACTCGTTCTTCTGGGAGATTCTCCACCCGGAGAACCAGTCCCGGGTTTTCATGACACCTCTGGGTTTCCGTTGGCTGGCAGTACAGGGCTGTATTGTCGCGACGACCATCCACGCCATGGATATTCCAGATATCGAAGGGGATCAAAAAAAGAACAGAAGAACCTTACCTCTGGTCATTGGAGAGAAAGCAGCTCGTATATCCCTAGCGTTGGGGTGCCTCGCTTGGTCCGTCTTCTGCCTGCTGTTCTGGGACCTATTCCGCGGGGTGCCTGTATTTTGCCTGCTCATGTTGGGTTGGAGTGTTGCGATTGCAGTGCGCGCAGTCATGATTTGGAATGTCGAAGCAACTAAGCGTACATACCAGATGTGGTGTATATGGCTGACAACAATCTACGGGCTCCCTTGGCTCGCTAAGTTGAGCGGCACGATGAGCGTTGAGTAAGTGAAGAATAAGATAGGCGGTCATAGTTCCAATTCGAACTCAATATTCATTCTTATTGATGCATTTAAGCACTTCTTGCCCATTGCTGTGATTGAATTCCAAGTCTGTGCATTAGATGACATGGCCTCTGTCGTTGATTCTTCAAGTCTCATCCATGGATCAGAAGGGCGAAAGGTCAAGGTGCAGCTTAGCTGGTCAATATGATGGCCTCAGGATCTAGGCCTGTAATCACAGATCGCTGATGTCGATGATTGTCTTCCTGACACTTCTGGTGCTCAAATTGTGGGTATGATGTATCACAAGCGAGAATCGGGACCTTCACTTTGGGCGCTGCGTCTATAAAACAACTAATTGGTGTGTATATTTACATCCCCCCCTTTTTCTCTCCAACCACCCTTCACCCAATCAAATTTCTGGTGGAAATAGTGCCTGAGATCTAAGCGGGTGCCCCTCTCTGTTGAGACCAGTGACTACGGGGGCGTGCGTCTGTGGTCGATCTCCCATCCTCTGGTAACCTGGATCTGATTTGCATCTGGTCCGTTATTGCTTTCGGAATAGTGAACAGGGGAGGACTGGTGAATCGGGTCCAAAGCGACACCCGCCTCAACATTCCATCCGGCCTCAGGCTCGTCAGAAGTCCACTGATCCCCTTCCAAGGGCACAAAAGTGCGACGCTTAATATTTCTGTTGTGAGCCGCGGAGGAATTCTTCTTGCTGGATTCAGAGGTGCCCTTGAAGCCTTCTTGCTCGGAATAGCCCACGCCGCTTCGTACGTTGGACCATATGAAGACGCGACTGACTTTCTGTCCTAGGGGTTGGTATAATGGTAGACAGGCGTTGACGATACCGAGGCAGGGCTCAAGAGTCGACCAAATACCATCAGCTGTGACGGTGTAAGAAACATCGGCAAGGTCCAGTTGTATAACAGACTCAATCCGCAGACCGGTGATGACACAAACACTGTAGCGAGAGTCAGCAGAATACGCACAAAGACACCGGAAAGTCCCAACCCACAATATTCCGAGTCCAAAAATGCCCATGAGCATGAGCTTCTTCCTTTGAGGCATGTGCAGGCCCCATAGCAGAGGCATAGGGAGTAGGAACAACGTGAAGTCGATAAGCAGATTGATCACCGAGACCGACATATACACTGCCGTCAGGTTGAGGCAACTGGCACCTGGGACTGTTTGTAACAAGGATGGGTCCCACATTGCAGCGAACGGGGTGCACAAAAAGAACATGCGCACAAATGTTGAAACCCAGTAAGCTCCAACAAGCCCCATCATACCCCAGCATATGTGCCTGAATGTTTTGGAAGTTGAGAAGACCTTGACGTAGAAATCGAGGATGCTAATTTTGACGAGACTGTTGGTCGTGATCCAGAATGGTTCTGCAGCGACATAACATTTCAGCAGCCGAGGCACTGACTCCGGCCAGCGTGCTAGAAGCTCGACCATATGGTGCCCAATGCCGCCGCAGACTGAAGCATACGTCAAGAGTGCCGACTGTCCGCAATTAAAGACGAGAGCAAGGGCAATAGCCCAGTCGTTGAAAACAAGGCTTTGTCTCTTGACACGTCGGGCCCAGAGTCGGAGGCCAACTGCGACGATAGCGAGTGGCGTGAAAACCCAACAAATGATGAGGAGCTGAGTTCCACCTTTGGCAAGAGGAGGGTAGCCCGGGGTTGTCCCGGAATCACCTGTCTGCTGCTCCATGACAGATGGTATACCCCAGCTGGAAAGTGCTCGGGCAGTATTTGGGCGGGGGAAGAAAAGTGGGAGTGATTCAAGAAAATGCTCGAGTCAGCAGGTGCATAAGACACGAACCGACATGTTTTTTTCAAAGAAAGCGGAAAACCCTCGGTTTTCGATGATGTGAGAATGAATTTGGTGGTGGGGGGTGTGGAACCATCTCACTGCATGGCCAAATGCGCAGTCGAAGAACATTTTCACGCTCTGCAGGGCATGGATCAGAAGGATCGACAGTCCACTCCGAGGTCCCTATTTTTAGGCCATATTGCGCATCAGTTGATTGTCGGCTTGCGGTCGAGGGATGAGCTGCCCAAGTAGATCTAGTTCCGAGTGTCCACATGCACCATGGCTGGGTGCAGTGACGACCTCAAGTCCGGCCGTTTCGACCATTACGTGTGTAGATGAAATAATCTTGAATAATACCATCAAGCATTCAGAAATAAACTAAACAGATTTTTTTTCCCAATGAAAAAAGAAGCGTGTTAAAACATGCCCACGAGGAAAACATATATGGCTTATAATAATTACTTTCACTAGGTTAAGAATAATTTATAACAAAATAAATATTTTAAATTTAAGATTAATTACAAGAATATTCTATAGAAGGTAGAAGTTTTTCTTTCCTAAAGCGGGAACTCCTAGACCACCAGATTTGATAACAGAGTTAAAACATGAAGGGAACGTTGCGCGCCTTTCTTTTTTCGCTCAAGCGTCTGGAGACACATGTATACAGTGCCGGCCGGAATGTACCTGGACTGTAGCATCTGCTTCTTGGCGAATCTATTGCGGATCCCGACTTGGCAAGGCAACCCACCACACGCACTCCTGCGGCGCGGCGCGGCTCGGTTTTCTCCACCTAGGGAGTACTGTAGTGAACCTGTTGGTGATTAGACGAACTGTTGGTGCTGTGAACAGCGTCTAAATTCTTGGGAGAATCGACAAGCACTTTCGAGGGTCTTTCAATCAGCACACCCCTGGAATGGGATGACGTGGTGCATTCTAGGCAATGAAGTACCAACGGTGATTGAGGCTCAAGAAAGGGGTACCCACGCAGCCCCCACGGCAGACTGTACAAGTCGCTCGCATTGCAGCGACCCTCCTATCACAACCACATAAAGACACCTTTCTGTCACTACTCGGAAACCACAACCGTTGTTCATCATCGGCTCACCAGTCAAGCACGACTAGCATCCTTTGAACCTCTTTGTCCTGCCCAACTCGCCACCCAAGTCATGGCCGCACAACAGAACGAGTATGACTTTGTCATTGTGGGCGGTGGCAATGCCGGTCTTGTTGTGGCCTCGCGTCTGACCGAGAACCCGAATGTCTCTGTTCTCGTTCTCGAAGCCGGCGGCAATGCCCTACAGGATCCTAGAATTGCTATCCCAGCGGCGTGGTCCAGTATCTTGGGCACCGAGTTCGACTGGGACTTCCTGACGACGCCACAGGTGTGTTGCTACCCCTGGACCACACTGTCTCGAATAATTCATTAATACGCTTTCAAGGAAAATCTCAACGGGCGGCAGGTTGGCCAGCCACAGGGCCGTCTTCTCGGGGGCTCAAGTGGCCTGAACGCCGAGGTTTTTGTCCCGCCATCAGCAGCCGACTTCGACAAGTGGGAGGCTATGGGGAATGAGGGATGGGGCTGGAAGGAATTTGGCCCATTCTTCCGCAAATTCTTCACCTTGGCGCAGCCAGATGATAAGCTGCGTGAGCATGTGGGCATCAACTGGATCGACGACAAGGTGACAGGAGCCGGGGGCCCAATCAAGGCGAGTTTCACAGATTCGCCTGAGAACCCCTTGAGCAAAGCCTGGGTCGAGGCCTTCAAGACGCTCGGTGGTGACCTCACCGCTGATCCTTTCAGTGGCCGCTCTACCGGAGCCTTCAGCTGCCCGGCGAGCGTCGATCCTGAGACGAAGACGCGCAGCTACTCGGCTAGCGGTTACTATGCACCGGCGGCTCAGCGTCCCAACCTTGAACTCGTGACTGGAGCCAACGTCAAAAACATCGTTTTGGACTCTGAAGCTGGCTCTTCTGTCACGGCGCGTGGCGTTTCATTCACGGGCAAAGATGGCGTTGAGCATCAGGTCAAGGCGCGACGCGATGTCATCCTCGCCGCGGGAGTGTTCCAGACCCCCAAGCTGCTGGAACTCTCAGGAATTGGCAACAAGGGTCTCCTCCAGAAGCTTGGAATCGACTGCAAGGTGGACAACCCTGGCGTGGGAGAGAATCTGCAGGACCACATGATGACAGGCGTGAGCTTCGAAGTAGCCGACGGAATCATGACCGGAGATTCTCTTGTCCGCCAGGAGCCAGGGGTAGCCGAAATGTTCATGAAGATGTACCAGGAGCACAAGGCTGGGCCACTTGCAGGTGCCGCACTCACGAGCTACGCCTTCATGCCCCTTCTGGGAGACACGATCGACAAGCTTGAGGCAGGCGCTCAGGAGAGCCTCAAGAAGGCTATTGAGGGCTTGAAGACCGATGGAGATCTGAAATCTGCCAGTCAGCGAGCCACCGCTGAGTATGTGACCGAGCTACTGCAAAGTGATTCGGAGAGCACAGGCGCGTTCTTCTCGCTACCTGTCCAGGTGAACCTGCACAATGGTCCCCGCCAAATTGGTATGACTACCAACCCGGTAGATGGAAACTACGTGAGCATTGGGGCAGCCATCATCCACCCTCTGTCGCGCGGCAGCAGCCACATCGTCTCAGCCGATGTGGCCACACCACCGACCATCGACCCTCGATACATGAGCCACCCCTTCGACATCGAGGTTTACGCACGCCAACTCATGACCATTGAGGCTCTTGCACAGACCGAGCCCCTGGCCTCGCTCCTGAAGCCCAATGGTCGGCGGGCTCAGCCTGGGCCGAATGGGGCCAAGGTGGACACGGTTGAACGTGCAAAGGAGTACATCCGAGCCACGGCCATCAGCAACAACCACCCCGTGGGGACATGCTGCATGGCGCCTCGAGAGAAGGGTGGCGTGGTTGACTCCCAATTAAAGGTGTATGGTGTCGAAGGACTTCGTGTTGTCGACTCGAGCATAATGCCTATCATCACCCAAGCCAACACACAGACGACGGTTTATGCTGTGGCAGAGAAGGCGGCGGACATAATCAAGCGGAGTTACGGTATATGAGAGCTCTTCTGAATATAGTGTCACTCATAACAAATGTTTATCTCCCCAACGCATGGTGTGTGCTTCTCCGCAGACGTGACAAACAGGTCTCATGGACCCAGTAAGGGAAGTGAGGAGGTCGCATGGTTAGGCTAAGATTTGTGACAAGGCTTTCGGGACTTGGCCACATGAGACCTTATATTCTTGAAATGGCAGCGCTTGAGGAGTCCAATATCAGCTTTCGCAAGTGGTTTCGCCAGGCGGGCTATGATTCCGCAGCTCTTGCCTCTGTAAAACTTCAGAGGTCGGATATTGACACCCACCAAAACGGAGGGCACACCCCAAGCCCCAAGGGATAACCTCTTATACTATTAGAACAGCCTCCTATACGACAACCTCCTATAGGAAAACCTCATATAGGGTACCCTCCTATAGAATACCATTCTATATAACAAAGATATGCCCGTGGTATAGTACTAAACCGAGTACTTTAATGTCTGAGTTCTGTAGTGCAGGTGTACCCTCCGTTTTTGTGGGTGCGAATATTCGATCTCAAAATTAAATCGACGAGGCACGAGTGTAGTCCGAGGCCGCCTGAATGTGCGGACAGGCGGACGGACTTCAGACGTACCACTATTACGGGAGGACTCTAAATAGTGATGGCAGCCTGGTGTGAAGACCTAGGCTGCAAGTCGAGGGGGGGGGGGGGGGCGGGCTGATTCGGGGCTCAAGGGGGCCACACGATTTGAGGGCTTTCACTTGGGGTCGACGGCAATTTTGCGCGCATGCAACCGAATTGAAAGGCGTCCCGCTATCGGTTCTGAACACCGGACACATCCATGCTGTAACACCTTGCCCTTCCAAGGTTTTGGGGGCAGTCGCTTTGCAAAGGTACAGTTGAGCTAGGCCAAGGAGGGTGTCACAACCTGAAATGCAAGTGCGGAACTATACGGTGCCTGGTTATAAATACTCGTGTCAGCCTTGTTCTTCAACAGGGGTCGCACAGGATCCCTTCATATGCAGCGAAAGTCCCCGCTGATCATATCTGGACTTTCTATTCTTCAAAAAGAGGTTCTGCTGTCCAAGAATTCGAGGGGCTGGCACACAACCTAGTCAAAAAGAAAATAGAAGTCTCTGACTTCGCCATACCTAACACAAGCCGCGCTGGGCATAATTCAGACGGCTGATAAACGTGACTCAGCGAGCCCAGCATTCAAGATGTATCTCTCACAATGTGTCCACAGTTCCTGTGAATTATGGGCTCACCGGAAGAATTTCGACATGGGTCGGTACGCACTCATGTTCGCCCTTGGAGCATTTATTCCTACTACTACGGCACGCATGTCTTTTGTCAACCCGCCCGGACGCTTGACTGGCCAGGGATCCCTCAGACACAACCTGGTGTACATGGAACACGCTCCACTGACAGTCCGATGGACCGGAACGTCAGTGAACGAGCCAGCAACAGTAGTGCTATGGCAAGTCAATACTACCATAGCTGAAACCTCCATCAACTCCGACGATACTGATTTGGGGGCTTTCGGAGACCTCGAGTACATCGCTTGTAAGCCTACCCTTCTTGGACCACCTAGACTACTGGAGCTGTTTTGTCTAGCTGCTCGAAAGAACAGTCCTGACACATCCTCGACAGTGGGTGTACACTGGAATTGGACCGAGGCTCCGTGGACTGTGGTAACACGCAAAGATCTCACGGTCTCAAACGTGTTCTGCATGTCTCTCTACATAAGCAATCACTCGAAGGCAGCTGACTCTAGCGTCTACTTCAACATATCGTCCCCGACCACAAGCGAACCAGCCTCATCAGTATCCACCACCTCGTCCACCAGCTCCTCCACAGCCGCTGAATATACTTCAGCTGCTGAAGACTCATCTGAATCAGGCACAAGCGACGCGAATGCTGGGTTGGGAACCGAGA
Source organism: Diaporthe vexans (assembly GCA_021188095.1). Taxonomy (NCBI): domain Eukaryota; kingdom Fungi; phylum Ascomycota; class Sordariomycetes; order Diaporthales; family Diaporthaceae; genus Diaporthe; species Diaporthe vexans. The sequence goes on along the minus strand of JAJLLZ010000004.1, from coordinate 3,085,452 downwards.
CCAAGGTCGCCATCGGCGTTGGTGTTACAGTTGCATTGCTTGTTGGGATTGCAGCTGTCGGCTGGTTTGTTGTGCGAAGGAAGAGGAAGAGGTCTAGGACTCCGCCAGAAAATATCATACCTGCTACAGACACGAACACAGTTGTGACTTCACCGAGTTGGCAAGCGAGGACACATCATGAACTGAGCGAGGGGCAATGGCAGAGGCATGGAGGCACCCCTGTGGAGATGGACACCAGCTATCCAAATTCACATTGAGAAGCAATGGGGCTGCTTGTACTATAGGACTGACTCATTTCAAAATTCTCACTTAGTTCTGAATATTGTTTGCTTTCAAATGAATCTTAATAACCGGGAAGTGCTCCCCCCTATTACAGCTCGTTTCATTGCGTATGAAAAGAAGACAGCAGCTTTTCCCTGAACAGCACCATTGCACGGCTCAGATTATATCAAAAATGACCTGAACCGGGAGACCTTTGTGAATGGCTGCCTCAGTTGCCTTCCAAAGGACTTCCCAGGTCAAAGTTCCATCCGTGAACTTTGCAGAAATGTGTACTGAATCGACCTGTGCAACACCGCCCCTCGTCAAGCGGCGTGAAGGGGTCTGTGGGTCGGATTCAGGATGCGGATACCACGCATTTCTGGGTGTTTCCGAGCTCAATGGCCTGAGTGACAGGAAATAAGTGCCTCCTTGCAACACTGTTATAGCATAGCATGTGGTAGGACTATTGGAGTCAACCAGTCGCCCTTCGACAAATTTTGAACTGAGCGGCTCAAGTGCCCAGTAATATCCCACAGTCGATCGGACCCTCAACAGCGCCATGTCCCTACAAGCGGAGCTAACACTTCGCAAAAATGTTTTGTGACTGTCGCTAAGTGCATGGGAAGTTTTCTTGTGGCCGCTTTTGAAATGCAGACCCCTGCAAGGCGCCTTGACAGGCTTGATTAACTCCTTCAATAGTGAGAGATCATGGTGAGTGCTCCCCTCTGTTCCTGTGAGAATACACTCCAATAGAGCGCCAAGAAAATCTATTTTCCTATGGTGATTCGCCTGATGGAATTAGTCATTCATCTTGGAACTGATCTTGTCGGGCATTTGTTTTCTTCCCATCCGACTTGACATTGCTCGGACTGTTCAGCCCGTTCTCTATGAGTTTAGCAGTTTCGTTACCTTCTTTGCGACCCCGTTCTCAAACTCAGCTACGCCACCTTCCAGCATCGTCAACCTTCCAGCTTCCAGCTTATAGACCGCTCGTCTCCTGGAAACAGCCACATCCTCGTCTTCCTCGCTTTCCGAATCTTCCACCAGACCTTCAATCGCACCCCGTATGAACCATCGGTCGTGACTGACAAGAACCACGGCGCCCTCCCAGTCCCTCAGCGATTCGCGGAAGGCCGTGACCGTCTCATAGTCAAGATGGGTAGTGACTTCATCGAGAATAAGACAGTGGGGTCTTCGCCAAAGGATACGTGCAAGCTCGCACCGCACAAGCTGGCCGCCGGATAGCTTACGAACCGGTATATCAGAGGCAACTCGACCAGGCAAGCCGAGGCTTCCGAGGATACCTCGAAGCTGTCCTTCGTCCAGCTCCCCGTCAACTTCTTTCTGAAGCAGGGACAGAGCCGTCAGAGAAAGGTCGTCTCGGCCTAATTCCTGCAGTATCTCAACAGCATGCTGGGAGTAGTATCCCAGAATCAAACGTGGATGAGTCGCTACCGCTCCCGATGATGGCTTGTCCCGATTGATAAGGAGCTTCACAAGTGTCGACTTTCCTGCGCCGTTCAATCCGAGAATGCCAACTCGATCTCCCATGTGCACCGACAAGTTGACATCGTGTAATACCGTGGATGCCAGCGGCTTTCCATGCATTCTTGACGGGTAACAAAACGTCACGTCTTCTATCGATAGTAGTGGACCGGGAAACCGGAGCTCTGATGGTTCTGGCAAGTCGATGAAAATTGGCCGCTCGGATTGCGGCATGGCGAAGTCGAGACGTTGTAGGTCGCGGCTGAGCTTAAACTTGCGGCCGTTGGCATTAACCTGAAGGCCCATCCGGTCGTCAAGTCGCTTCTGACGGGACTTGGCTTGCCGCAGCTTGTTTTGGTCATTATTGGCCTTCCCAGCCTTGATGTTGGTGGCGATGCTCTGTTGCATGTGGGCCTTCTGCTTTTCCTGCGCATCCTTCATCTTTGTCAACCAAAGCTTGCGCTCCGACTGCGACGCCTCATACGTCGGAAGATTTCCGTGGAAGTGCGTGAGGCCTTTGTCTCGAAGGATGAGGAGGTCGGTGCAAATTGAAATGAAGTCCCTGTCGTGAGATACAACAATTAATGTTGGGGATTCATTCTCTTGTAGGCATTCGAGGTAGCGTTGTAGCCAGATGATGCCCAAGAGATCGAGGAAGTTAGTTGGTTCGTCTAAAATCAGGATATCGGTTTCCTGGAGCAACGATATTGAAAGTGCAGTACGCATCTTCCACCCACCGGACAGGCTAGACACCGGCTTCAATATATACGTCTCCGAGAACCCTAGACCCGTCAAGATGCGCTTGGCCTTGGTCTCGATCTCGGCGATTTTAGAGGGGTCAATTTGCAACTGAAGGTCCGTGAGCATATTGAATGCCTCTTGTGTCTCGTTCTTGAGCGTGTCGGGCGATATCTGGTCTTGCTGTTGTTGGATTCTGGTTTTTGGTTAGTACAACTGGACCGTAACCAGAGAAGCCCGTCCTTACAGTGACTTTGACTCAGCAACAGTCTTCTCAAAAGCCTTCAGCGCCTTCCGGGCTGCTAAGCCCCGATCACCGCTCCGCAGTCTCGCATTCTTGTCGAGCCGAAAGACTTCCTTTTGGTTTCTTTCATAACGAAGGGTGCGGATTGCTCGTAAGGGACCATACGGATCGGTGCTATTACAGCCATCGGACAAAACTGCAGAATGTTAGATCTGACTGATTATGCGGCCAATCTGCCAAAACAGTACCTTTAATCTCGTGCTCCACTGTTGATCGAAGAGTTGTCTGTTCGATGACATGTTCCAACACACTGCGGCTCTGATAGGACTGGCCAGTTCCAGTCGAGACGGTATCGGGCCGGTTATCCGACTCGGTTTTGCCATCATCTGTCTGTTGAAGTATGGATATCCGGGTTTCCTCGGGAACGCCAGGAATCAATTTCTCCGCGATAGCTTTGAGCAGAGCTGAATTCATGTCAATGTCGGTCCCAGAGAATGGACATAACCAACCACTTACTCGATTTGCCGGAACCATTCCTTCCAACGAGTGCATACCGTTGACCTGCTTTGAGGTGAAGCTTGGCGTCGACTAGGATCTCAGTTCCTTCGGACCTTGCCTTGACCTTGCCTTTGGCGCCTGGTTTGCTATCCATAGTGACGGTAATATGAAGGCCATCTATGTCCAGCTGGACGACATGTGAGCACAACAGGGAAAGAAACGAAGCTTAAAAACAGCCAGAGACAGAGGGAGAGAAGAAGACACCAAGGCCCGTAAATACCTCGCGGCGATCTGCAGTTCGTATGTTGAACCGCGTCTGCTGGCTGGTGCATAGGATCGTGGCCACAGATTCGGAGGCGATGGATGTCATTGCTGAAGTTGCAAGGGAACGAGAAAAGGTAGGCAGCTGGCGAATCAGGAGGCGGTTTCATAGGCGGTGGTGAGTGAAGGCTTTTTATTGTTAAGAGTGCACCAAAGCTCAGAACAATAATGCCGGGCATCCTGTGATTTAAAAAGCTGAGACGCTCTCCCCCCCACGTATACCTGTCTTCTTGGAAGTACTTCGGCGCTGAACGGCATATGATTATCTTGCGGGTTTTGGGTATTGACTCTATAACAGGCTCCTTGACTCACGCCGAATACAGCATGCGTGGTATAAGAGTCCCGCGGTTCAACGCCGACTACCCCAATACATAGACATACTCCAGGAAACCCTGCCACTCATGGGTCATATGAGTCACACCGATGTGACCCACTATATATAGTAGACAGCTCCGCTTCATCCCCGAGCAAAGGCGAGATGAGCAGCAATCGGGGCGCATGGTGCTGAGGACGAGCAACATTCGGCTGCGATCGTCAACTGCACTTTGCCTGTGCCAAGACATTGATTGGGTGTGGTTGGCTAAGGAGCAATATGACCTTTGGCTTTTCCGGTGATTGGAGACAATTAAGTACCGGTACATCACCGCTGGTACACAAGCCGCATGGCTACATAAAGGAAGAGCTCTTCCCCCCTGAGCAAGGGATTCGGTTCAGCTTCTGTCCACCTCATATACAAGTTGCGTATCGCTGTAGTGAACACAGATCAGAACCAGACAACACAATAAGCAAAGCCCCCCCTACCACATTCTCAGTTGAACTATGTTCACGGCATCGCAAGATCATAAGGCCAGTAGGGTCGTCCTGGAACTGCCGACGTTGTCTTCGCCGCCCTTCATCCAGAAGGTGATCGGGAAACGATCGCCTCTTTCGGACGACCTGGAAGAATTCTGAGGCATCCCTTACGGCAAGGTGACCAAAAGATGGGAGCACGCCAGCCTTCACTGTCGCCTGCCGCTCGACGTCTTTGACGCGACCGAGGATGGGTATGGTGCACATTGATCCTTTTCCTGCGGCCCCCCCCCCAACGGCTTTTTTTTTTTTTCCCCGGGTGGCATGCTGACATTCACCTTTCACATTAGACCGATATGTCCCCAGCACAAAACTGCGAGACACAGCGAATATTATCAGTCGTACCTTGAATTTCCTGACCTAGACCAATCCGAATTCGACTGTTTGAATCTTCTCATTATCCGCCCCAATGCAGCGGCCCTCCCACGTGCGGGAATGGACCCATCCTCAAAACTGCCTGTCTTGGTTTGCATCCACGGCGGTGCCGGGACCGGCGCCGGCAGCGATCCCGTTTACAGTAGGTCATGAACCCTAGTACGACAGGACGCATGGGCTGATTAGCTCTTTCGGCGGTAGATCCTTCCCGGCTTGTGCTCCGGTCTCTAGAAATCGGGACCCCTATCATCGTCGTCAACCTGAACTTCAGAATTGGTGTGTTTGGGTTGCTTGGATCGTCCGATATCCTCAAGGCGCAGGACCAGACCAATACCAGCAAAGGTCTTAACTTCGGGCTACATGACCAAAAAGTTGGTTTGCTATGGGTCGCGCGGAACATCACGCACTTCGGTGGCGACCCGGAGCGCATTGCCGTGGTCGGAGCCTCGACTGGAGGGAGCGCCCTATACGCACACATCCTCGATGCCGATGCATCTGATGACTTACCTCTGTTTCAGAAAGCTATCTTGAGATCTCCTCCCATGTTGACCATATTACCGGCACCACTCGCCGAGGCCGACGCTAATTGGGATAAGCTTTGTCGACACTGGGGCGTCAACGTCGACAGCAGCAGTGAGGATAAAGTGGAAGCGCTACGCCGAGTATCAACAGAGGATATGCTACAGTCTTTACAAGTGGCTAATATACCTCTGCTCCCGCCTATTGCCGATGGGATTACAATGACTCTGGAGACTGCATCTTTCCCGCTGCATCATTCTGGTCTGCCGCGAGGCTCAGGCCGAAACGGCCCGCGGGATCGACAACTTGTTAAAGTTCTTTTTGGCACTACAGAGATGGAGGTGAGTTGATGCCTTTGCAATTCCTCCACTTCGCTAACAAAAGCCGATAACAGTCTGCGGGACACGCCAAAGGTGGTGTCGACCTAGAGAAGGTGCGTCAAGGCTTTATGGCCAGCTATCCGACAACTCGAGCAGCTTCCCAGATTCTTAATGCCTACGGTATCACCGAAGGCTCCGACCAGAGCGCTCTACAAGAAGCGTTGGAGCGTTTTCATTCTGACGCAGTCTTTGACCTCGGCATCTTCCGCGCACGAGATCGGTTACGTGCGCAGCGCCGCAGAGAGTACGGAGACACAGCGAGCATCCAGTCCTACCACGTGGAGTATGGTAACCCATTTCCCGGCCCCAGGCAAGGGTATGCACATCATGCCGTTGATGGCATCTACATGTTCGACCCGTTCCATGACGCTCTTGCCGATGTAGACAACGGCATATTTAGATTTTACGCTGAATCCCGCGCGAACTCGGAGCACCCTTCAAAATCTGCCACAGAACCTGCGGCGGAAAAGCCCACAGCTAGTCCGGGTGATGCGGCATTTAGCCATATCGAGCTGGCCCAGAAGTTTCAGGAGTACGTCATTGGCTTCATTGTCGGAATGGACACCCAGAAAGTCGCCGAGGACGAGGTATTAGTCTGGAGCAAGACTGGTTCACTAAGAGTAGAGAGATGGGCTGAGTCATCGAAGTGGAAGGAAAGGATGGATCGGTTGAAGTTGCTGGAAGAAGACACGGCTTCGATGATGAAAACTCTTCGCACCATTTAACTAGTAGCAGTCGCGAGAGTCGTGGTAGAAGCAGGGGATTGGGAGCAGTAGTAGCAGCCCAATGGTCACTGTACGTCCTTCACTGTTGTAGGCATGAATATCGCCGGTGCCTTGAGCGATCTTCATCAATAGGACGATATCCCCCAGCCTGATAGTACTGACCAAGCAGAATGCACACCATTCCAACCACCCATTTAACCTCCTTACATACGTAACTGGTTCCGTTTCTATTCCGTATACAGCCGTATTACATACGTAAGACGAAGCTAACCGACAAATAGTCTAATAAATTTCAACTTAACGTCTAGGTATAGGATATGTAATAGGAGGGCGCTAGGTGTTATATTACTTTCAAAGTAATATATATCTGTAGCGCACGGGGTATCTTTTCAAGTGCACCTAGTTTTGAATATAAGATATCCACGGGTTAATTCTATACCTATATATTGAAACTTTATACCAGTAAATAGTTTACAAGCTTGTTTTAGAACCCCTTCTGAAATGACCGCTTACTCTCGTCTCTGGTGAAATCCGGCAATGATAGTATCATAGTCCGGGTACTTAGGTGTTAGTATCTTGATCCCTTTCTCCCTGCTCAGCCGTTTCTGAATGACTCCTCCAATAGCATGGGGGTTATTGACAGCTCTAACAGAGTCCCAGTATCGAACCTCTGGGTCTGGGTCCACCATCAGGCTGTCTGCGTACCCACCTTCACTCCCTTGTTGATCATCGTCCTCAGCTTCTTCATCGGCACTCGATTCTTTATCGTCCTCCGCTCCCTCCTCCTCCTCCTCATACATATCTTCTAGAAAACCACACTGGGCGAGATCAACAATAAAAGGTTGATGTGACTGCTTGTCTACCACAACATTATAAATGCTGCAGTCAGTCATACGGACACCCCGACAGTTAACCTCATGCGCCCTATCTACAGCAGCCTGAACGATGTCTTGCCACCTCTCCGGATCAGACGGCGGTGTTGTGGACTCCACGAGGGCGGATAATTCGTAGCCATCCACGAGCTGCATGAGGATCCCCTTCACTTCGAGATACCGCCTGGCATTGGCTCGCTCCAGAAGATCAGGCGGACAAGGTACGATACCATCCTGCGGCAGGACTAGGCGCACATTGGCATAGAGCCGGGGTATAGCTTTGCCCTGGAGGTCAGATAGCTTGTCGTATGCTCTTGTCTCTACGTTGTAGTATCCCTGGCACATGTGCCACACGACAGCCTCGTACTTGGCGGTTCCCTCAGGCGAGCCGTCCAGAAAGTCCCGGGGCGAGACTGGTAAGATGCTGGTGCGATTCTCCTGTTCGACTTCCTCCAGGAAAGGACCCATGCGCCCCTTGCTTATGAAGTTGCAGTAGGCGGCCTCGATGGAGGGTGTGTGCAGGTATGGTTCGAATTTCCGGCCGGGTCCTATTGCCTCGCGCCGGAGGGTCGTGCCGAACCGCCGGTCGTAGAGTTTCAGCACTGCGATGAACCCTGGGGATGGTGGCTCAAGCTTGACGTGGACCTTCACCACCACCGACATGGTATTGCCCAGAGACTCGAGAATCGTGGCCTCGCATACAGTCATTGATGCTGGTATCAGCGAGGTGGAACCGGTTTGGAGCAACTCTAACCGCAAGCTCTTGCCTTTTTCATATGGCATATAAGTCTGATCATCGGACCTGAAATGCCAACATTCGGTCAGCATACAACTTTTAGGCAGTCACATGTGCAATATGAAGGGGTTTGATCGTATTGACCTACATATTTGCATTGGTTTGGCTGGAGGAACGGTCAGAATGACTTGACGGGGGTTTAATGATGGCGATGGAGAGGAGATTGATATTGAAGATGGGGCAATCCACCAAGTTGGTGCGTATTATGGTTTCTCAAAGCCATTGGCGAAGAACAGGTTGTGTGAATGGATGTGAGATCGGGCCAACTACTGGCAACGGTCATGATTTTGGGCCCTAGAGTGGCTGCGCCACGTCGACTCCCTATAGGATACCTACCCTCCTAGAAGATACTCTCCTATGGAATGATGTTCTGTAGAGGGACCTCCTGTAGAAGGCGATTATATAAGTTCAGCTATGAAACTCCCTTATGATGTATTTGTATTTTTCAGGGTGTGGTCATGGTATGGTAATAGTAAATGTGATAATATGATGACTTTCAAGCCTGAGAGTACTTGGGTCGTAGTTTAGGCAGTTGTGCTGCTGCTTCTCGGGTGAATTTTCCTTACTAAGGCTTCCGCGTGACTGACCTCGGATGACTCTCGTTATCTGCATGTCGGGTGCCAAATGAGGCGCCTTTCCCCTTCCGAACTTTGGAAGGGATTTTGGGGCCTGACAAGACAATGAATGGGGCGGTCAGATCAAGGGTCCAGGTTCCAGGTTATCTCTTATCCGAGGGGCAGCCCACCCGAACCCCTGCTTCCATTCGTCATTGCAGGCTCCCCCTGTAATCCGCTTCGCCGTTCCCCGGCTTCTACTGTAACGTCAGTTGCACGACCTCTGATCTAACTTGACCACACGTCAACTGACCGTGCTTCCGACTCAACAACCGACGACCCCCCCTCTCCACCATCTCCTCGACTTCCACGACACAAAGAGACGTCCTGAGCCTGGCCGTGTCGTCTTCGAACCCGTTTTGCTTGCATTCTACAATTTACTGGACCCCGACGCACCCCTACCATCCGCAGTCCGTCAAGATCCCCAGTGATCCAACGGCTTCCGCGCACCCCACTCTTCCGACTTGTCACGAGCACCGAGACCCCAAGACCGGAGCGATCGACCACAGGGACAACTGCCAAAATGGCGAGCCCGCGGCGTAGGATCGAGACTGATGTGAGTCATGCTCTGCCCAGTCTTCAGAGCCACGGAACGCCTTCAACATGCTGACCGTCTGTTCTCTCACTGCAGGTCATGAAGTATGCCCCATGGTTTCCGGTACGGTATCGTGTGCCTGGTCAACATGCTAACATGTCTCTAGGATGTACGTTACAGCGTTGAACGGCTTCGTTTACAGTAGAAACTAACCCAGGCAGGCTCATGAGTGACTACGAGGTCACGCTGGTCAACGACAACAGTGAGTCAAGCTTCCCTCCCAGCCGTGCTGGCCTCTTGTCTGACTGACCGGTTGCAGTGTAAGAGATTCGAACCGAACGAGAGACCCCTACCCCCGATCTTCCGGCTCACACGTCAATACAGGCAGGAGTTCTACATCAAGTTTAAGGGACCAACAGAAAGTTAGTAGAAAGATGAGCAACGGAAGGAGGTCAAGGCTCACACGGGAATGCACAGCTCCATTCGAAGGCGGTGTCTGGAAAGTCCACGTCGAACTGCCCGACCAGTACCCGTACAAGTCTCCTAGTATCGGCTTTACGAACCGCATCTTCCACCCAAATATCGACGAGCTGTAAGTTGGGCCCTCACGCACGCCAACAGGGGGCGGGGAGGACAAGATTGGAAGAGGAGGCAAATGATCGGAAGGGGTACTGGGGAGCGGCAGCAGGCTAATACCTGGGGATGTTACTAGGTCCGGATCTGTCTGCCTGGACGTCATCAACCAGACGTGGTCACCGATGTACGACATGATAAACATCTTCGAGGCCTTCCTGCCACATCTCCTGCGATACCCAAACCCTTCCGACCCCCTCAACGGAGAGGCCGCCGCGTTGATGCTCAGGGACCCCAAGGGATACGAGTCGAAAGTTCGAGGTAAGTGGACATATCCCGAGTGGGGAGGCCCGGAAATGTGGTTTTCCGGCGTGCTTACACCCCTGGTAGAATATGTCCAGCGCTACGCAAGCAAGGATGCCGCAGAGGAGGCCGGTGCCGAGAGCGAGGACGACGACGACATGAGCTCGGTGGGGAGCTTCGGCGATGATGACGACGACGAGCCTGCAGGCCAGATGGACGACGTGTAGGCGACGTCTCCCCCAGTGAAGAAGGTGCAGAAGGCGGAGGAGCCTTCCGTTTGATCATCTAACTCTTTCGGCGTCATCGGTCTAACAACCCCCGGCTCGGTTTGCATTGGAACTTCTGGATTCTATAAGATGGCATGCTTTTTTGTTTTCTTTTGTCTTTTCGGTTCCCCAAAGGGTGTGGAACGAGCCATGAGCAGCCAGCCCTCCGCTGCTTTTCTCCTAAGGTGAGTATGGGTCCATTTTTACGGGGAGAAGGCAACGAGGACAGAGACCTGGATGGTTCTGTTGGGAGGGAATAGTTGATGGGAACAAGGGAATATTCATATCAGCCCCTGCACAAAGGAACAACACCTATAATCAGATACTGGTCAAATGAAGATAAACCACTCAGAAGTCCCCGACAGCCACATGGTAAGAGTGTGATATGTCGAATTGAGAACTCTATGGGGTATCATAACGCAATTTTGATAAAAAAAAAAAACAGGATAAGTCGGCTCTTGTTCAGTCCGAGTCGTAATCGACCAGAGCCGAAGACGTGGCAGCCACCTTTTCAGGTGGTTTCTCTTCTGGCGGTGGGCTGGGTTCCAACCCCGGGAGTCGCTTTCTCTTCAGTCCAGGTATGATGTTGGCCACGTTCTTCGTGCTGTCCCTGGTCCGTGGCTCGAGGAACGGGTCACTGGCCTTCCGGGTGTTGCCAACAATCTCAGAGACCAGGGACGTCCTCATCTTGGATGCTGCGATCTCCGACTTGAGCAGCTTCCTCGTGGGGGTCTTTCTGTCTCTCGTGTTCTTCTCCTGCGCCGCAGGCTTTGCCCCGCCGAACAGTGGTTTCGCGAGGGCCTTGTCCCCCTCCTCAACCAGACCCTCGGGTTTCGTGCCGAAATCCACCAGCCTCGCCCACCGCGCATCCTCCTCGCTCTCGGGCAGCAGCTCGATCCCCAGGCCCATCCTGTCCTTGAGGTCCTCAGCGGCGGCGGCGTCCTTCTCCCTCTGCTTGCGGCCCACGCGGAACGTCTTCCTCAGCATCTGGTTCCTGGTATACGGGTCATCCCACTGCTTGGCATTGGCGTCCTCAATCTCATCGATCCTCTCCCGCGCAGCAGCAAGCGCAGCCCGGTCCGCGATAGTCTTCTCGAGGTTCGAAAACGCAGCCTCCCGCTCCTCAGCCTGCTCCACCGCCGTCTTGAGGGCCGGGATGCCAACCCCGTCGCCGACGAGCGAATCCTCCAAGCCTTTTCCCTCGCCCGTGTCCCTCCTCCGCCCGCCCTCGACGACCACGTACGCCGTGTTCTTGGGGTCCGTCCGCACCTCGATCAGCCCGCCGCACGCGGCGTGCCGCATCCGGAAGCTATACACGGGGCTGCTGTAGTAGTTGCCGACCTTCTTCTTCTCGGCGTTGAACCGCACGCCCTGCCCGATTATCACGGGCGGGTCGCAGTGCCCGCACCACACCGCAAAGGGCATCTCGAAGCGCACCGTGAGGATCCCCTCGCTGCGGAGCTTGGATGCGCGCGCCCCCAACGCGTGGCCCTTGCCTGAGGCCTGGTTTGCGCTTGCGACGCCTTCGAGGTCCGGCGGGACGTACCGCCCCATGTTGAAGCCTTGCATCCTGGGCGGGTGCGAGGGTGTCGCCGGCGAGCGGCGACGAGATCGGGGGTGTGGTCGTGTTGCAGTGTCGTGGATCGGGGTGTTGTGCGCTGCTTGGTTGTTGGTGGGTAAGTTCGTGGTTGGGTGTCTTGTGGTTTTGGCATGCGGAATGACGCTACTTTCCCAGGGAGGCCGGCTTCTGGCAGCCGTGGCTGCGCTAGGGTGGATGATGCAGAGTGGGGTCTACAAGCGCGCTTGGCATTGGAACAGACCCGGTGTTCTCAAGACCCCCTTGTGACCGAGTCACCACTTAGGCACAGCAACGAGTTCCCAGGGTTTCTACGGCCTACAACAACACACATACAGATATTTTGAACGTCTAGGTACTGAAATTAATTATATACAAACGCGGTACACCTCAAATTCACCACGTAGAAGACAGACAACCAGCATGGTGGTGATGAAGGCTACAATCTGTCCATGAAAGGCCAAGGAACTCAGGTGGCACTACATACATCATGGTGAGCCCCCAGGTCAGCACTACGAGTCGAGCCAATGACATAGCACCGATGACACGTCCTCACCATTTTTCTGTTCTGTATAGATGCGGCTCTCAAAGTGTGCTGAGCCCTCTTGTAAGCGAAGCCTGCGAAAGCACCCTAGCCATGTTTTTAACACGTCAAATGATATGAATTAAATCGTCTGTTCTTTCATAGGAAATAGGCTAAAACCCCTTTCATGTATCAGGAACCGAGAATATTGGATCGAGGTAGCGTCTATTTAGGTACCTAAGTAGTGCCCAAGTGTGTAGCGTTTAGGTTGAGACATAAAAGACCCGCCTGATGTTACGCGACCGAATTCTCTCATTAAGTATTATAGCAGTAATAATCCATACAGATCTTACAATGCAGTCACATTTAGGAGATTTTCGAGTTGACCTCGGAGCCCGGAACATAAAAAGGTGACGTCAGGTGTTGATCATTGATGGTGATGTACTGTGACGTTGACGTTCTGGCCAGGGGCGAATACCGTCATGCCAGGTGGTATATAAACGGAGAGATGGCATGTTTGTACTTGGATTCAGCACACAGTATCTCTAACTCGCATCATCCAACGACCAATTCTTGCCCAGGGAAAGACCTAGGTGTCTAAGACCATCGACACATCTTGCACCCAAGAACCCACTCAGAACTCACACAACCATGGCACCAACTAAGACAGCCGGAGGGCAAGAGCCAAGCGACAAATTCCTGAAGCAGCAAGCCCAAGGTTCGTATTGGACCCCGATTTCTTCATTCGTCTTTGTCCTCGCAGCCGATTCTAACGGATTCCATGGCAGCTCAGGGCCTCGGCGCAGACAATGCACCCGCGCACAAAGAGGGCCACGCGCCAGGGGAGGCGCCTGTCGCATCCGACAGCGGCCTGCCAGGGAAGGGCAACACATATGAGGAGGCAGCAGCGGGCACAGGAAATCTGACGACGACAAATGATGTTGGAACCACTGGACTACAGTCAGCGGAGCCGGGAACGGCTGCGCCCGGTCCAGACTTGAAGAGTGCTTGAATTTGGGGACAGGACCTAGATCACTTCCATTGTGGTCAATAGAAACCGTGTAAATCTGAAATGGAGGACACATGTGCATTAATTGTCCACAAGTGGCCTCTTTGATCTAATTGTAGTCCATCGTAGTTTATCGAAGGAGTAGGGAACATAACGACCGGTGGGGACGGCCGGTGGAGAGGGAGTTGTGGAGATGGCGGAGATGGCGGAGATGGCGGAGGAGGCGGAGGAGGCGGAGCGGCACGGCACGGCTGGAACAAACTGAAGGTCGATGAGGTGACTAGGTAAACCTTAAAATGCCCAGAGTACTACGATTTTAGCTCGACCCATATGAGCAAATACGATCGACAGGTGTCAGGGTCACACTGTTCTGCAACCTCAACCTATGGCGGAGAATAAGTGCCCAAGCGTCCGTCGGCCCGTCCGCAGGAGTGCATGTCACCATGGGTCAAGTATCGCAGGCCTGAGACAGCTTCAGGTCCATGACTCCTTCCGCGCAAGGTAAAATGGTGGTTTGCACCCAGAGCTAATGATTGGGAAGACCTACTCTCGCGCTGGTCTTCGGATGTTAAAAACATTCCTCGTTTCATCATGTCCGCCAGAGATTTGGCTTCACTTTCATCCTGGGTTCGGCGCCGTTCTCCACGCAATAATTCGCATTCATGAATCTGAGAAAAACGAGAATACACATATTTAGAGTTCAAGACACACCCCAGCACTGGAGCTCTCGTTCCATTCAGGACTGCCGAATTTCATGCAGGCTACTCTGGCGGATAGACCCATTTTCCCACCTCCACTGGCTGACCTATATAAGACTACGGAGGGACAGACCCATTGAGTTTCAGCATCAAAATGATTCAGTCAAGAACAATCCCATTTGAAAGCCCTCTTTGATACTCCTCAACCAGCAGCAATGTCTTCAGCACCTTCTACTGCACAGCCATGGCTTCTAACTGGCAAGTCAGCGATTGTGACCGGCGGATCACGAGGCATAGGCCGGGCTATCGCCATCCACTTTGCACTAAAGGGGTTGGACAAAATCGCCATCACATACGCCTCCAACGGTGAAGCAGCCGAGTCCACCCTCGAAGAGTGCCGCCGTCTTGGCGTGAGCGAGGCCGTCGCCATCCAAGCGGAGGTCACAGATTCCCAGTTCGGCCCCCTCGTTATCCAGAAAGCCCTGCATGGCCTGGGCACCACAACCATCGACATACTCGTCAACAATGCCGCCGTCGGCGGCTTGGACTACTACCGACCCGTCGACAAGACAACCGCCGACACCTTCCTACACCTGATGCACGGCAACGTATACAGTGTCATGGCGCTCACGCGAGAGTGCATACCGCACTTCCCCGCCAAGGGTGGCAGGGTCATCAACATCTCCAGCGCCGCGTCCAGGCTTGCCAACCCGTCCCCTACCGTCGTGCACGGCGCGGCCAAGGCCGCCCTCGAGAGCATGACACGGTCGTTTGCCAGCGTGTATGGAGTGGCCACGGGCGCCACTTTCACGAGTGTCTCGGTCGGGACGACAGACACGGACGCTTTCAGCGCAGCGAAGGATATTGTTCCAGCTGAATACCTGGACGCCATGATGAATCAGGCAACTGCTGAGAAGCGCTTGGGAACTCCGGAGGACATTGCTTACATTGTCGGATTTTTGGCCAGCGAGGAGGCGAGGTGGGTCCAAGGTGCTAGCATTAGTGCTAATGGAGGGATGAAGGAGGTCCTGGCAGCTCTAGGCTAGAGTGGTCTAGATGTGATAATGGATGCCCTTGTGTCATTAGATTCTATGGCAATTGGACAGACGGTTGTCATATCGCCTAAGGGAGGGCGGTGGTTACTGAACAATTGGACTGAAATCGAAGCGAGTGACGCATCACATATACTATTACCGGACCACTGCCACATCTTCTATGTAAACAACCCGTCATAGTGGAGTCCTTATTGCTGAATTATTATCTATGAAATCACCTTCCGTGAGTTCCTCAGTAGAATACTATCTCATGAGAAGTTATTTCATCGGAGGTTGTCCCATAGTGTCCCATAGGAGGCTGTCCTATAGGAACAGGGGGGGGGGGGATACTGTGGCCGGAGAGCGGACATCTGAGCAAAGCCCGGCAGCACGTAATGACAAATTTGCCAACCTTTTTGGGGAATTTGACAGGTTCCGTTCTGGGTTCCCTCCGGTCCCCAGATCTTGGGTCCATGAGAAGCGGTCCGGGGTTGTGTATGGCAGGAGCCTCTTTTTAATCAACGGCCAATCCCTGTACTGAGGACGGTAAGCAGAACCCATATCGCGGCATATGAATAGACATTTAAATAAGAAACGAAATTTCTTGCTATAATTGCTTACTTTTGGATGGGAAGCACACCTCATAAACTAAACTCTGTGCCTTTCACCACTGAATGGCCTTTATTCGAGCATGAACTTTGCCCAGATCTTGACATCCACCCTCGATATCTACATCTCAGTATCCATGTCATGTTAGACAATTTTCCTGCTATAATAATTTCACGGAAATTAAGGCCTGCGTGAGCTCCTGAGGCAGCCGATCGAGAGACAGAAATCCCACAATTTGTATAGACTGATGGATGGTAGCTTGACTGACTTGACACATGTTGGACACCAGTCCTATTTTCACATACCCTTCACACTGACTTGAAGATACTCAGGTTCGTTATCAATCAAATCTCGTATTTTTCCTTCACGAAGCTCATTCACATCCCACTTTGCCCAGACGAATCTGCCGTGGAGAAACTTGGCCTCCTCTGATGCCGCCCAGACAGCAAATTGCCCAGGCAAATCCTCTAGATCATCATTAGAAACCAGGAAATATTTGTGGCCTAGCTTCAGGATATAAATAAGAATGACAAACCTTCGTCCCATCGAGGATCGTCTTGGCTGAAGCCAGCTTGCTCTGCGAGTTCCGTGAAGATCCCACCGGGGTGGAAGCTGACAATCTGAAAGTCCTCGGGCAGGACATCCTTGGCGATCCGCTGCAGCAGCATTGTTCCTGCGCTCTTGCTTGCCCCGTAGCTAGGCTGTCTTCCTGTCAGTTTCGTCTCGTGGATGGCGGCCGAACTCAGGTTGATGAGTGCCTGCGGACCAATTAGCTTCACGAATAACACTCCCTGCTCTTCCGGCTCCCTACTTTTCGGCGGCCTTTAGCATTGGGCTGCTTGTAGATGCGTTCCGCAAAATCGAGACTTGTGCGGACGTTCAGGAGGTACTCGCTCCAGACGGCATCTCTCCCCACATCGAGGACAGGTGCTGTCGACAACTTGGCCGCATTCAGCACAACGACATCAACAAAAATGTCTTCCTTGGCCAACTCCTTCCACAGGGTGTCGACTGATGCTAAATCAGACACGTCGCAAACTCGGCCCGAGGTCTGGACCTTGGGGAACTGCGCCCCGAGACGTGATGCGGCTGAAGTGACAAGATCGGCGCGGCGTCCGACGATGACGATTCTCTCGGCGTTGGCCTGGGCGAAAGCTCTGGCGATCGCATACCCAATACCCGTGTGGCCACCGGTGATGAGCACCGTTTTGCCAGCCTGCGAGAGTTCAGGTCGCAAGGGCGAGATTTCGGGATAGGGGGATCGATGCATGGTCTTCGTAAAGGAGAAGCCAATTGAGAGAGATTCGGTCGAAGATGCCATGGTGACAGATTGTTTTTTTGAGAAATAGACTTGTTGAATTGATTAGTGACTACATTGTGTCGACAAAGGAATTCGCGTCCTAATGCATTGGTCCTGCCCGTCTTTTATCTCACGTGGGTGAGAATGATGGGAGGCTCGCACATCGTAGGTGATGTTCGTATACGTCAACTGGTACATGTTGAAAAGCCCGTGCCCCCGGATCGATCGGGCTCCTGCTCTGCCAAATGGTCGACGCTATGTTTCTAAAAACCTAGCCTCGCCGCATCTCCGCAACTCCGCTGCATCTCCGCCGCTACTTCCTCCATCTTCATCTCCATTCTCACCGCTGTGGACACCACTTTGTCTATCTCAACCTCCTCCTCCATCGCCCAAGACATTATGTCGCCCAACCCTCCCTCCGTGAATCGCCGATCCAAGCAGACGTCCTGTTTCGCCTGCGTGGAGGCTAAGCGGCGATGCGATAAAGCACATCCGTCGTGCTCGCGCTGCATCGATAAGGATGTCAGCTGCCAGTACCCGGCCGCGAAGCAGCCGCGGCGGCAGAAGCTTCGCAGCATCGAGCGAGTCAGTATTTGTGATGTCTCTCAGGAGGAAGTGGTCGAGAAGCCCGCAACTCCGCTTCCGGCTCGGCCTCGCGGCGACTTGTGGTGGTTCCTCCACCCTTCCTCCTGGAACATCGCCAACCACTACGAGGCACCAACCTCCTCACCATCCGGCCCTGCCATCTCTAATTTCATACGCGGGATGCAGGCCTGGCTATTGCGTTTCCTCCGCGATGGCCACAACCCTTTCATACACCGCCTGCTCTACCAGGCAAAGACTACGCCGAAATGTATGCAGGACGCATACGCTGCCATCGCCATCTCGCAGCACGTGACCTCGAAGAATGAACACATGGTGGATCAGATGCTATCCTCTCTGCTCTCATCCCTGATCTCATCCTCACCGGACGACGGACCGTTGTCTTCCACTGTGATGTCAATCAAGGATTATCTGGCACGCGCTCAGGCGTTATTGATTCATTTATTATTGGCTCTTTTCTCGCCGTCCATCTCCCGACGGGCAGAAGCCGAGAAACACGTTCAGACACTCTTCTGCTGGACCAACCAGCTCTGGCAATCAGCTACCCAAGATCCGACCATCGCGCCGTTGTTTCCAACCACAGTGCCGCTGGCGGAGGGGAACGAACACTGCGCCAACTTGCATGAACTCTTCGTCATATGCGAGTCTATCCGCAGGACATGGATACTGAGCAACCTCGCCACGGGCGTCTTCCACAGCCTCAAAGGCGACTGGGCCGCTGCTTGTGCGGGAGATATTTGCATCACCGCACGAGCTGAGCTGTGGGAGGCAGCTTCGCTAGCGCGCTGGGAAGCCATCGCCAGCGAGAAAGACCCGTTGTTCATATATAGCCTCGATGGTCAGTCGCTGGTGGCTCGTGGGGTGAACGCCTCGGAAGTTGATGAGTTTGCCCGTCATATATTTACCATCATGTGGGGAATGGACAAAGTCGAAGATTGGGTTGACCGGACCAGTGATGGCATTTCTCTGACATTCTGAAGAGTCATACAAAGTCTATTGTGTGAGAATTAGGTTCTGGCAACCCCTTGACTAGCTTGCATGGTATTTGAAAATAAGCAGTAGTCCGTCATGACCGAAACAAGGTCTTCTCGTTCTCTGGTCCTCCGCCAACTCCGGCGATATATGTGGATATGCTCGCGATGCCATCTCCGCCAGTACTCCGCCTCCTCCGCTAGGGCCATGCGCCTCTGCTAGTGAGCCCTGTCCCCGACCTCAGGCCTTCGATATGGCCCTACATTGGGCATTCTGCAAAACTTAGCAGACGTACAAATACAAGCTTGCTCACATGGAGATGAATTGTGGAAGCAACGCTTTCCATCGGAGTTTGTTAGGTCAGAAGGTTGTATCAAGACAGCCACCATGGAACAAGCTTGGAAATTGGCAGACATTCCCGATCTACAGGGAAAGATCGCCGTGGTTACAGGAGCCAGGTACGTTGCTGCATCGTCACCATCACGCGGGTAAGGCTTAACGAGTATATGCATCTACAGCAGCGGAGTTGGCCTGGCAATAGTTTCACAGCTTGCCGCCCACGGGGCGAAGACCTATTTCACCGCACGATCACTAGAGAAGGCCGAAAAAGCAAAGCAAACCGTGCTGGAGTCCTGCCCAAAGGCTGACCCCAGCAACATCAACTTCCTAATCTTGGATCTCACTGATCTCAGGAGCATCACCGATGCTACCGATGGTTTGTGCAGAAAGGAAGACAAGATAGACATTATTGGTATGCTTACCACTTTCTGTCCCATTCAACCGCCTGCTGGTTCCTTGATACTAATGTTCTTATCTCAGTCAACAATGCCGCCGCCTCGACTGCCTCTGTCGAACTTGTCGCTGCGGGTTGGGAGGTTCATATGACAACAAAGTGAGTTGTTTCTTTGCATTTTCAAATACATAGACATCTAACGCTGTTCAGTTTTATCGGACCTTTCCTCTTCATCAACCGCCTCATGCCTCTGCTCAAGACGGCTACTCGACAGAAAGACGCCGATGTTAGGATCATCAACATGAGTTCCACGGCCCCCGCAGTGTTCCTTCCACCCGACTTTCAATTTCAGTTCGACAAACCTGGTGGCCTTGCCAAGCCAATCA
This sequence comes from Diaporthe vexans, assembly GCA_021188095.1. Classification (NCBI taxonomy): domain Eukaryota; kingdom Fungi; phylum Ascomycota; class Sordariomycetes; order Diaporthales; family Diaporthaceae; genus Diaporthe; species Diaporthe vexans. The sequence goes on along the minus strand of JAJLLZ010000004.1, from coordinate 3,065,655 downwards.
ATCAATACCCGCTGCAGTGGCGTTTGGGGACCAAGTACTTGTTCAGCTGGGACATGATCCGCTACTCAGTTTCCAAAGTTGCCCTGCTCCTGTTCGCGACAGAGTTGCAGCGTCGACTGGATGCACAAGGGATTCCCATACTTACATTATCTGTACATCCGGGCTCAGTCTACACCGAAGGTCTCGTTTCAGCCAACAACTTCTTTATCGGCTCCATGGCTCGGTTGTTATTCACCTCAGCAGAACAAGGCGCTGTTTCCCCCCTTTTTGCAGCCACCGCAAAGCAGGTTCGGCAGTCGTCTGATACATACAAGGCCAAATTCCTACTACCTGTGGGGAATGTCACAAGACCTCATCCAGTTGCCGAGGACGAGAGGCAGATAAAGGGCTTGTGGGTCAACACAACTACAGAGCTCAACAAGGCCCTTGATAGCCAGAGTCTCCCTGCACTAGGCCCTTGGTGAATGACAGGTCGAGGAGAAGATCAGACCAAAGAGGCTATTCTATGATTAGTGAAATGTAGACCCATACTTCTCCTATTTGATGAGAAAGATCTGTGGATTTGGCCATGGACCATAAATTTGAGTATGACAACACGCATTTGATACCCCTGATTGGAATTGCCAAAGGTTTCAGCCACCTATGAGTGCCAATATGGACCCTGCTGACGCTATTTGCGTCTGACACTGTGTACCCTATTTAACTGCCGACTCCAGTGGTTCTATCATAGTACGCATCAATTGGCCTTGTTAAAGTTGGCTTCGCCCTAGAACCAACTTGACTAATATTGACATGTGCGCATGGATTCCTTGACGCCGTGTGAATTTTGGGGCGAGGGGAACCAGTAAATAAAAAGAATCCAACAGGCCAAATCACATGTCACTTGCCGGTCAGACGGCCTCCCAAGCCGGCCTCTCCACGCAGCCTTTCCACAGAGCACACTTCAATTCTGAGAGATTCTCACTCCAAAGAGGTTGCATCGGTTAGGAAGCGAGCATCTTCGGGTTCTACAAAGATTAGGCAACTAGGACTGCAGCAGCTCCACAAATCCTTCCTTACCTGCACCGACTCAGATTGGACGCCACGAACGATCATCTGCTTAAGCCTCGGCAAGCCATCCATTTTTCCGTCGATTTTTCTCCTCAGCCTCCCGGCCAGATGTGAATTTAGATCTCAATCCCCGTGGAGAAAAGCCACCTTGATACTAGTGCAGAGGGTGTGAGCCCTTTGCCCAGCCTTTCGGTGCCCCCCTAAATAGGCCACGGCAACGACAATAGGAATACATTTGCACATTTTAGTCAGAAACAACGTCGGTTGACATAATGGAAATGGCTCCTTTTAGCATAGCTGTCGGAAATCCCGGCAATATGAACTAATTGGTGCCCGGGTGTGTCGTTCAGCATCTCGAACACACCTACTACAGCTGCATCGGTGTTGGCCGCGATACCCGGTGCCTTCTTCCCAGAGATGTTCAGCTCAATTCATAAGATTTTGCGGCTTATGTGAAGGGCTTCACATCCATGGCTCACCTATATAAGTAGCACGAGTGCACCCGGTTCATCCACACATACCTATTCCAGCAGTAAGCTTCGGTCAAGCACATCATCATTGACTTTCCCTTCATCCAAGTTATCATTATATCCACTGACTAACCCAAATCCATTCAAAATGCTGTACCAGAATCTCCTCGTACTTCTTGCTGCCAAGTTCGTTACCGGAGCTGTCATCGGCACCTCTCCTCAGGTGATTGACCTAGACGCAACGGAGCTCCAGCGACGTGCTGCCTGTGCTGCTGCAGGCGTTGTCAACGGACAGTGCGGACGTTATTATCGTGGCACCGGATGTGGGGACCAGATCGGAGCAATTGATCCTGGTGTACGTTGTCATCGCAATCTCAATTTCCCTAACCTCGTGTGCTGACGCCTATCGTAGAGATGCAGCGGGACATGTTACAGGTCCTCCGATAATATTCAGAGTGTTAAGGCCGTTGGTGATGGAACTTATGGTACCAACTGTCATCTGTACTACGATGACAATTGTCAGAACCAGATCGGCGAGACCGGGAATTCTATCTTTGCCCCGGGAAAATGCTACTCGCCGGGCTCGGGAAGATCTGGCCACAGCTTCTTGTGCTGGTACAGATGCTGAACACTATCCAGACAAAGTATTCAGATCAGAGGGTTGGCGAGGATTGTTCGTTGACTATTTTTGGTTCGAGGCAAAGTCTTACCTTGGTACTATCCGAGCTTGAGCCCTGAGAGAACAAGACTCGACTTCCATAGATCGGAGACAAGAATGAACGATTTACTATTCGAGTGCTAAATTGTGTCACCGTGCCTGAACGCCGCCAGTCAATTTCATCGAGCGCCATGCAAACTGACCAGCCGGGCTTCCTGGGCCTGCGGACTTGCTCAATTCATCCAAGGCTCATTTCCCACCGTATTGTGTTATTTCAGCTTCGCCAATCAAAGGAACGATGTTGCTCTTGTCCCCCTATTCATACACAGGGCGACATTGCATTTCCTCTCAATGTCCCGCCCTCACTTTCCGGGATCACACCTGGTAGTGTCCAAACCACTTGAAGCGTTCCAGTATTCAGGTGTCAGAATCAACTCAGTTGATGATCGTTCAATCTACAATACTTAGTCAGTGACATCTTCTGTTCATAACAGGTAGAAGTAGATTCACACAATTTTTTTTAAAGTGTGAGGATCAGTTGTTAATTCATTGAAAGTAACACATCAAATCTGTTCAGGCCCAATTTGCTATCAGTGGCATGAGTGTATACAAGGGATGGCAATTGGAAAGTCACTGTCAAATTCTCTGCATGGGGAAACCTACTGTTTTAGTATGAAAGATACATTGCCTTGCCCTTCTAGGGAACTTACTGTTGTTCCGGCTTAATAGAGGAACTCAAAGAATACCAATAGTCCATACAAGGGATGGCTGGGCGTTTCTGCTGGCAGCTCGTACATCTCGTGTTGTTTCCAGGGTTCCCGATCAATACGCTCGCCCCATTGCCTTGCATATTACAGCTTAGCGAAGATGTCACAAGCGCCCGCCCTAGTGCTTGTATCCCATTGTTCTTAGAAACCAGAAGACGAAAGACAAGATGTGATGCATGTGGCTTTGTTTTTGATTATCAATATGGCATTTTGAATGCTGTCTCATATGTCGCTAATGATTGCACTTTTTGCCCTTTTGATTCTATCTCTTGTCTGACCTCCCTGAGGAGCATACGTTCACCAGCCATCATGGATATTCTTTCAGCCTGCCTATTGGGTATGGTGGTACAAAACAGACGCATGTCCGAAGTAACCTTGACCTACTAAGCCATTATTTCCCGTCTGCATGGTCGACTTGCATGCTGACACTGTTCTCCCGCCTTCTCTCAAAATTTGCGGGCGGGGTAGGTGTTTGACACCTCAATAATTTGGATCACCATCTCGTCTTCAGCTCTCGATAGGAAGACTCTGTCTCGCCAAGCAACTATGTCTTTGAGTGACAGCGGTGGCGACTTTTCAAGAAGAGGAAGGCAGCTAGCTGACGACGACGTCCGCTCCCATACCCATCAGGTCCCCTCACCCACAACACCACCTCGTCCTATATCTTTGAGCAGATCTCCTTCAGAAAGGACGCGACCACTTTCCTGGAACAATCGTAGCACTGGACGAAGAGAATCCTCGGCCTTCGAGAATCGATCTTTTGATCATTTTCAACGTCCCAGTGGTCCAGAATCCCGAAATAGCGCCCCTTCTATACCCAGAGATTTTCCCTCTCACAACCCCGAAAGACTGACCGTCCCAACCTTGACGAGAAGCGGAGTTTCACGACCCCGGACATCGCCCTCTGTAAGCACGCAAGGATCGATCGGCCGTCCATCTATTTTGTCAGCGAACAACACCGCTTATTCTTACGATTATCTCGACAATGGACAGTTTAGGTTGATCTGGTTGCACCCTGGACGGAAAGATGATCCTGATGATATGGTCAGATGTCAGATATTCACCTGTACACTGAGTGATCCTCGACCCTATGTTGCGCTTTCATATGCCTGGGGAGACGTCAGCGACAAGCGCAAAATACTTGTTGTGGATATACTCATCAGCGTGTCAGCTAGTCTCGAGGCGGCCTTGAGAACGCTTCGAGACCCGAGGGAGTCAAGATGGATTTGGGCAGATGCACTCTGCATCAACCAACAAGATGCATCCGAAAAGGCGGATCAAGTCCGGCTCATGACGCGAATTTACCAGCAGGCCGAATCAGTAGCAATCTGGCTTGGCCCACGATCCGAAGACAGCAACCTCGGCATGGATCTCATCGAGAAGGTCTCAGATGTGGCCGAGATCCCGCGCGAAATAACAAGACGTACTCCTGCACCATTCAGCGAGCGAAACTTTGCAGCTGTAGTGGCCCTCTTCGAGAGGGAGTACTGGCATCGGTTGTGGGTTGTGCAGGAAGTATTCAACGCGCTCCGGATCAACGTCTATTGTGGATCAACGATCCTCCCTTGGAAAGCATTCCAAGATGCTTGTGGCGTTTTTCAGGCAAACAGAGACGTGCTCGATCGGGCTTTCCACCCTGGCTACAGCAATAACTTCTACCAAGCACGATTCGGAAGCTACCCACAGGTTCTGGTGTACGGAGGTCCGAGCAGCCTTACTAGGATCGGTACTTTGGATAGATTCAGGGATAGTGACGATCTCCCCGAACACGTGGCGTTCCAAGATTTACTTAACGTGATGCGGACCTGTCGATCTAAATTCAGCTCCGAACCTAGGGACAAAGTCTTTGGTATTCTGGGTGTCCTTTTAGAAAAGGTCCGCAATGGGATCGAGGTCAACTACGGCATTCCAGTCAAAGACGTATACACCAATGTATTCCGGGCCGTTGTTCAGAAGACCAATTCGCTAGATATCCTATGCGACTCGATTCACTCTCCGACTTATAGCAACAAGAATGATCTGCCAAGCTGGATGCCTGACTGGTCTCATCGCTTATTGCTCTCGCCCATATCTATAATCCATCCTGAGACCTTCTCAGCGTCTAGCAATGCAAAAGCCATCGCAGACTTTACGGAGAGGAACAAGCTGAAAGTATCGGCCATACCTTTGGGAAGCATCAAGGACTACGGAGTCACGGTTGGCACACGTTGCACGGTGAACGACTATCTCATGGCATTTTTGCAATGGAGAGCCTGTCTGTTGCAGGTCACAGACGGCAGGTCGGATGACTACCTACGATGGTTGCAACAGAGGTTTTGCCTTGCACTCAGTCTCGACCAAACTCCAGGGTACGAGAAACCAGAGGATTGGATGGATATCTGCTACCACGTATTCGCATCCTTAATACGTGATCGCCTCCCCAAGCTCCACATGGATCAGGAGCTAGAGCAGTACATCGGAAAAGACTTCCAGATGAATTACAACAAGCGCCGCCGATTCCTCCAGGATCACCTCGGATCGAACATGATGGGCCGGTGCTTTTGTATCACTAATGAGAGACGTGTTGGTCTGGGGACAGGATCTATGACGCGAGGCGATATTGTTGTTGTACCGCTAGGTTGCAGCACACCAGTCGTCCTACATCCGGAGGGGGACGGGTACAGATTTGTCGGAGATGTTTACATACATGGATATATGTATGGAAGAGCAGTCGAAGAATGCAACATCGGGGACTCGGAGCGACAGGTGAGGTCATATGTTATTCACTGATGGTCATGTGGCGTTTCAATGCCAGTTGCGATGCCCAGAGGCAGCCGCTTGCTGGCATCAAGCCGCACGACCACGTTTCAATATTTCTGTTCCTCTAGGTATTTTTAAAATAAGGAAGTACCAATATATGAGACCTGAATTCTGTCATCAATTACATATGTACTCATTTCTGAGGGGATCATAACGATGTTGAGGCTGAAGCACATGCACCTCATGTGTACGGGTTGAGAACAAAACTGCGTAGCAAACGCTGGCTACCCTAGTCGCAAATAGAATCATTGAGTTCCGTCAGTTAAAACCTCAAGTACATCATCCGAATCTACTAGACAGACCCTCAGTAGTTGAGTGGGATCGGACCAGTTTTCCTCATCTGGTCAACAGAGTTGAGCCTCCTCGGGGTGAAGTTTCCCATCACATGAGGTATGTAGTCTGGATAAGTCTCGCCAATCTGTTGCATCTGTGACCAGGAGAACTCCCCGTTGACGTCGTACGCCGGCGTGTCGCTGAATCCCGTAGTGTTGACCGAGTGGTACAGAATGGGCCTGGCGGGGTAATCCTCAGTGGCTTCGATCTGTGCGACAATTGTGCCGTTCGGAGAGAACACCGCGGCGGTCCCGACAGAGGGCATGAAAGTCCAAGTCTGGCCGGTAATGGCATAGTATCGAGCTCCGGCCATGCTGTTTTCGGTGCTTTCGAGGGAGGTGTCCGCGCCGAAATCCGGAGTGAAAGGGAAGGCGGCAATGTGTAGGTTTTCGTTTTGGGACTGCATAGCGAAAGTCATGGGCGGGTGCATATGTCTGTCGTGTTGAAATGAGTTAGCTTTGTTCACAGATATATGTGTACGAACCTGATATGGCACTCACTCCCAGCATTCCAAGACGCCCAGTCGACCAAAATCAGTCTGGAAAACCTTGAATTCATCGACGGTACCGTCACTGAACATTGTACGTTCGCCACCGGAAGGACGGAGCTTCCTGCGGACCTGGACTACCTGTCCAGTTGAGTCGACAAGGGCTTGTGACATGTAAATGTAGTCATCTTCCCTCATCGAGAATCCAAACTCTAACCAAATTTGATTCTGTCGGGCAGCTCCCACCAATTGGTCCCATTGTGTACTGTTAACGCGGAGGCTCTGGTCTGCATACCAGGCCACCGAGATATTGCCCTCTAACACGCCGGTGGGATACCTTGGAGGAGAAAGAATTAACAAATACTCTATGGGACAGGGAACCCATTTTAGGTCAGAGGAAAGTCGCGAGGGTCAGGTTGGTGCTCTTACCCTGGGAACCAGAGCTCGGGGAAAGCTACCAGGTCTGCCCCCTGTGCCGCAGCCTCCTCGATATATTGAACCCCAAGATGAACGGTGGCATTGAGATCATGTCTCAGCCCTTTCCAGTCCAAATTAGGCTGAGGGTAGGGATAATTCGCCGGAGGCGCTCGAACGAGAGCAACGGTAAAATTGTCGGAGTTGCCTTTGGATGCGAGGCCAGTGGCCTGGACTAGGCCAGCGAAAAACAGAGTTTGAAACAGATGCATAATGAGTCGATCTTGTAGGGCGATTCAAGAGAGGCTTGCAAGAGCAATGGTTGACTCAATCGGCGTGGGCAATTAAGGAGTTAAATATTTGCTTTCATTATGACCTGAGGTCTTGAGTGTCCACGTTCCGTAGTGATGAACGGTGAGACAATCAAGGATAGCCTTCGCTTGCACGCAAGGCTGCAATCGTCATGCTATCTGTGGATCCTGTTAGAGCGGACCCGGCAAGTGAGACGGCAGTGCGAAGACCAAGGATTTAACGCCGGACTAACCATATGTTTACGCCACCAATGCTGTCTTGGAAGTATTTGAACACCTTCGAAGCGGGGCTAAACCCACTGATCGGGGTTTGCTCTCCCCTAGGCTGCGCGATGAGCTCTGGCCTCAAAAGCCGGGCCGTTCCATATTTTGCTTATCTAAGTTCACCGTTATGGGCCAAGTCCTTCTTTCCAATAATGCCGATGCTGTCAGCTGGAGCAGTTGTGAATTTCTAGAGCTCAAAGGCTACAGAAAGCAAAAGACATTCTAGTATACAGGAAAGGGCTCATCACAGCATTAGTCTCAATGAAAGAAGAAAGATCAAGTCACAGACTCATTCACAAGCCCCAATTAGAAGTCTCGGTTCTAGCATTCGCCTTGGAAAAGCTATTGATATGGGCTACTGTGGTCAGACGAAGCCTACAATATGAAGTGGGACATTTCAACACCAACGGCGATATCGCGCATCGAACATATTAGTGTTCACAAATCTTGGCTTCAATTGCGGACTGCAATCGCAAGGAGTTCGCTTCTCGGTCCCAAGCTCGGGCAGAAGCCAAAAGCGACAGGCCGATCGGACCTGGGCAGCAGGTTTTTCAAACCCCGTGCCGAAGTCAAGCGGCTACGTTTTCAATCCCCTACATATCTAAAATATATATAGTGCCTTTATAAAGTAATAAGCGCTTAAGACCTAGTGTTTAGAAAAAAATACTAATTATAATACTATACGAAATTAATAAAATAATAAAGTAGTTATATAGTAAGACTATAATAGTCTTAATATATAGTATTTATAAGAAGGTACTATAGTAATTTTAAAAAGAAAGACTTAATTAAGAAATTTAATTCTACCTTTTATTAATAATGTATTTAATAGTTATTTAAAACTATTAGCTAAGTAAGTACTATAATTTTTATTTTAAGTATATTACTAATTAAATAGTTATATTACTATAGATAACCTACTTGAAAAGCCTTTTTATAAACCTTTATACTAATAATATATAAGCCTTGTTTGAAAGTTATACTAAGACTATTAATAAGAAATATAATAAGTATAGTATAAGTAAAGTAGAAGTAAGGGTAGCTAAAAGTTAATACCTCCTCCTCTGGGTATATTGCTTTGTTCTTGAAGATTTCTCTGAAGACGCACAGTATGTGAGGAATGTGGTGGAAGAGGGGGCGCCACGGGGGAAGCTGAATGCCGAAGTCAAACACCGAGCAAATGGTGCCCGGGGGGGGGTGGTTGGAGCAGCAGATCGCTGTCATTGATAGATCAGAGTGTTTACGCCGCGGTGGAACCTCGGATTTCGATTTTCGATTTTCGATTTTCGATTTTCGAGATAGACACTTTGCGGCTCAATTCGAGTAGGGTACCATAGCATGAGCCATTCTACCACGGAATTCCCTGTTCTACTAAAGGGGCGGATGCACCAGACGACATACAGGCATCGGGTCTACTACCCAGATAGTATGCACAGGAAATTAGCAACAGCTCCATGAGCCGGATAGGACCGGCCACAATGGACAAATCACTTGATATTTGACGCAAGTGTGTACAGAGAGTTAGTAGGAAAATGTGATACAAAATCCGTGTCTGTCTTTGAAGTATCGAGATACAAGTGACCAAATTTCAGCCCATTGGACAGGACTAATATAAAGATCGGTAATTCTGGAGACATGATACACCAGTTGTAGGAACAGATTTTGATATTTCTGGATTGTGATAAGGTTTGCTGGCCGTTACATTGAGTTACAAAGCTGACTAGCCTAGTAGAATGATCCCGTGTGAAGAGATGCTGACTGGCTTCTTCATCTCGTGAAACAAATTACTCACTATGATCAAGAAGCAAAGTCTGCGGTATACATCCAATGTTTTTTGAACACCTCAACAGATTGATCGTCCTTCTAAATCTTACCCAATCCTGCTGATCAAGGAATGTTTGACACTAGAGGAATATTCATGGTATGCGTACCGTAGTCTTGGACAGATATTCATTAGCTCTAAATGCTGGTTGATATGACAACACTCGTGCTCTTTTGGCGGACATTGTAAGACTATATATTCACCTTGGATCCCTTGAGCTTCCGCAGAGAACTTTGACATGTTGCACTTTCTGCGAGTGATCCTATGCTGCCCTGCCCGGTGATGTCAAAGATAGCGACGTCGGCCTTAAACACCTTTCCGAACCAATTCCTCACCTCGACTGCAAGCAGCGAATCCACGCCATAGGTATGGAGAGGATGCGCCGGATCAATCTCGCTCGGCAGCATTGAAACGGCCTTGGACAACCTTTGGATGAGAGCCTCCGTCACGATACTGGTCGCATCGATATCTGAGGGCGCTTTGACGAACTCGGTGGCCCAGTCTCGTTCGCAGTCCTTCGTGCTGGCGTCGACATCTGGGTTGTGCCCAGCCCCGCGATCCTCTTGCAACAGACCTCTGAAGATTGGACGATCGAGCAGCCATTGTGGGGGCTCGATGTTCTTGCTCCGGAGCTGAGCAGGCGTGATCAGGCCAAGAATGGGTTGCGCTTCCTCCGAAACAAGAACACTCAGTGTTGGATCGCAATAGCGATCTAACAATGCCAAAAACTCAACTTCAAGAATTTGGGCCAATTCTGCAACGGCCTCGTTACCTTTCGCTACATCCATGTTTTCTGCCACTATACCGACATCACCCATCAAGCCAAGGTCAATCGAGATGGCCTTTTCACCCATCGAGATCCTATGGCTGGCCAAGCCATCCTGATACGTGTTTCCAGCGGCGTAGTTCGACTGTCCTACAGCTCCAGCCACGCCAGCGGTTGAAGATAGCATGATGAAGAATGATAGGCCTTTGGGTAGTAGCCGGTGAAGATTTTGCGTGCTGGCCACTTTAGAGCGAATAGAGGCTGACCATTGGTCCCAGGTCATCTTCTCAAATAAGGAGTCCTGGATAATGTGTTAGCAACTGGTGTTGAAGCTTAAGATGTATCCTCCGAACGCACTTGAAGCACCATGGTAGCCTGTAGGCAGCCTTTTATAGGAGGCAAATCTGAACATAGACTCAATGCAGTTGTTAGAGACTCATAGCAAGACACATCGCATTTCGGCGCCCTGATCGTCGCTCCTTTCTCATAAAGGTCCTTCATTAAGGCCTGCGCTGCGAGCGACTTGGGTCCTGATCTGGAGAGCAAAATCAAATGTCTAGCGCCCTGTTGGACCATCCAACGGGCTGCACAGCGACCTAGACCACCAAGACCGCCAGCGATCAGATAAGTCGCCTGGGGATCAAGGGAGCAAGAGAACCTGGGACGTATCCACTTCTGCGTGGAAGTCAGAATCGTCTTTAAAAGAAAAGTCAAAATAGTGCAAGCGGCGATGAACTTACTGGAACCAGATCTGAGGAAGTCAGAGTCAACACAGCCTTCCCAACATTGTTCCCAGACCTCATAACTCTGAAAGCTGCGTCTATGTTTGAAACTGTGTAAACATCCAATGGGGAAGCAACCTTTATTTGCCCTCTGATCACCGAGTCAAGAATGGCCTGTAGAGCCCTTTGGACTATTATCGGTCGCTCAATGGAAACGAAGTCTACCGCGACCGCACGAAAAGTCACCTCTTTCGCGAATTGAGACATCGGCAGGTTCGAGTCCCCGTCGATATCCTTCTTTCCGAGCTCAATGAATCGACCAAAGGGAGCAATACACTCCCAAGAAGCAAGGAGAGCCTTCCCTGACAAGGAATTGAGCACCATGTCGACACCCTTCCCATGAGTAGCCCGGAGAATTTCCTGGTAGAATGAGGTATCTCTGCTGCTGAAAATATGCGTGTAGGGGATTCCATATGTGTTATGGAGGAGCCGCCTCTTGTCATCACTCCCGACCGTCACGAATACGTCCGCTCCTATTGTCTGCGCGATTTGCAAGGCCATCTGACCAGTGCCTCCACTTGCGCTGTGGATCAGTATGGATTCTTTTTCCTGAAGGTTGCCGAGCAAGTTCAGCGCGTAGTACGCTGTGACTCCTGTAGTTGGTAGTGACGCGGCTTGTGCAGCAGAGAGACAGTCAGGTATCTTGACTGCTAACAAATGATGGCAACGTGTGTAGGTTCTGAAGCAACCCAAGGTGAGAGCACAAACACGGTCGCCTTTCTGCAGTGTAGTGCATTTCGTGCCGACTCTTGTCACTACCCCGGCACAATCGGTTCCGACGGCGTTAGAGTTGTGCTTTCCAAGGAGGATAAGAAGGTCTCGGAAGTTTACACCCAGCGCTTGGACTTGGATCTCGATTTGCTCTGGCTCGAGACCCTCGGAACCCGTCAGGTCTTCTTTCCACTCTATGGAATCCAGTCGACCCGATCTGGGTACGGCTAAGTGTACTGGATCACCCTGCCCGATTTCTTGATGACGCAACATTGTGTGTGTCTTGGAATGAACTTCTTCGTTCAATTGCTCCGCTTCGATGACTCGATTGATCATGAAGGTGCCATCCCGCTTGATATACTCTGGTTCGCATTCACCAGAACCTTTGGTGACAGTTTCCAAGATGATTTGGCATATGTCTTCGACCAACGGATCAATGTGCAGCTGACTATCTTCAAAGTTGAGGGTAGCGAAGACCATGCTGGCCTTCTCGGTGCAAAGCACCCGAGACATCCCACGGATCATTTGAAGCTCTGCGGATAGCTCTAGGCTGCGGGATGATGAAGAGACCCACAAAACCTTCTGCGCTGGCACTAGAACATCTTGCAACGATTCGAAAGAGGTCTTGTCCAGGGTGGACAGATATGTACGCTCAAGTTCTGCCAGAAAGACAAGTATTGTCCCCCGACACAGCGTGCTGATATTTTGGTCCCCCAGGAGGATAATCTGAGAGTCAAAAATTCGCTGTTCGTTCAGTCGACATCGAAGCTTTTCTGCCACCTGATTCTGAAAGGCATCTTCGCCTCTGACAATGAGTGAGATCGACAACTCGTCATTTGCAATTTGTAAGCCTCCAGCTTCTGTAGAGTCCGCAGCTGTCGCAATTATTATGCTGTTCTCGTGACAAATCTCGCATTCATAATCTGGCAGGATGATGTCGATTCCTCGAAATCCAGTCTTTTCCAGCAGGTCAGTCCATTGTCCCTCCGTTATACAGGGGCTCCATTCGCGTCCGTCATTGCTTAGCCACCACCCGGGGAGAGTTCCGAAGGCAAATCCGTTCCGTAAAATGTGAGGTTTTGTGCTTTCCAGAAGCACAATCTTTCCGTCGGGTCTGAGTAGTCGGCGAATATTCCGGACGGTAGCTGTGAGGTCACGTGTTGCATGAAGAACCCAACCAGCTATAACAACATCATAGCTGCAAACTTCATACCCTTGATCGACAGGGTCCTGTTCGATATCAAGTCTTCTGTAGTTGATTTCGTGTCCTGTTGTACGGAATTTGTCCCTCGCCCGTTCGAAGAAGGCTTCAGAGACATCTGTGTAGTCGTATTGGATAAAGCCCGGTTGTAATCCCTGGAGGACCTGCCGAGTCATCGAGCCAGTCCCAGCGCCGACCTCAAGGACTTTGAGATGAGGATTCTTGTGAGAAAGCAATCTCAAATAATTGACCATTTGCTTGCAGCATATCATCTGCTCGCAGAGTTCCTGGTAGTGTCGCTCAACAAGCCCACTTTCAAACATGACCTCGAGTGGATCTGTATGGCCGCGAATGATAGACTGGAGCCTACGACCGATCTGGACGAATAGGCTACCCTGTGAGTTAGCATGTTCGACTGTATCCACGAGCCGTTCCATGGCTTCTGTGTCCTGTGTTCGCACGACCCAGTCGGACTGGCTATGGCCCAGCTCGCCGATCTCATATTTGTGCAGCTGGTGTTTGATCCATGACAAATATTTGGTCATATGTGGCTTCGAATCGAGAGACAGACTTGTCCCGGTATCCTGTCTCTCCACTGCATTGAACGCAAAATAGAAAAGGACTAATTCTAGGTCCTTGTAGAAAGCCACTGGGTCGGCCGCACGCTTCGTATCAGCATCCAGAGCGGCGAGTAGCTGTCGCCTGTCCAACAAGGCCAAGTCAGGTTTGTAGCTCAACCTGTAGCATATACTCCTTGGCACTGGCTGTTCAAAAGAGCTCGCGCCCTGGTCGAGGGATGTCATTTCCAAGTAGGAGATTGACATGACAAGTCTGCCATGCGGGTCCAGTGCAAACATAGAACTATGGGTAACACGAGGTCCCTTGATGTTTGCGGAGCAGTGTGCCTGGAGGTAGTCTGTTTCAGGATATGAAAGTCCTGATCGTGCCAGCCACGCATTTCTAATGCGCGTCACCGCAAATCCATCCGCGAGGACTTCTTTTGCCCCCTTCGTAAGGGACACCCAGGCAAGCTGACCAACAGCATCCAATGTCGTGGGATGAGCCACATGCTCCTGGATAAGATTGCTAGACTCGTCAGAATCCCACCTGAAGCATTTGATATGCCCAATCGCGGTGGTATTCCCGTCCCATCTCAACTTGCTGAGAGCTTGGAAAGATGGCCCGTACTCCAATCCATTGTGTTTGAAAAGATCGTACATCCGCTCAGACGAGATACTTAGACTACACCTCTGAGTAGCATATCTGAATTTTTCATGGTAGAATTCGCTCTCTCTTTGACGTGCAGTACCATCAAGACCATGGTAATACCGCTCATAGAGAACTTGAATGAAGCCATGGCAATTCTCAACCCATTCGCTTTGGCCCTTGGAGTAGACCCGAAACTCAAATGATGTCGAGTCCTTGTCCGCTTGAGCGTGATTCAATCTCATGTGAAGCTGTACTTCGCATCTGTCCCCGATACTAATTGAGATAGGGGCGGTGAAAACCGCGTCTCGGATGTGATAGCCGGAGATTCCTCGATGTCTGTCAGCGATTTGGGTCGCGCCTTCAACTGCCATCACGCACATTCCAGTGGCCGGGTAGATCGGTTTACCGTTCACTTTATGGTGTCCAATCCAGGGCATCTCCGAAGAGTCAAAGAAGAGTCGCCAGCGGGGCTCTAATGGGTTCCAGTCTGGAACCGGCACACCAAGGAGCTCTAACCGTGAAGCTTTGCGAAGCCGAGAATGTCGGCTAATTGGAGACTCATACCAATACGCTTTCGAATGGTTGAAAGGGTAAGATGGCAAGTCTACTATGGGTTCATGCTTGGACTCAAAAGAGAGATTGACCTGGTTGGCCTTGTCAATGTTGACCGGGTGGCCTCGGACGTGAAGCTCTCCAGCGAGACGCAAGACGCTTCGGGTAGCGGAGCTTTGCCGAATCAAGACAGTATGATACCGCTCTGTGGCTTGTGCCACTTTCCTGTGTTCCAGCGACTCCAGAACAGGCCGGCGCAAGGCAGAGTGAGGGCCAACTTCGACGAAGTCGTGTATAGCTCCGACCCGGTCCTCTCCAAGCTTCTTGGTCTTTGGCTTGTCGGATGTCAGAGTAATCGCTGACATGGCCTGCAAGAATCTGACCGGAGAAGTCAAATTAGTGGTCCAATACTCGGGGCAGCAAACGTCGTTGAGATCTGAAACATAGTTCCCGGTAACGGATGAGATCATCTTCGGTCGCTTCATGGATCCTCCAGTTTCAGTTGGGCTTGGTTCCAAGTGTGCAATAGTTTTGGCATACTGGACTGCGATGTGATTCATGTGAGGAGAGTGATAGGCGACATTAGTCTGTAGCCTACGCATGCGGATGTTTTGGGATTCCAGTTCGACCTCCAGGGAATCAATTGCGGCTTCGTCTCCTGAAATCGTCACATTGCATGGACTGTTTATACAGGCAATGTACAGATTCCCTTGACGCTGGGGATGTGCAGCTAGGAAATGCTGCATTCGAGCTTCCGCAAGGTCCACAGACAGCATGGCCCCAGGTGCCGTCGCAGATTTCTTCAGTTCAGACGCATGTTTGCCCCTATAGTAAGAAGCTCTGCACGCCGAGGCCAAATTGAGACCCCCTGCAGCATAAGCCGCGGCGATCTCTCCGGACGAGTGCCCAATGACCACTGTTGCGTGAACAGCCAGGGATTTGAGCAATTCAAATATTGCCAATTGAAGGCCTGTTGTCATTGGTTGACTGTATTCCGGATCATGAACATCGTAGAAAGTCTTCCGACGGACGAGAAGATCCGCGACCGACCAAGTACAGCCGAGTTCGGCCAGGTGTTCGTCAAAGGCCTTCATAGTATTGGCGAACACGGGATGAGCGAGCAGCGCCACACCCATATTTCTGTATTGAGCCCCTTGGCCAGTGAAAATGAAGGCGATTCCTCCTTTGCGGTTCGGGTCGACTGGCACAGGGGTTGAAAGGAACCGGTTCAAGCTTGTGAGGTCCCGCGCTGATTCTATCAACGCGAATGATTTCCAAGGGAGGGAGCTTCGTCGTGTCGCAAGTGTGTAGGCCAGTCGGTGCAGACAACCCTGATCCATACGTTCTGGTTTGGGATCTCGAAAATACTCTTCGTATGCTTCTGCGAGACGCCTGATTCCCTGCTCATCTGCGGTGGACAAGACGAGTAAGGTTCCAGCATCGTTTCCAACCCCCACGTCTATGTGTCTTGTTTCGATTCCGTGCCGGAGGAGTTGGGTGGTGTCTACGCAATGACCAACGGAACTCGATTCATGATCATCTGAGGATTCTGATTGTGATACCGCAATACATTGCGCATCGTCAGTGCAGCCAGTGAAAATTGCCTCGTTGTTGACTATGCCGGCTTGTAGGGTCCGTCTACTGGGAGCGCTGCTCGGCATATGATCAAGGCAGGGTGGGAATCGCGCTGTTCGGTGATATCCACTCAGACCCCTTGTCTTAAGATAGTTGTACGCATCATCAAGTACCACGTGACAATTGGACCCGCCGAATCCGAAGGACGCCACCGATGCTCGGCGAAGGCCAGAAGAAGGCCAGGCGGTGCATTCGGTCGGAAACTATTTCGCGTTATACATAAATGACGGCTGTTCATGTGACTATGTGGACTTACCTTGATATTCAGGAAGTCTGTATCGATTCTGGGATTGACATTCTCGAAATTGGCGTTCGGTGGGATGACACCCTTTTCGAGAACCATGATTGCCTTTGCAATGCCTGCAATTCCACTCCCCCCTTCGAGATGGCCGATGTTGGACTTCAGAGCGCCACTGACAGGACGTCAGCCCAGACCGAAGTCTTCAACAGACGCGTGTTATCTTTCAAGTTCTCCAAGTCTTACATGTAGAGTGGGTCATCTCGAGACCTTATCTTCCTGAAGACGGTCCCAATGGCTTCGGCCTCGATTGGATCTCCTAGCGCTGTTCCAGTCCCTTGGGAATTCTGTCAGCTGCAGTGACCTGTGGTGTACCTGGTTATAGAGATACTCACCGTGGGCTTCGAGGAATCTGGTGTCGTTAAGGTCCAAACCCGCCTTCCTGTATGTCTCCCTAATAACAGCAGTTTGCATATCCTTACTTGGTTGAGTCACACCGGGGGTATGTCCATCTTGGTTACTCCCACAAGATCTCACGACGGCTCTCACTATATCCCCATCGCGAAGAGCTTCTACGAGTCGCTTTACAACGACAACCGTAAAGCCCTCACCTCTTGAGTATCCATCAGCACGGGAATCGAAGGAGAAACATCGCCCCTGTGGTGAGAGGAAGCTCATGTTGATCAACGATAAAGTTGATTCCGGTGCCAGAGATAGGCTGGAGCCAGCTACGAGAGCCTACAGCAGTATTACTCCACTTGTATCATAAAATCCGAAGGTGGCGGCAGCATTCACTCACCATGTCACAGTCCCCGCTCCGTAAGGCTTGACAAGCGCATTCGAAAGCCATAAGGCTGCTTGAACATGCCGAGTCCATGTTGATGCTTGGACCTAGAAGGTTATAGAACCAGCTGAG
The DNA here is from genome assembly GCA_021188095.1 of Diaporthe vexans. Taxonomy (NCBI): domain Eukaryota; kingdom Fungi; phylum Ascomycota; class Sordariomycetes; order Diaporthales; family Diaporthaceae; genus Diaporthe; species Diaporthe vexans. Next base: position 3,048,270 of record JAJLLZ010000004.1, on the reverse strand, counting down.
ACGATTTGCAATCATATTTCGAGCCACGCCCGTAGCAGCGTACTTGGGCATATCGTCCGCATCTTTGTTGATAATCTGTTGATAGTCGTCGGCCATAGATCCAGTATAGACACCTGTTCTGGAGCCAGAGACCTTCTCCATCGGCAGACCAGCTGAGAAGTTAGCCTTTTTCTTTCTCTTCGTCACACCCAAGAGATCGCATGAGCTTACCATTCTCTAAGGCATGGTATGCAGTCTCCAACAGTATACGGTGTTGGACGTCTATAGCCATGGCTTCTGTCGCACTGATACCAAAGAAGGGCGCGTCGAACGCACCAAGATCCTCCCCAATGAAGTGAGCTCCGGGCACGAAGGCCTGGGTCTTTCAGCATGTGAAGTGATGGAATATGCGAGAGAGTGTGTGAGTTAGAATTTCTGTCGACTTACTCGCTGGCTAGTTGTGGTTTCTCTGGAGACAAAACCATCTAAGTTGAGACGATCCTTTGGCCACTCTGTCATGACGTCTCTTTTCTCTTCCATGACTCTCCAAAAACCCTCAGCAGAATAGGCATCTTGCGGGTACTTCAAAGCAAATCCAATGATTGCCAGTGGCTCTAAGATGTCCTGAACTCCTTCAACTCGAGGAACGCCGGTGGCTCTCTGTGAAGAATCGGCTTGAGAGTTCTGCGCAGCGTTTGACGCCATTTTCTCTTGATGAATGGGAGATGCTAGGGGATTGTCTGATTTTGAAAGTTCGGGGACGTAAGAGATATTCGTGAGCTTCTCAGCAGTGACGGTTCTTTCCTCGTACTTTCGGGTGTGAAATAAACTTCATGAACAACGGAGATCACGATATAACGATAGTCACTACTAAGCAAATATCATCTCGTATGCCATTGTTGGGAAATGCAAACAGCCGCGGGGCCCTTTGACAAGCGGTACGACTGTCGTCGCATTTTTTTCGGCTGAGTTGAGAGCCTCGCCCAGTTTACAAGGGATCGGCGGAACGGTGAAGGGCAAACATGCATATCATCTAAAGAACGAGCGATTTCAAGGATTGTGTCAGCGGATGCCGCTGTGCCGTCCCTCTGTCGATCCTCAGAGACTTGTTACAGGATCCAAACCGGCCGTGCCATTCTCAGCTGATACGTGGAGTCAGTCAGCAACTGTCCCCGTCCACAGCCTGGGTCAAGTCCCTGAGGCATCAACTGGTCAGAGATTCTGCACAATGAAGCACAACATGCCTTGTGCGATGTTGGGAGCTGGGCGAGACAAGAGAATCGTTAACAACCACGCCTCAAAATTCATTATTGTCGCTCGTTGGGCCCTTGTGCGGAGTAGTTTGGGGGCTAAGGGCTGTGCATCCTGCAGGATATTCCGGGACGTCACAGCGAATGTAAGTGTGTTGTGCTGTTTTATTCGTGTAGAAGAGCCCAGTAATGGAACCTGGACGGCGCATGTCAACCTTGCTTGATTTGATAATTTTCATTGCAGTTTTTTGGTAGCGAGAGTCTTGTTAGCTTCCAGTCATTGGCTCAAGTGCTGTGACGGCGCGGCTGTACACCTGTGGCTTCTGACCCGTTCCTACGCAACAGCACTGCAGGAATCACGCGGACCTCGGGATACTGCAGCAGACTGTAGGTGTAGGTTGGTGGGTTGTTGATTTCTACTGCAAATCTAGCTAGGGGGCTGCAGGCGTGGTGTTTTAGTGCCCTGCAGAAGGTCTGTGCCCCCAGATCCACACACCTAGGCAATAGTGTTTTACAAAGTGTAAAGGCTAACCGGTCGGTGGTCGACGCAGCAATCTAGTCAATTAGGCTGTGCCAAGGCCTGGTAATCACACACGCATTTTGTTATCATGCTGCTGTCATATTCTGCTGATGTGACGTTTGCGTAGTCGGCCCATTCATTTCTCTTCAAGCAGGCTGCCATTTAGTGGATGCTGTGCACGCACAAAAGTGCGAAAGCCGATTAGCGCCCAGTCAATCAGTAGCGTCATACCCCAAGCCCGTCGATGCGGCCTGCTAGCGTAGCATTATAACAAAGGGACCGTTGATATGTATAGAAGTTGCTTCAGGCTGCGACAGTGTATCGTGATGCGGCCTGAATTTGAGCCTCCAAAGGTAACGTTGGTGATGCAGTCACGCATCTGGTCTGCAGTGGCCAGTTCTCATGCACTCAGTAAGGGGGGGGGGGCCGAAATAGGCTGCACCTCCTTACGTGCTATCGTTGATGGTACCACGTGTTACTGATGGCTCATTCGGACCTTCTTCTGTACTGCTAAAAATATACCTAGGTATCTAAGTATGTAGGAATGTTGAACCAAGTCCTAGCTGAAGGAGTCTGGGTTTCAGTTCTCGGGAGCTGTACTGGCATGGATGCAGAAATCGCCTGCCAGCGCCAGTGCCCCTCCCCTCTTCCCTCAGCCTCTACCCCCGCCCCCACGAGGAAGAAGCCTACCTAGGTACCTTAAGTACGTAGAGACTCATGTTGGCAACACAATTTTGTCATTCCGAACAGAACACAAGAACAGAACACAAGAATCAGTCTCGTATGAATGACTACGTGCCGTGCATAGCATCCGTGAAAGGCTTTTATAGCTAATGACCGAAAATACAACATTGGAATCAAAACGTAGGAAGCAGGCGCCAGGTTGAACTGACTAGGTAGACATCCTCCACTCAAATCGCATGCAGTGTCCATACCATCACCTGAATTCCATGGGATTACCCTCTTCAAGTGAAATCTCTTGTTCATTGCTTGTCCGCAAGTGTTTTGTCGACACTGAGCCCTGGGCAGTATTCAAGGATGACAGCCCCGTTATCCCAAATTTCCTCGCCCATGGGTGGCCCATCCTGATCTGTCGAGGTGTCTGGAGTATATGGTCCTCTAGTGCATAAGCGGAGGTGCTCTTATTGCTGTTGAGCCTTGTTCGTGACTTCAGCCGCTTTAAAGATGATGCGATCTGAGAATACAATTTGCTTTCACCTAGGCTGCGTATGAAAACCTTTGTGACAGGTGAACAAGCCACCAGTATGCCAAAAGCCATCTCGGGCAGGGTCCAAATACCAGCTAGAAATGTATTCCAGGTGATATCTTCGGAGTACTGCAGTTTGACTGTATAGGACAAGCGGACAGCTGATGAGACACATGCCCTGGTGGTTGACCCACAGTTAGCTGATCATAATACACCATTGGCTGACCTTAACTTACAGTATTGCAATGATGAACAGCACAGAAACGGCAAATTTCGTTCGAGTGGTCATGTTGAGTTGCCAGATGAACATCTGAGGCAATATCAAGATCAAGAAATCCGACACCGTGTTGATACTGCTTGCGGCGACGTTGATGGCCATGATATCAAGACAATGGCCCCCAGTGACCAAGGGATCCCATGCTTTGGCGATTGGATTGCAAATCCATATTTCAGTCAGGGTAAATATGAAGTAACTGAGAAAGTTGGCCCAGAGAAAGAATATGGTCGTCCAGTATGCCACGGACGGACTTCTATTGGGCATGAAGATCTGTACATACTGCAAGAGAATTGAGAGCTTGATGAAAAAAATCACGACTCCATACAGTATGGACGCCACATGGACCCACTGAGACCCTGTGTCAGTAATAGCTGTTATAGAAGGAGGCGCAACAGAATTTGAGAAGAGCACAGACATAGAAAAAGGGCGACATGTCTCGGAGCCGAACGTTCCACTGGTGTACGCCTGGAACATAAATGCACGACAAGAACGCTACTGCTATGTACCCAGCGTAAACACACTGCATGCGTCAGCAACAGTGAATAGAATTTTGGATGAGGGAATACCAGTACCATAGCAACCAAGATGGAGTCTGTCACGACAGAATGTCAACAATGCACAAGCAGCCCGCGAGAGTCAGGGACGTACAATCTGCGATAGTGACTTTTCGGACAACTCGGACTTTTGTGTAGAGGCGCATGGCGACTGCAAAGGTTGAAAGAGCAAGACAGACTGTTGTGACTGCTGTCGAAAGTACCTTCTGGTTTGGGGGGTTGTCTAGTTGGGAAACATATCCAGGAGGGGGTTCCAGGGCTGGCCCATCGAGCAGCGCGTCAAGTTGCGATTGATCCATGATGTTGAATCTTCCGTGTGATCCACAGTCTAACAAATTTATGTCCAAAACCAGAAGTTCTCAAGTGAATGATCATAGACTGTCGGCTTGAGCCTTCCTTGGGTTGAAAGAGTGGATTAAGACCACTGGTTCGAAACATCAAATATAACAGCTTCGGCCAGTCACTGAATGTGGGGAATGCCTTCAGCCTGAGGTGAAATCCGCGCATGTAAGTCCGATCGTTAGATTCAGCTTTGAGAAATTATTGCGGCTCGCACAGGCAGCGAAATCGACACGAGCACCTGGCCCATGCGCCATTTTGCCCACCAGCCTCGCACATTGATGCCTTCCCTCCAACTGATGTCACCCAACCTGACACCCTTGACAAGGAGACCTCTCTGCTGATCATACTTCTGCCATTCACTGAAGCAATTGTCACTCACGGGAAGCGTGGTAAAGCCGCATCATGAATGGTAGGACAGCATTTCGTCGAAGACCGTTGGGAGCTCAACGACCAGTGATGCTTTGCAATCATAGATTACTGCATATGTTGGCTGACGTCTGAGCCCAGCTTATAATTGCGCTTGGATGATCGCCGGGATAAATGAGAGACCAACCGCCAGGCTGTGTAACGTTGTGTCCTCCAGGATGGTTGGTAGAACCACTCGCAGACGGGAAGGGAGCATGCATATGCGATATGGATCGACCAACCAGTAGAATTGATCTTCCGCAAGTTTTGCTTAGCTCACTTGTCTAAGGGTACGTTTTTCTCAAGTAGCACCAACTGACAATGCAGTGACCTTGCCCGGTGTGTGTGTGAATCCACCTGCCGACAAGCGTTGGGTATGCTGGGCGCCCCCGGAATCTCGAAATGGATATCGTGCCCAGATTCTCTCAGTCTTGCGCAAATTCGAACGTCCACTCCCAAAATTCCAGATTGTCGAAAATAACAATTAACATTGCCTTTGAAATATGACAGAATCTACCCCCAAGCCCGACCAGACTCCAGCGGGAGAAGAACTCATCAACAATCATCGTCCTGAGATAGATCAAACCATTGGCGCAACAAGTAAGGACCATGAAAGCCGACAAGACTACCTCAGAGGTCCAAGGTTACGCTTCACAACAGCCGTGTATGTTGCTCCACTCCTAATCGGCATTGTGCCGCGCTGAATTTCAAAGCATTTGTCTATGTCTCTTCATCACAAACTTGGAAATTCCGGTCGTCACCACTGCCTTGGTGGGGATCACAGACGAGCTTGGGGGTTTCAACAAGGTCAGCTGGGTCGTATCTGCCTACCTGCTTGGCTACGTCGGTCAGTTGACCCGCTCGTTTTAAGATTTTACTCGCAGCATGATTCCTCACGCTGCAATTCTAGGGGTTCTTATCATCTTCTCTAAGCTCAGCGATATATTTGGCAGAAAGTCTATCCTTCTTATTGTGGTGTTTATCTTTGCTGTCTTCTCCGGTGCCTGTGGAGCAGCCCAGTCTATCGAGCAACTGTGAGTCTCATCCTCTGTGTTCCAAAGTCATGTGGCCAACTTTTTGAGAATTGCAGTATCGTATTCCGTGCGTTCCAAGGGGTTGGAGGTGCTGGGAACTATGCATTAAGCTCTGTGATTTTACTCGAGCTTGTGCCTTCTCACAAATATGCCAAGTACACCAGCTCTGTCTCTGTTGTCTACTCGCTGTCGCTGCTACTTGGACCAATATTGGGCGGTGCAATCAGCGAAAGAACAACTTGGAGATGGATATTCTTGCTTAAGTGAGTGGAAACTGCTGCTAAGCAGCTGTGATTTTGCTTTGAGTCAATATTGCCACCCCCACTCCGTCCCCGTGAACTCTCTTGAACGCTGCTTGGGTTGAATAACTGACATGGATCCTTCTACATAGCGTACCAGCTGCTGTTTCAGCTATGATCGTTATCGTGTTCAGCATCCCAAACAAGTTTCCGTACCATGGCGAGCGAGGAAATGAAAGATCGTCCAATGTCGGGTTTTCTCGAGAGGCAACAAGACGATTGGACCTTGTCGGGACTCTGTTGCTGCTTCTAGCAACTTTGCTCCTCGTTGCCGCTCTTGAAGAGGCCGGGCTGGATTATTCATGGAGGTCAGCTTTCGTCATAACGCTGCTGATTATCTCCGGTCTTAGTTGGATCTCTTTTTTGCTGTGGGAGCGCCAGATCACTCTGCACTCAAAAATAAAAGAGCCAGTATTCCCATGGCGTTTCGCAAAAAGTCGTGTGTTCATCGGCATGCTTCTGTGAGTACAAGCCGGCTGAGGGAATCGAGGGCCTGTGGGCCCTATTCACCTAGTACTCAACACAGAATCGAGGCTGATATGTCACAGCAACGCGATATTCCTTGGCGCGCCTTGGTTTTGTACCATGTTTCAAATTCCTCAGAGGCTCCAGATTGTCAATGAACTCTCTCCGTTGCAAGCAGGGGTCCGTTTTATCCCTTTCACTCTTGCGGCCCCAATTGGCTCTGTCATTGCCCCAACGGTAGCAAAACTCGCCAAAATTCCGCTCCTGTACCTTGTCATCCTTGCCGCGGTCGTACAAGTGGTAGGGTTCTCATTGATGACAACCTTACCAAATTCAAAATCGGTTCATATCACTCAGTATGGATATGAGATAATCGCTGGTTTTGGCTGCGGTATCAACATCACCCTCCTGATTCTAATGACTCCATTCTGCGTCCAGGAACGGGACAAAGGTATTTGATTCCTCCGTGTCATTATACGTACAACCTTCTGCTCACACTATTAGCTGTCGCGATGGGCTCCATTGCACAATTCCGTGTAATGGGCGGCGCTATCGGTCTTGCCATAGTTACGACGGCATTCAATGGAATTGTCAGAAGTCGACTCGCAACTCTGATATCTTCTCTCCAACTAGAAGAACTTCTAAGGTCACCTGCTATCATTACGTCCTTCCCTATAGATATCCAAGAAAGCATTCGAGAAACATTTGCAGACGGGTATACCCTTCAAGTTAAGATTTTGACCGGTTTGGCAGCGGGCCAAATACCAGCTTCCCTTATGATGTGGCAGAAGGATCAAATCACAGTATGACTCATAAATTGGAAGACAAGCGAGTATGTAGCATTGAGTAGAGCGAACTAGCACTACATAGGTGTCCTGATTAGCAAGAGTGGCGGGACCTCGTCTCTTCAATCTAGGAGATCAAGAATCATTGCAATTGATTATGTGCATCTACCGGCATTCATGAGCCCTCTCCATGACTCTCTTAATAACACGCACAGCCTTTATTACAGCATCTTGGTCCTTTGCGTTGGGAATCTGATGTCCTCCTTCGTGTATGAAGTCATCCCTCTGGTCTCGACGACAGAGCTTGCTCAATACCGGCCCATAGTTCGGGTACAACCGATCGTTTGCACCCCAAATATGGGCGGTTGGAATTCCAATTATCTCTCCATCTTTCTCGAAGTCCAAGAGTCTCCTGTCACTGGAGGGATCCTCAGGGATACCGCCGCTGAAAAAAATGGCACAACGGAAGACTGGTCGAAGCTGCGCGATTTGAGGACTTGTCCGAATCTGGTGCACGATAAAGCTGGCAGCAAGGCTCGCGCCCTGGGAGAACGCCATCACTCCATCAAATGGGCCCTCGTCGTCGACGAACTTTTGCAAGTCATGAAGCGCCTTCCGGCAACTCTCAGGGGAGCTAGAATCAACATATTGGAGGAATTCGTCCTTTGCATCAGAAAGAATGTCAATTCCTAATAGAAGTCGCATCGTTTAGCCGCAATGTTTGCTTACTCACCTAGAAACAGAGCACGAAGAGGAGCCTTTCTCACCTGGGGCCATAGGAGCGGGAACAGCACCATCAACGAATTTGTATGTATGGTGACTGCCGAGATTGTGACGTATAGCAGCTGTGTCGCTATCAATATATACTTCGAGTCATTCATCATGTATGGTTTGAAAGGAACAGTCATACCTGTTTGCATCTCGAATATCTTTCGTTCAAGGAATACAATGTTAGCCAACACTTGTACCGGGGGTCTTGTAAGACAACTTTAGAAATGAAAAACCACTGTTATCGGTAATGTGTGTTTTTTTAAGCGCTGGGTCTTGAGCGTTTACGACTGTATGAAGGCGCTGCGTATGGCTACGGCTGTATACGGAATAGAAACGGAACCAGTTTAGAAATGAAAGTTGCCGGATTTGGTCACAGATACGATACGTCTGATCCAGGAGGGCCGGTATGTCCATGCTTACTTTGCTATTCGTGCCCATGCCGTGCAAGCAAAGGAAAAGCATGATGAGACAATTGTTCTGGTCCCCGTAGGAGGCGTTGGAAGGGTTTCGACATTCAGAGTCGGTGACATTACCCGGATACTTCAAGCGGATCGAACGCGTCCCCATCAATAACTTGGTCTCAATTTTGAACCGTAGCCCGTCAAGAAAGACAAAGATACCACGCCCAGTTTTGTGCAAGGCATTCGAGGGACAGACAAATTAGGTCGTTGGGGGCCAGGCAACACTCCTGGTCAGCAGCACCCCATGAGACATGTTGCACAATCCACTGACCGGTGCCACTTCACTCCATTTCTTGGTGTCATCCATGACACACGGTCGCATTCATATGCAGGCTGCATCATACTAGCCCCCACCCGGTAGCCAGCCTGCCTGAGAGATCGGCGGGAAATCGCGATAATAAGCAGTATTCGCAAGACGGGTTCGATGCATTTATAGGGGGACCGACGTCAGCTTTATCACTGTCGCGAGGAGCGCATGTGACAAAGTGGCACGGGTGATCTTCTCTGTTTTAGGTGAAACAAGTCGCACAAACGACAAAAGGACCTCCCACCCCTGCAATGTGTACTGGCGGTCACCTCACAAACGGCCAGTTCTTCAACCACTTTCGGGGTCAAGTTTTCTGCCATACTCTTTTTCTCAATACTGTTACAGTCACTCATCGCCTGAGGCATACTACCACCCTAATATGGAGTCCAAGATGTTTCTCAACGGCGGTATCGCCCTTGTGACGGGAGTAGGTGCTCTCAGATGATTTGATTGCTATCCTTATCTGACCCGAAAGTGCCAGGCTGCCGGCGGTATTGGTAAAGAGACCGCTCTTGCTTTCGCGGAATCCGGTGTCAGAGGTGTCGTTTTCGCCGACATCAACAGCGATGGGGCCAAGGAAGCCGCTGAAGAGAGCAAGAAGATTGCAAGACATGCGGAATTTCAGGCGATCACCTACAAGTTGGACATCGCCGACAAAGACAGCGTGGAGGGGATGGTGAATGCGACATTACAGCAGTTTGGTCGCATCGACTTCGCTGTAAACAGTGCAGGGGTGAGTTAATCTATTCCTCATTCCTACAAGCTGTCAAACACTCGAAGTAACATCACCGACGCCCTTCCATAGATGGGAAATGTTTCCGTCGCACTCACTCCCAACCTCGACCTCGAGAGCTTCTCCACGACGCTCGATACAAACATAACAGGGGCAGTACTATTCACGCACGCCGTTACAAGGGCAATGCAGGGGCAGGAGCCGCTCACCTACACCAGTAGGCATAATACACGTAGCCTAGGAAGGGGCTCGATTGTACTGCTAGGCTCCGTCAATTCGTATGCTGCAGCACCCGGCATGCTGCCGTACGTGGCGTCCAAGCACGCAGTTTTAGGCATCACAAGATCAGCTGGTGAGTATTTGACCTGCTTTGTTTGGACGGGCGAATCAGCTGGTTACTGACGGCACAAGCCGTGGACTGCTTCAAAAACCACATTCGTGTCAACACGGTCTGTCCAGCATGGGTCGACACCCCCATGATGCAGGCCAGTCTCAAGCGCGTGCCGAAACTGAACGAGATGATCGAGAAGGTCTCGCCACTCGGGCGCGCAGCCACTGTCGAGGAGGTAGCCGATTACATCGTGTTCCTTTGCAGTCCTTCGGCAAGCTACATCAACGGTACTGGACTCGTCATTGACGCAGGTGCATCTTTAACTGCCCGTCTATAACGCCACCCTACAATCTCGGGGAGGAAGACCATTACTACTCTAGGGTTGGTAATTAGCCTGCCAAATTGAATTTTGGAATTATGATAAAAGGGAGCACATGACCAAAAGATGGCAGCTTCTCTTTCCCTATGCGAGATTAACTCGAGATACGACGCAGGATGATAAGCATTTTTTGGTCTTAGGTCCATGTCGACTTAGCGTCCCGAGCCCCTTTGGGTAGCTTACAGCACAAGTCCTGGTCACCACATTTTCCAAACATCCATCAGGTTGTAGCAGAGTTTTTTTTTTAGAGTGCTCCACGTGGAGACATTCTGTTACTATGAGACCCCAGAGTCCCTGACGGGTCTTTGTGGCCAGATGCTTGGTGTACTATCTCTTTGTGAATACACCGCATTCTCAAAGCCCTGCGCTCGCCAACCAGCTCAAAATGTCCTGTCCCTTCCGCGTCTTTCGTGCCAGCTTGGATTCCTGAGGCATACGCTTCAGCATCACTTCGTTGCTCAAGTCAAATGGGCATAACATGTTTTCGAGCTCCCTCAATCTCCGAATGTCTCCCGCAGCCTCGATGGTGGAGGGTCGGATCAATCCACGCCGAGCGAAAGCATCATTCAATATTTTACCATTCTTGAATTTGTCCACGTCCTCGGCAGGGAGGCCGGCATTTCTGGAGAAGTCTCCAGACATGATACATGCCTGAAAACTTGCATTCGCCTCGTTGATTCCTCCACCGAGGTCCCAAAACCCGCTCAGGAATTCGTCGCATGGGTTCGTGACACATGCCCAGTCGAAGTCGAGAATTGCTGTGAGTCTCCCTTGTTTCTTGTCGTATAGCATGTTGTTCATTGCTGTGAAACAAAGATGCAATCAGTGAACAAGAAAGATGTACTGCCTGGACGACTTTGAGGGGATACGTACTTAGGTCACCATGTATAAGAACCCTCTCCGAAATGTTCTCACTGCCTAGGATCCGAGAGACTCCACCATTCGCTAAGAAAGACTCGAGACGCTCCCGAATACCATCGTTCTTCCAACCACGCAATAGTGAGCTGTTCTCCGAATCAAGAAGCTGGGCCTTGAGCTTCGCGGTCCAGAGACTGGTGTAGGTATCCCAGGGACCCCCGACGACGAGCGGCATTTGGCCAGTGACGATTCGGCCGCTTTCGTTGAACGTCAGAGCTCCAAAGTGAGTCACGGAATCGGGCAATCGCGTTCCCTGGATTGACTGGAAACAATCGGCTATCTGCTCAATGACTGAGGTTTGCGCCTCTCGCGATAAGTTAGGGAATATCGCGTCTAAATCAGAGCCTGGCTTGAACTCGATGATGCTCCAGCCAAATCCTGTCTCGTCTGGATGCTTGTCGAAGCGGCAAGGACCCCAGGCATAGACTGCGGGTACGACGAGTGGGCGGCTATCTTTCTCTAGTGACTTCCGGACTAGATACTGGGAGGCAACCTCATTTTCGACCCGATTGGCATTGTTAAGCCCTTCGGCATGAGGGTTACTGAGACGAACGACAAGTACGGACGTTCCGTCTTCCGGTAGTGGATATGTGCCTGGTTGCTCACCCAAGAGCTTGGATGATTCTCGAGTCGCTGCAGATTTGAGAGTCGCCTTGTAGATGAAGTTGTTAAAATGGAACGGAGAGCGCTCAAAATATGCAAGAGTCTCTACTGAGGCGGGCTACATCTGGTCAGTTTATAGTGCTAATATTCACACACTTCTCAATCAAGTTGAATTTCAGAGAAGGGCTTACTGCTAAACCATGGTCCTCCAAAATTTTGCGCACGAGTTCCATCCGGCCTTCATAGCCTGGCTGGTTGACGTTGCCGTTCGAAGACATTTTTGGAGATGTTGTCAATTCTCGGACTGGCAGTAGATGTGCGGTAAGGTCTGCAGAATTCTGGCACAATATGTGCGAAGAGTTGAAACTGACCCTAGATGTCGGTGGATGCTTCACTGAGGCCAGTGTGGATGATATATGTTTCCAAGACCTTACCTAGGTATTTATAGTTGTCAGTAGCCCCCAACATTTATTTCAACAATTGGACATCGGAGGAGTTGGTCCTTATCTACCTCGTCCAGTACCTTCCCCATTTACCTTAGAACTATCACTTATGTATTCTAGGGGCGCAGGCGTTGACCCACACTGCATGGCATCCCTATGTATACAGCTTTTCGTGCATCCTGTGATGGATGGCGAAGAATCGTCGTATTGGACTGTGCCGCACAGCAGCAGAACAAAGATCCTAGCGGGTTTTGAAGTACCATTGCAACACTTGGCGCCCATAACATACTGCAACTCATTTTGTGAGCACAGCCGTTATCGTGCGGCGCACACTGCTGTGAAAACATTGCTCTTTCCAACTGCAAAAGTCGGTTGCAAGCCGTGAAATCCCGTGCACAAGTATCCCCTGTTGCGTGTCTTTAGGCTAAATCTTGTGGTCGAGCTCTAGAGGATCTAAGACACCCCCTCTAGAGCCAACCAGCACCCTGGGAAAAGTGGCAACTAAGCAGTGTCAGGACGAAGGAGCTGAATCCCAGCAGAACAGTTGTATAGCAGCTCTGTCATGTAGATTCTACTCGCCATCACATTCAAGATGAACTTCTGTAGCAGGTTCGACTCGTACATCCTGACAATATTAACAGCCATTACAACACAACACGCCTTTTGACGCGCCTTTTCCTTGACTAGACGTAGGTATTCAATAGGTATGTTCTATTACGGCTTCTGCGGTAAGTCCGTCGAGATTCGGGAGGTCCGATTCCAAGGTCCGGAGATACCACTCGAATAATTCTGGAACGTTGTCCCAAGTCCGTTCTTCACCCTGGCACTGCCATCCAAATATCCATTTCCAAGTACCATCTGAATCTTGGGCATAGAGACAGCTGAACTGCCCCTCCAGAACTGTGCCAGGATTCCACACAAGGGCAACATTCTGATCTAAATTCCAAAGGGGCTCGTTCTTGTCAGGCCTTGTTACCTGGTCCGGGATTTTCGAATGGTCCCAGATACCATCTTCTTGCCAGAAGGACACGGTGTGCCTGGCCCAGTCATCATGCAACATGTGGCCGTTGATTCCAAGAACGTGCCGCGCAAGGACGCGGAATTCCTCCGGCGCCGAGATGATCTGTTTAACCTCCTCAGGCGCCTTCTCCTTTAGGGCGGCGTCCAAGGCCTCGAAATACGCTGCCGCCCGCTCGGTGCGATAGTCCGGGGGAACGTGGCCGTAGCTTGTGCCATCAAGGCCGAGCACGGCGGCCAGCTCGTCGAAGCGGTCCAGGAGCTCGGCGGGCGCGGACACCTCGAGATCTTCCAATTCGGTATCGACGAGGTGGCATAGCGCGAACAGCTGTTGCTCCGCCCACTCCTCGTCGCTGTATTCCTCCCTGATCAGCTCGTCGGTGAACTCGGCTTTCGTTATGGCGTCGATGTATACCGCGAGCACGCGCTTGTTTCTCTCCGCCGAGACCTTACGGTAATTGGCCAGCGCTGCCTCGATCTCGGCCACGGTGGACCTCATGCTGAAGTTGCGAATGCTGGTTGTGTAGAATTGACTTTTACTGAGTGTTCCGTGCTTGAGAATAATCCGACGGTTGGCTGCGCCTAGTCGGAGTTGATGGGAGATGATGTTGAAAAATTTCTTCATCGTACTTTCTAGGCGAATGGTTGAGTATGTAGTTGAAGATGAAATGCATGGCTAGTCTGAAAAAACGTTGCGGTTAATTCAACGGGCGAAAAGGCCCAGAGGAAACAGACTGGATCGCAGAGAGCATTATCGCTGCACGGCATCTAGAGCTTTTCCATACCTGGTCTGTTGCTCCGAAGCGTGTCGACGCTACCCTTTTCTTGGCCTAGCACCATGATGGTGTACCAGTAGGAACCTCTCATTAACTTGAACTGGCGAGGCCGTCCACTAGTTACCATTGGCTCAAGTTTCGGGGACCACCACTCCCTGCAAGGAAACGAGCGCGGTCTCATAGGAGTTAATGTCGCATTGAATCAACAATAATGTCATTAGGTACACCCGAAGCGAGAGGGTTAAAGTTTGAGTCATTTGCTTTATCGTAGAAGACACAGGCTTCAGACTGGAGCCAGAAATACTTTACATCTCCACGTGTGTTCCTAGCCGAGTGGGAAGGTAGCGCCTTGACTGGCATATGCCTTGAAGTCGAGCCATGGCACTACTTAGAGGTAATGCCATGCCTGAAAACCATGAAACATCTCTGAAGAGAACCGTGACGAGAGAAAGGAATGGTTTTAATGTTAATATTGGGCAGTGTGTGGGATTGAGTATTGAGTAAGAGGTGAAATCTCTACCAGAGTAGAGGTACCGTTTGCTACACGTCTGCAAGAAACCTTTCCCCCCATGTATCGTTCGATTCGGAGGGAATTTGATAATGTGATATAGTCCAGCTCAGGCAGGATCATTGCAGTCTATCAGCAGTGGTCTCTCGCCTCGTCTTCGACGCCATTCGTTGGTGGATTTAACAAGATCCCAGCAGCCTTTGAGAGACCAAGCCCAGCTCTTAACAAATGTCTCTGTTATTTCCCACCCACTTGGATCCCAAGGCGCACGCCAAACGAGTACACCTGGTTCGTAGCCAGGAATAACTCCCCGTAGATTGTGGCAGAACTCGTCTTCGTCGAACGAATCGAAACCTCGTCTGAAAAGATTGTCTCGCAGTTGCGGATGAGGGAGGAGATCGATCCACGGGTGGTGTTCGATAGTGCATTGGAGTGGTGTCGGTCGAAGCGGAACGGGGAGTCGCGAAAACCGGGCTGCTAATGAGACGGTTTGCTCAGGGTTGATCGAGTTGAATGGCGAGATGGCATCGTCACTCATCTGATCGGACGACAGACCCAATACGTCGACATTGGCAAACAACGCTCGAATGAAATTGAACTGGTACAAGCTTGGTAGAAGGGTGATTTGTGGGTTGCGAGCCGTATAGCTTTGGTATGCAAGTGCCTCGAACTGTCGAAGAATCACACGAGTGTGCTCTGAGTTAGGATCGAGGATGTTGACGCGCCTGATGGCTTCCGTGATAGCGATGATGACCGAGTCTGCATGGCTCTGCTCCTTCGAGGCCGAGAACTTGCCCGATAGTGCGAGGGCCTGCACCAGCTGCTGACTTTCCGAGGGAGCAGGATTCTGTGTCTCCACCTCTCTCCGCCTTTTCGTTCCTACGTACGGTCAGCAATTTGAGGCGTGTCTTACAATCGGAACGTCATGAGGCGTACTACGTAACCGCTGATTGCGACGGTTCTGAATCCTCCTTCTTTCCAGGGGATCCGTTATACCCGACCAATCATCCTCGGCTCTGACCCATGTAGCCGTGATACCCTCGGGTTCTGATGCGGGAGTAAAGAACTCAGCCATGGTGGTTCGAGTAATTTTGGAACCAGAATCCAGTATCACAGCAACAACTCCTCTGCGAAGATCTGTTTCCGTTCAACGAGATGTGGAGTTCGGATTGGTTAGACTAGTAATGAGGTATGCAGATTGATGACAGAGGCAGATGGGACGGGTCTCCAGCGTGTCAGGAGGAAACGGGTAGTCAACCTGCTTGCCACATGCTCACGCGCCGTTGATTTCCATGAGCCAGCGAAACCTTTCGACTTACTGGGTTGGGGGGGGGGTTCCTTTAACAGGTCCCACACGATAAGGTTCATGCAACAGTCATCAGCCTGCATTAGTCTGCGCGTCCGCCAAGACCCCAAAGATCAGTGCGTGTACAGTTGCTGCTTCTAGCTATTATCTGTGTTACTCCATTACGGAACCTGACCGGGGGCATACAAAACAGTTTATTGACAGCAATCCGGATCAAGACGTCACCAGAAGTACTGTGTAAATGCTACGAGTCATGGTTGAGAAGACGGGCGGCCCATCGGCCGCTCGTCTTGGGCTGCGCGTTACTAGACACACCGTACATGCAGATGTAATCCACCTGCATTAGCGCCGGTACAACCTCGCAAATACGCGTAACCACATCTTTCCTTTTCGAAACGTCCTCTTTTGCTTCGGCTGCTTGGGCGACGAGGTGTCACCTGTCGGATCATCTCAGTGGGGAAGAGAATGAAGAAGAAAAAATTGAACAATCCGTTCCGCTGCAGCTGCCAAGAGCCCCTGAAGTCCATCCATCAACTCCGTCTAGCTCCGCTATAGACCGACCAATCAATCATTCGGCCGCAGAATCTGGCCTCATAGCCTCACGGCTGGCCACGCCGACGTTCAATGCCACTAACGACATGGCATATGCTGGAAACAGCCAATTCTTTACTCACAATGCCTTGACGATAGTAAAGTATTTAATAAGAGTCTGAGCCTGACTTCCAAGGGTTCGCTTGTCGTCTCTGTCAAGGTCATTCTTTTCTGCTCTCATCCCACAGACACGGAACCATCTCACCTCAATTTCAAATTTCTTAACCTAGTGACCATGGTTGAATCACTCCCATTCAGCAGCACCAAGGTGGCAGTCCCCGGATTTGGAGCCATGGGTCTTAGTTCCGCCATGGGTTCCAATCTCAGCGCTGAAGAGGCTGAGCCAGTTCTCCGTAAGGCCATTGAACTGGGCTGCAATTTTTGGGATACCGCGGTACGTTGAACCGCCAGTCGTTGACGTTGCGAAATATCTCTGAATCGACATTTGACTCTGGCTAGGTCGCGTACCGAAATGGTGCCAACGAGAAGCTGCTCGGTGACTTCATCAAGAAGCATAACGTCCGCGATAAAGTCTTTGGTGACTACTCACAGCTCATGGTACGCGGTGGTGGGGGAATGTGCTGACCTGATTGCTCAGTTGCGTCCAAGTGTGGATTCGATGTCTTTGGGCCGACCCGGATTGTCACCAACTCCGCCGCCCATATCAATGAGTACATTGAGGGTACCATTGAGAGACTCGGCTTCACTCCCGACCTGTACTATCTCCACCGAATCGACTCAAGTGAGTCCAGGCTTCCTCCAAAATAATCTACCCGCGAGAGCATCTGTAGTAACGAGCATATTCTAGACACCCCACTAGAGGAATCCATTGGCGCTCTTGATCAACTCCGCCGTCAAGGCAAGACAAAATACATTGGCCTGTCAGAGTGCTCAGCAGCCACTCTGGAAAAAGCGAATGCGAGTACGTCTTCTTTGCAAAAATCAATTCTGCTTTGCGGAAATCAATTCTGTCACATGCTGAAGATCTCCCCAGTCGCCAAGATAGATGCCATTCAAGCCGAGTACTCCGCGTTCGAGACGTGCCATGAGACTAACGGTCTAATCGACACCGCAAAGAGACTGGGTGTGGCCTTTGTTGCTTTTAGTCCCCTCGGTCACGGCTGGCTCGTGGACGACTTCAAATACAGCTCGCCTGAGGAATTCGCAGCCGACGACTTTCGCCGAACGGGTGAGTGCCTGACCAGATCTGCAGTGACTGCGCTCTGTACTGATAATAGAAACAGTGCCCAAGTTCCAAGGGGAGAACTTCTACAAGAACAAGGCCATCGTGGATGAGATCAAAAAGCTCGCGGCGAGGAAGAGCTGCACGGTGGCCCAGATTGCGCTCGCTTGGGTTGCCGCGCAGGGTATGATCGCCATCCCTGGCACAACACGACCCGGTCGGCTCGAGGAGAATTGGGGGGCCCGCGATGTCACACTGACGGACGAGGAGAAGGCCGAGATGCGCAGAATTGTCAATGATGCCAAGCCTGCTGGAGAGAGATTCGCAGCTATCTACCAGTCTATGGTCGGCCACTAGGGGGTGCTTAAACCTGACGGAGGTGAGGGACTGGAAGATGTTGAGAAAAGAATGTTGAAGAACTATGTATTATTGGGTCATGCCTGTCGTTCCATGAAGGGCTTTTGTTCAATTGTCTGCTCGGGAGCCGCCTTTCGCAATAGTCACGTATCCCGTCATGGCATCCAGCCCAGATATCGCACGTAGCTTGCTTCCCAAGCACGTTGCATGTGCGTTGCTATGGGCATGTACTCTTCATTGATAAAATCAGATTGTTCAGGACTTCTTCCTCCTTTCAGAAAAGTTTGTATGGCCGTCAGATTCCGCTACTAGTAGTAATCAAAGTGAATAGAGAGAACAGCTATCTTCGGGTCACGAGCCATGGATGAGTAGATCCCGAAATGAGTTTAGCCAAGGGCCGCAAGCATCAATCTCTGGCCGCCATTCGCGCTCACAGCCGCTCCGTTGATCCATCGTCCCTCCTCACTCGCGAGGAAGCCAACAATGTAGGCAATGTCCTCGACCTCTCCCACACGCGGTGCCGCCGAAGTGTCTGCAATTATCTTTTCGATAGAGCCTTCCGGCATGTTCGCTTTTGCAGACTCCAAGGCATCGGTTGCCGTGGTCCCAACGCTAACGCTGTTAAAGGTAATCCCCTTCTCCGACGCAAAAGACTCGGCAAACGATCTTGTGTAGCTCTCGAGGGCGGCTTTGCTTGCGCCGTACGTGATGATCGGATCTCTATTCCCAAGCTTGCCAACAATGCTTGAAATATTAATAACACGGCCTCCGTGCTTTGGCGCGTGATCCATAAACGCGATTGTAAGACTCATAGGGGCGAATACATTTCCTCTCATGACGTCCTCGAAAATCTCCACAGTTGTTTCAGCGACCGGGAGGACTTTTTTCACATCGACAACGACCGCGTTGTTGACAAGAATATCAATCGTCGAAGTACTGAGGCCGTCGAGGGCCTCACCGATGACTCGAAGACCCATGCTAGGATCCAACACGTCGGCTTGAAGCGCAATCGCCTTCTCGACTCCGAAGGACCGGCATTGCTTCAGAGTCAGCTCAGCCTCTGTCTTGTTCGATACGTAGGTGATTGCCAGTTTGCGCAATCCCTTTTTAGCGAACTGTATCGCTATAGCTCGCCCAATGCCTCTCGATCCCCCAGTGACTACTGCAGTCTTGCCAGTCAGCAGCCATGGCTGTGTAGATTCGGTGGAGTCGGACATGATTGGGCCCGTCTGGTTATTCAAAATCATAAAACGTGGAATGCGGTGATGGCCTTGATCAGAGTTTTCTCATATGACAAGTCTGCTCTTGTATTTATACCTTTAGCCTCATGGCATCTCGTTGCAGTGTACAATGAATCGACAAACTCGGTCCAGATGTCTTCCCTCCTCCAACAGAATCAACCTTTCAATTTGTCCGCTTCACCGACAGATTTCAAGCTTTTAATTCAATGGCTCCCTAGTTTTGCGAAGTGTGGAGCAAAACAGACTTAAAAGTCTCCGAGCATTGCTGTATCGATTGACTTCGGGTCAACTACACCCCTGCAGTGGTCTTGGCGGCGGAGGCTACGTCGGCCCCGAGTGATCCGACAGCGTTGAAAGTGAAGACTCGACGCTTATCGAGATAGAGTTCAATTTTTCGATGACACAGCTCATACTGTACTGAAGTTCCCAATTCCGTTTCCTTTCCAACGATACTGCCTATACTTTGGTTCCTCATGGCCTCGCACAGCATTGCGAGGACCTGCTACCTTACGCGATTGGTCAGCTAGGGCTCGTGACGAGTGTGATAGAACCTTACATCTATACATGCTGGTGTGAAATGTCAAATGATTGGAATATATACGGTGCGACGCCATCGGCTGACTCTGCCGCAAGAAGCACCATGTGGAAACAAACGCCAATGGCTAGGTCAGGATATGTGTAGTATGAAACCACAGGCATTTGTGATTTTATGGACCAGTGGGGAGACAGTATTGAGATGGCCTTTCATGAATAAAGGGGGAATAATGATGGATAAATATACTTCTGAAAGCTCAAAGAGACTTTGCTGACGCTACTATCAGGTGCAGCCTGGCAGTATTTGCCTTCAAAAATTGATGTTCCCCAAGCTATCCAGGTAGCTTCCACGGCTCAAATGCCGGTCTGTCCATTTCTTCTGCAAAGTGAGAAAGACATTTCCAGGCTACCTTCCCACATTTCATATCTCACTGCCATGATTTGGGTCGAGTGGTACCTAAATTCTTTCGTTGTTGCCGATCTTGCCTCAAGCACAGAGCGTCAGGAAGGTAAAGTGACTTCTGTCGCGCCACAACTTGAATGATAGAAGTGACAGCACTCTTTTGATCCTGTCAGTCTCTGAAGATGGGTGTGGAGGCAGGACCAAGTATAATCCAAGTCGCGGATGTTTGGGCGTTGTCATTTCAACGCATCTGTCTCCCTGTACTATGACCGGAATCCTGATCAATGATGCACCGCCGCGCTTCTCCCGGCTCACGTCCTTCAGAAGCCTCGACGATCCCGGTCGCCTCGCTGATCCCATCTCCAATCTATCGACGCGTAAAAGTCATCGAGGAGGTTCTCAACCAACGAGGGTGGCAGTACACGGTACAAGTCCCGGACTGTCGCCGCTGGGATGTAAGGGCTTGGGTAGGTTATTGCTTTTGGCTTCTTCCAAAGCTCAAATGCCAGAATGTCTGGCGCACCGCGCCAGAGTGGGAGAGTCCTCTTTTTCGCCCTGTGAATCAGTCTGCGGGCCCATTCCCCCAAGCTTCCGTCGAAGTTGCGTGATTGGATCAAGATTCTGCGCTTGCCCCAAAAGCTGTGGTCGGGATACCACTTCCGGAGATTGCCAGTGGCGGATTCTTTGTGAAGGATGGATCCCAAGTCCCCTGACACCACCGAGTTAAGGTCATCAACAATCATCTTGTCCCGGGCGATGTCATGTCCCAAGAATGCCACTTTGTTCACTCTTCCAATGCTTTTCGGGAAGCTTGTCCAGGGGCTTCCATTGGCGTCCCTGACTTCGAACCTCGTTCCGTGTTTGAAATCGAGATCCTCCCAGCCCATAAAGCCAAGAGTGTCATCGGGGCACACTGCAGCGGTAGAAGTCAGCTTTCAGAAAACCGAGGAAAGAGTTCATTCGAAAATGGCTCGGAAAGACCGCAATGCATATGTGAATTGAGGGAATAAGCCAAAGCAAGGGAACGACGCTCAGGCTGTTGGAGTGGGAAGCTGCTTACTGACGACGTTTGCGTGGTGAGTGGTGCTTTGAAATTCAGGACAGTCCCACTCGTGCTTTCCCGTTTCGTCAACCGTGAGAGAAAGAGTCAGTCTAATGGTGTAGTGACGAAGGGCGCAATAGCGGGAGCCCTGATTGACGGAAAACAATGAGGGAAGCACCCTTCTGCTGTGGTGAGAAATAGCGGTTCTGAGACCCTTGGGCCCAACCGCGATGAGCCGAGGTGTCATCGAGGCTTTCCAAATCATGAGTTGCAGCTCAAATGGCAGTCTTGGGAACAACATGAACTCATTGAGAGGTTTTCTCGGCCGTCTCGGCGGCGGTGCGCTTCCGTAGTCTTTCTTGCGAGTGCTGACCATTGTAGGTGATGGGGTTGCTGAAGGTGTGATATGTAGTGAGGGACTGTGAGGGAGTTGAAAAGCTTGGGTGACGTCCTGCAAGGCTTTTCATCAGCACCAAGCACAAAACATCGACCCCGCCAGACTTGACGCGTTCCGTGTCCGGGCAACGCATCGAAATCATAGCCAAGATGCACGTCACGCGTAATAAGGGCGGGGCTGCCTTCGGATACGAGCCTTCCTGCTTTGTAAGATCTACCCTTGGTGCATCTCACTCCAACCAGGGCTGACTTTGCTGAAATTAGAATTGCTTTAACTCATTGGAAACGAGTGAGGGGATTGTTTGATATCATCCCATACTGCCCAGGGTGGCTTGCCATGAGGACACATTTAGTCAACCAACTGTATGTTTTTTTAAACGCTGGGTCTTGAGTGTTCCCGACTGTATGAAGGGGCTGCTTATGGCTCCGACTGTGTATGGAATAGAAACGGAAACCGTTAGTAACCCAATCTCAATGGTACACAAACAGTGTTTATTAAAATGCTCGGTTTGCGTACCACCGAGAACAATGCATTAGAGGCCTTCAACTTGGTCTGCCAGCCATATGGAGAAGATTGTAGTAAGGTTTTGTTAACACCACGGCGTATTGTTATTTTGTGTCACATTTGATTCGTTCTGAGGTGTTGAAACAAAAAACCCCGAGGTCCTCTGGCTGGGTGCTTCCCAGATATTCCAGGCAGGGTGTGACTGAATCCCAATAGCCAAGTATCGAGGGACAAAAGGGCTGTAACAACTGCATCGACTTGCAACAAAGTTCGATTTGAATGCCTCACTACCTGAGGCATGCCTCAAATGCTTCGCCCAGGCTTGAGGGGCGCTTGAGGGGCACGCTACAGCAGCTAATGGGCTGCCGGACAGAGCAGGGTAGGGAGAACTAGTGGATTAGTGGATCTCTGCCTACCCTACGACGTTTTTTCCATGTATTTTGAAGTTTCAGTATATGAAAGAACTATGTACTGAATCCCTACAACGAACGATATTGCCCCAGAAAACTAGCTCGCTACGGGGCAGGGGACGGCGGAACGGACCTCAGGAGGGCAGCAATGAGCCTGGGCAACTACCACTCCACGTATAGGGCTCTTCGGTCCCGAGGGTAGGAAATAGCCATCGTCATACCGATTTGGGTTATGATTCATTTTCCACGAGCATTCTGCCAGTGGAGAACACTCGAATTCGCCCGAGAATCATTTCACCACTCGGGCCCTGTGCAATTGGATTAAGATCAGAGATTCGCACCCGCAAAAACGGAGGGTATACCTGAGCACTATGGGATAACCTCAGATTGGACACCCTCCCATACGGTACTCTCCTATAGAATTGCCCTCTATAGAAAACCAACCTATAGGATAATGTCCTATAGGCTAACCTTTTACTTAATAACTTCTTATAAGAAACCTCTTACAGGAAAACTTCTTTTAGAATAACTCTCTTTCGAATCACTAGTTTAGTACTGACCTAACCTAAGTTATGTTATATTTTCTCTAATTACCTATATCTGCTTACCTAGCTTATTGGTGTTGTATGGGTGTACCCTCCGCTTTTGTGGGTGCGAATCTCTGATCTTATTGGAGTAGAATCACAAAATGGTTTACAACTCTCCAAATTCTGACAAGTGATCAACTACCTCAGGAGCCACATCGTGTCGACACGGTCTGCCCCGCCCAGGTAAACTCACCTCTTTACAGGCCAGCCTCGACTGCGCGCACCTCCTGTGGGATACCCTCCTAACAGCTCAATCGAGTTGAAAGTAGAGAGTTCATAATCAACTTGTGCGTGGCACTGGAATTACTGACGGAACTCGATAAGTTCTGGACGGTCTGGAAGCTCTTGGGATGACCAAGCTCAGTACTTACCTAGATATATCCATTCATGGGAAGGAGGAATCACCATGTGTGACTACGACAGACTCATTAATGCTAGTAAATGGTGTGGGTAATGGACAAGCTATGTACGGTTGTATCCAACCGGGATTAATAATACTTTGACGTCAATCACGACAAGTTATTCATGTTGCTCATAAATGTGGCTCTTATTGATCATGCTAAGACCAGTATCTAGGAGACACTGACTTCGACTTGCTTCTTCACAATGATGGATTTGTCATCCACTCCTGCCCCATAGACGCTGGCATCATCATCGTCTAACCTCTCAAACGTGAAGAGCCTCGGCGACGAAGCACTAATCTTGGTAATGTTCACAGGACCGTCATTTCGGAAGCCAAGGCGGCTGGCTCGTGTACCGATCCGAGATGTCATACCTCTTGACATCCCGTATGATCCGGCGGTAGTGTTGCCTTTGCTGGCAAAGAAGCTGCGGAACAGGGGACCTAGTAGAGGCAGGTTACCGCTGACGATGGCGACGCCTTGCTCGAGGGTAGTCCAGGTCGCTGCGTAGACTTGGGTGTAACTCCCGTCCAAGGGGCTGAACTTGAGGATCTCTGTGATTCGTATGACGGAGGCGACGCAGCCACTGGGGTAAAATGTCAGCGGACAGAGTTTGGTTCTAGGGCTGAGGGTGAGACAAGCTAGGGGCACTAACAAACTTCCGAGGAGGAAAATCCCGACGACGGCCACCTTCTTTCGCGTGTTGATCTTCAGCTGCCACAAGGGTGGAAGGGGTAGCGCTAGGACGTAGATGTCGCCCACAAGGGAGAGGACTGCAGCTGTTGTGCCCGAGACAACTTGGTCCCGACAAGAACCGCCTTTGATCGTTCGGTCGTAGAAGAATGCGATTGGGGCACAGGTAGTAAGATTGATGGCCCAGGTTGTTATGCCCCATATCAGCGTGTAAGCTATGCCGACGTATACCCAGATTCGGAAGTTCCCATACGCCTTGGTTGAAAAGACTGTCACCCATTATTATCAGCATAGCTCAAGAATATGTTGCGAAGACGGTGGTCCCAGCATCTTACCTCTGAGGTAGAACATCAGGATGGAGATTTTAACGCAGCAAAGCACAGGTTGGTTGGCTCTCTGAAGCGCAAAGCTGATCTGATCGTGGGTCAGCGGCGTTGATCCAGAAAACAATTGGTACTCCAGCAGTCTTGGCTCTAATATTAGAGAGTATGTATACATACTCTAGCAAAACGTGCCGCTTGGGCTTTTGGAAGATTGCAAAGGTGATGCCCGAGGCCATTGGCGACAACTGCAAGGCTCTAGTGTCAGCATGAGTGGGTGAGTGTAGCTTGGAATAGTTCAAGTACTCACGTAGATACTGGCAAATTGCTGGTTCCAATGACAGGAGCAACCCAATCCCCATTAAGTAGTCATCCCACGAAACCCTTTGGCTTGTCTTGACCCGAGCAACAATACGAAGGCCATAGGTCAACAGAGAGAAGATAAGAATAATTGTCGTCGGAACCACGCCGAACAATTGTCTGCTGTATACATCATCCGGGATGTCTGGGGGACAAGAGCCTCCCGCGGCGGAAGACATATTGATACACAGTGATCAGCCCAGCTGATATCAAAGGCACGGATGATATCTAACGACCGAGCGTCAGAGACATGGACGGAGAAAGTGACAAAAGCGTAGCACAAAACCGTTTATCATTGTGTGGTCGAGGTGGGGCGGAGTATATTATACCAAGAAATCTTCACATGTATTCTCCGCATTTGCGGTAGTTTACCATTTATCGATAGACCCATGATCGTACGGCAAAGTTTGAGCAACTGTTGGTCCTGGCGAGAGTTTGCGTTCAAGGGACCGGATTGATGCGTTCCCTTGCTGCGGCAGTTTTACCTCGCCATGCAGACGAGGAGTCCAGGGGAGCGGAATCTGCTGAACCCAGCGAACCAGTTCGAGGAGTTTTCCGCATTTGGTAAGTCAAATTTTAGAGCCACATCTCGATCAGCTACGTCGGTGTTTAGCCTGGTTGCCTTTGCGGAATGTGGGAGCTCAAGCGGAATTCCTGCTCAGGTGGCATGGTCGCGTGTGAATGACTACAGGAAATAGCTGGCATCCACATACATTCAACACATGTTCCAGAAGCTTGACGGTTTTCCGTCAAATGTCACCTTCCTTCCCGACGCGTCAGCCCAGATCTGGCGGCATGATCCATGAACCCGCATCTATGCATGCCCGTCATACAAAGACCCCGGTCATCTCAAGGCTGCAATGTCAGCCGAATCATCGGATGGTCGAAACAGCCCACTAGATGATAAGGCTGTACGTGAGCTTGGCATTGGCGTGCTGGTTTCCCAATCGCGAGTAGAACAGAACCAATCTGGAGCCGAGATTCACTCAAGGGCATTTGAGCAATTTTGGTATCACAGGGCAAGTGGTTTCAACTCTGCATTAGGTTGGGGCCGAATTAGCGGACCAACGGTATCTAGACCACGGTAGCGGCTAGCTCCCATCAACCAGGTATTAGGAGGTTTATTTTCCCGTCCAGTGGCCCAGGCTCTGGCGTACCGCATCGCTAACCGTCTGCCGATGTCAAACTAGTCAAGCAACGGCATTGGGGATACAAGCTCTGCCGAGAAGTAGCTTAGCATTATACCACTTTGAGTATAACTGGGTAGCAGGAGACCCGTCAAATCAACACATGAAGTCCAGAAACACTGCGTCCGATATCATCAGCATATTGAGATCATTCAACACAGACACCGACGTCGTGTTGTCTCAAAGGGCGCAAGACATCTCTTCGCGCTTCGTAGATGCCCCGTCTGATTCGTCTACGTAAATGATCTTTCGCATTTTCGGACGAACGGCATTCTATGGATTCTGTTACATGTTGCACACAACTTAAAAAGGGATCGGTCTTAAGCGCGTCTGCATACGGAACACAGATATCCCACTGAAATTTACGCGCTGAATTAGATGCGATTGGTGGATATAAAGCCCATCAATCAAGTGTAGTTCCTCAAGATCTGCTTCCATTGATCTGTCAGGGTTTCTGTAACTTATAACCGCCCATAAGGCGGGAAGTCGTCCAGGGTTGCCAAGCCCTGTTCCTTGTGTCGAATCCCGCACCAGAGAATTGGCATCGATGGGCGACTTTACCCCGGGAGAGCTAGGGACTTAGTTCGACTGTACAAGGTTTGCAACCCGACCTTTCGGTTTCGTTAAACCTTTTTCTTCTTTGTAAGTGATCCGTAAAACCAATCATCCTGCCGTGAGAGGGCTGGGGAACCTGAGAGGTCTGCTCTTACACAAGGTTGCCCTGATGAGCGACCAGCACAGCATAGGAGATAGTTCGCAATCCCATGTGCCGAACCCGACTCCATCCAGCTCTAGTTGATGTTGCTGTTGCAACTGCTTCACAGGATCGCAAAGATCGACATGAATCATCATCCTGCAATGTTGTCCACGGTACTGCTTGCGCAACTACTGCACACTGCTGTCCGTCAATCTCAGCCCTGTCTCAGCACGATGAAGCATTCTAGCCCTCCGGGTGAATTCTGATACCTCATGTGCTCCTTCAACCGGTTACGATATCGGCTTATCTTACATATTATACCTCC
Organism: Diaporthe vexans; assembly: GCA_021188095.1. NCBI lineage: Eukaryota > Fungi > Ascomycota > Sordariomycetes > Diaporthales > Diaporthaceae > Diaporthe > Diaporthe vexans. The sequence continues at coordinate 3,021,368 of JAJLLZ010000004.1, read as the reverse complement.
AAAGTGCCGACTAGTCTGGAGAGGTCACATTGATTGAAGTATGCGGGGAGGACATAGATCTAGCAGCATTCCCGATGTCACATTGTGATTACTGTGTTGCCACTTGGTTCAGTTGCTTTCTTTTTCTCTACCCTCGTTTTTTTCCTTCAGCGTCCTGTCTCCTGGGCTGCAATCCTGTGTCAACTCAGAGTAATTCAGTCATTCGTACACATAATGGCATTCCATCAGGATGATCACATCGCGGGGCCGAGCAAGTCCTTCGAGATCATGACCAAGGCTGAGGCTGTCAAGGTCACGAACGATGGCGTCGTCCTAATCCCTCGCCCAAGCGACGACGCAGAAGACCCGTTGGTAAGACCGCGAAGAGAGATCCAAATCGGCTACACACCAGGAGGCTAATTAGATAACGACAGAACTGGTCTTTCTCCAGGAAATCAGTGAATCTGGCAATTCTGTTCCTGAGTCTTTTCGTCGGCTTCGCCGCCCCCTTCTGCGGCCAGCTCAACCTCCTGCAACAGGCAGCCCTCTACCACAAGACCACCGTCCAGATCACATACTTCAACTCCGCCGCTTCAGCAGGTCTGGCGACCGGCGGGTTCATCTGGTGGCCCCTCAGCCACAAGTTTGGACGCACCTCTGTCATCTTCTGGTCCCTCTTCGGGCAGCTGGGCTGCCAGATATGGGCGCCGCTGATGACCGGCCCCGATGATTATGTACCGTATCTCGTTTCGCGTTACTTCTCCGGCTTCTTTGGTATCGTCGTCAGCGTTCTTGGCCCCCGGTATCTCGTCGACATGTACTTCCTCCACCAGAGGGGCAGGGCCTTCACGTTCCTTCACCTCGCGTTGAACTTTGGTGCCTCCTTCGGCCCGACTGTGTCCGGCTTCGTGGCTGGCAGGAGCTATTGGCCCGTTGAGTACTGGTGGTCCGTTGCGCTGTGTGCCTTCACCATCATCACTGTGTTCTTGTTCCTCGAGGAGACGACCTATGATCGAACGCCCGGTGCTGTCAACCGCGTCAAGCCTGACTCCTGGCTGAAGGATCGCTACGAGACATTCTTCTTCGGGTCTAAGGTCGGTGCCGGTGTGTCTTGGGGTGGCATGGTAAGTAGTCTTGCAGCTTTTCCCATAATTAGCAAGACTAGAGAGCCCCTACTGAACTTTTCTGCAGGGCAGAGTGTTTATTCAGCCATTCAAGATTATGTTCGCCCCGGTAATCCTCATTATTGCTGGATTTGATACGATAGCCTTCGGCTTTTACGTTGCCCTCAACGCCTTGACACCGGTCTGGCTCCAGATGCCACTCAAGGCCGGCGGTATCTACGGCTTTACTGTCACAGAGAACGCTGCCTTCACGTTTGTCCACTGGGCCGGCTTCATGATAGGTCTAGTCTACGGCCACTTCTTCAGCGACCGCATTCCTCTGTGGCTTGCATCTCGCAACAATGGAATCTGGAAGCCCGAATACCGACTCCATGCTCTCTGGCCCACCAACTTCGTCCTCATGCCCCTGGGCTTGGGCCTGGTCGGCGCGGCGATGGAGTTCAGACTGCATTGGTGGGTCATGGCCGTCGCTCAACTCTTCGTCACTATTGGCTCGCTTGTCAGCATCCCTACCACTGTCAACTACATCTGCGAGTGTTTCCGGACCAACACGGTTGAGGCTACCCTGCTTCTGAACTCGATGCGGCTGTTCATGGGCTTGTCTATCAACTTCTACATTCAGCCTTGGATCGCGGCAGTGGGTATTGGCTGGGTCTACGGTCAACAAGCTTTCTTCACAATATTTGCTTTTTGCTTCCTGATTGTTCTGATGGTCTGGGGACGTCAAATCCGTCAATTGTCTCCTTTCAGCACTTCAAAGTCTGAAGAGGGCCAGCACATATATGACAAGGGAATAGAGGAGCATGGCTTATAGATAGATACCGATTTCGACATTATCTACTAGGTTAAGGTTGCATCATCTCCGACCAGCGCTCCAGAACCCAAAGCACCGCCTCCACGCCCACCTCAGGACCCGTAATAAGAACGCTATGCCCGTGATCCAACGCCGTGATGTACTTGTTGACACTCGAAAGACGAAGCTGGCTCGCTCGTAACTCATCATCATGCAGCCGTAGCTTTCCCAAAAACGCCCGGCACTCCAGACTGTCCTCCTCCGTGCCGTTCCCCATCTCCTCCCCGGCCTCAAACATCAGCCTGAACTCCTGCGAGAAGTCGGCCCGCACGACCGCAAGCGGGACATCCCCCAGCGCCTGGTTGGCAAACTGCTGCTCCCGGAGCAACCTTCGCGCAGACACCCTGCAGTCTTCGTAGTCAGTCGCCGCCGCCGTCCGCCGTATCATAGCAGCGACATGCTCCCACTCATGCTCCGTCAAGCCCGAGCGCTCGCGCGTGCGCGTGACAGCACCAAAGTCAACACCCCTCGTGACGTCAAAGAACACAGGCGGCGGGATAGACGGCTCGAACAAATCATACATGAGCTCCGTGGCCGCCTCGACCAGCACCATGCCCGCGACCGTGTCCGCGAGGCCCTCGTCCTCCCCGCCGCGGCGCTGCTGCTCCCGGCTCAGCAGTGCCAGGAACGCCCTTGCGCAGATGCACCCATAAGAATGGCCCACCAGGACATACGGCGGCCCGATGCGGAGGACCTGCAGCAGCTCGTACAGCTCGCGCGCGGCCTGCTGCGCCGTCAGGACCACCTCGCTGCCCTTGCTGGCGCTGATGTCGCCGCGGCCCAGCTCCGAGTAGCCGTAGCCCGCGCGGTCATGAAACAGAACGCGGACGTGGGAGGCCAGCTGCCTGCGGAAGCGGACGTATGCCGCGCAGGGGGTGCCGCCGCCCGAGAAGAAGAGGACCACCGGTGAGCCCGGGGTGCGAGGGGGGCCCGAGGTCGAGACGTTGAGCTTGTGGTGCCGGGAGACGGAGACGAGGGCGTCGATGTCGGTTGCCTCCCAGGGGTTTAGTAAGGGGTCGGCGGGCGGTCTGCGCCAGCTCGTGCTGGGTTTCCGCGTCATGATGTGGTCTCAATGGGAGCTGTCAATGGCATCGTGAGCATCATATTCTCGTTGATTGAGTGAGTCCAGTCCTGTCATGAACTCAACCGGAACAGATGGGGAGCGGTGTAAGCACACACACACAGACACACAGATACCCCCCATTGTCAGAAAAGGGTGTGACAATGAGTCTATGCGACGGTCTGCAGCAACTAGACGGGTGGTTCTTATTTGACGTCACCACGCATTCCGTCGAGCAATTGGAGATCTCCCGTCCTCCACCATGTCACCCCTTCAGCATGACTAGCTGCTAGAACCCCACAAGCACGGCGCCCTTTCGTATCCAACTTCTGGCCCCGAGTCCGATCTGAGACAGTTTGCTCGGGTGTGGCGTGACGGCGGGGGCTGACGACAGATCTAGTGCAGGGCTGCTTGATCATCAATCTCATCTTGATGGTTTTGTTGAGTGAGGCGTCTCTTTCGGGTGGAAGAAGTGATTGTGATGTCTGCCGTGAACTGCACTGAGGCTCAAAACACCGGCACGAAGCATGAATAAGTCGGGGCCATAAATTGATCGCTTAAAATATACATTGATGACTTTTAATTTGTTCTGTAAATCAGCCAGCGCTATCTTACTCCCGCACAAACAGACCAGCCATGCCCATGCCCGTACCGACGCACATGCTGACAACACCAACCTCACCGTCACTCCTCTTCAGGCCGTGCATCAGGGTACTCGTCATCCTGGCACCAGTGGCACCAAGAGGGTGACCCAGGGCAATAGCACCACCATCGGGGTTGATCTTAGCCATGTCGCCCTCAAGGCCCAGCTTCCGGATGCAGTAGAGAGCCTGGCTCGCAAAGGCCTCGTTGATCTCCCAGCGGTCGACGTCCTTGTTCTCCAGGCCGACCTGGCCCAGCAGCTTGGGAATGGCCAGCGCGGGGCCGATGCCCATCTCGTCGGGGGCGCAGCCCACGGAGACCGTCGACACGAACTTGCCAATGATCTGGCCACTCAGCCCAAGCTCAGTGGCCGTGCTGCGGCGCATCAGCAGCGTCGCGGCGGCACCGTCGCTGACCTGGGATGAGTTTCCGGCCGTGCTGGCGCCGTCGCCCTTGAATGCGGGCTTGAGCTTGGCCAATGCCTCGGCCGACACGTTGGGCCTGATGCCGTCGTCCTCTGTGACAGTGATAGTCTTCTCCTCGCCGACCTTGTTGCCCTGCTTGTCGACCTCCTGGAACCGCGTGGTGACGGGCGCAATCTCCTGCGCAAAGTGCCCCTCGGCTCGCGCCCTCGCAGCGCGCAGGTGGCTCTCCGCAGCAAAGGCGTCCTGGTCGGCGCGGGCAACGCCGTAGCGCTCAGCGACGTTCTCAGAGGTCAGGCCCATGGGCATGATGCAGTCGCGGGCGTCCTTGACGGGGGAGTCCTTGAGGGCAGGCCAGACGTCGACGGGGATGGCACGGCTGCCGTAGTTGCGGGTCATGCTCTCCATTCCCGCGCCGATGCCGACGTCGATGGCGCCGGTGCGGATCTGGCCGGCCACGGCGGCTATGCTCTGCAGGCTGGAGCTGCAGGCGCGGTTGACGGTGTACAGCGACGTGGTGGAGGGGTAGCCGACGTGGTTCATGGCCATCCTCGCCGCCTTGGACCCGCCCAGCTCTGACAGCACCACGCCCACGGCCACGTCGTCGATCTTGGACGGGTCCAGCTTCGGGTTGGCGTCCAGGGTCGCCCTCAGCACAACCGACAGCAGCTCTTCTGGGTACGCATCTTTCAGCTGGCCCTTGTAAGATCGGCAGATGGGTGTGCGGAGCGAGGAGAGGATCACGACATCGGTGGGGGCCTTGGATAGGACGGACGAGATGCCCTTGGGGAGCGCGGCCATCTTGTTCGGAGCGGTTTCGGTGACCAGGTACGAGGCCGGAACGGTGGGGGAGCGAGGTGATGGGGTCGAATTGAGTGTCGGATGTGCGACTTGGAATTGCAGGACAGCTGCGTACAACTCCAATTGATAGCCTGGGCTCACGACGGGTATAATTGAAGTGGTATATAGAATTAGAATTGTAAACAAAAGAAAAAGTTACGAAGTTCCGTAGACGGCGCCATGGAACGATAATATCCGGGACGAGCTCGGCATTGTAGACGTCGGGAAGAACACCCGGCGTCGGGAGGCGAGGTGGGGGACAAGCTCTCTTCCGGGGAAGCTCTTGAGCTCAAGGGTGGCCATTGGGAGCGCTGCATTGCTGTGGGGTAGCTCGTCGGGAAAAACACAGGCCCGGGGCATGCGGAAGGCAGTCCAGCGCGGCTGTTCCGACCGTCACCCTTGTCGCCTACCACCCCTGGACGGCAACCTCACATGAGGCTATCACCAAGATCCAGATGCATACAGCAGGGCCAGGATCATGACATTAATGAAGACAGCCACTAGAACCACAATTCGGCAAGCATGATCATGAGATCCACGCTGCCCAAGCGCTCGTCAGAGCCGCGGTAAAGGTGCCTCCCTCCGTTGTGGTGTGTACGCTTGGACCTTCCAAACAAGCCTATGCCTCGAAGTTGCTTGGTTTTGAGATCGCTTGAAAATGAATGTCATGGTAAGAGCGTGCACACATTCGCATGTGATTCCATGTGAATAGGGGACTCCAGACCGTAATAGAGCAAGAACCCCGTACTATACCAGACAACATTTCATGGACTAGAGCTCCTCACCCAGAACGTAAATTTTCACGGATCGGCATCTTTTTTCAAGATCATTTGACTCATATGAAATTTGAGTTCTGTGAATACTGCAAAGATTCGCATGTTTGTCACCCACATGGCGCACAATAGCACCCTGGATAGGCAGGAGGTTCATGACCGGCTATTTTCTCCCTTGCCGGACGCGATATTCCGTGGACAAGAGGAAGACCAACATATTTGGCGAGCACGGTATCATCGGAGCTATGAGCGACCTCTACTGAGGATATGGGACCAGTACTCGGGAAGCCAGCCAGAGCGAGGTCACGGCATGAAATCCAGGGCGCCAGATATGCGCCTCGATACATTCAAAACCCGCCGGCGCTCTCTAGCTGATCACCTCGACCATAAGAAGTGGGATTGCCCGGGGCCTTTTATATCTTTCACTACCTCTTCAACAGCTATTGAAGATCTTGTTCGCATGAGGGTCGACAAGCGAGGCCCTCAGACTCTGACGGTAATTGACCCGATGAAACGGATAAATAACGGATTACCCGTCCTTGACGTTGCAGCTGAGATGGAGATCTATAACATCCCGGACCCCTATGGAATGGGGAATCAATACTACATTAACCATCATGTCTGCCTGTGGGAGGTCACCGAAGACGAAATCGTGGGACATTGGCCGTGGGACGCCCTCAAACATGACCCGAACTGGTATCAAAACATTGTCATGCCTGCTTTCAGGGACTTCACTGAAACCCCAACGCGACCATCGTCTGCAGAACCGCACACTGCCATCCCAGCGGCCTTGTCCATGGCTGACTTATTATCGGATTTCAGTGGTTTATCCGGTATGTTGTCCATTCTCGACTGATGCTCGCGGAAACTAATTTCCTAAGTCGCCGATGATTATTCAGACCCAGACTCGGAGGGCGCATATGGGATATTCACCAATGAAGACTATAATTCGGAAACAGATGACGACCTGGAGGAGGCCGGTATAGCTGATAACATCATTAGAATCATTGAAGGAGACTGGTGACCGTGTTGTTGGCATTGTTGTTGGCATTGGAAGACGCCTACATGACCTAAGCCTTTATGCTTTTCGAGAAGATAAGTAATTTCTGGTGTGGTGTCTGTTGGAACTTTTGTGTTAGTCAATTTTCTCGAGGCTGATAAATGTGGTGACAAATTGGGAAGCCCCTCTCACTTGCCGGGAGTCACTCCAGAGGTTAATATACTGCCGCCGTTCGGGCTGTTTTTCAAATCTATTGCTATGGTAGTGTTCGGGGGTGTAGGGGAATGGTCCTTAGGTATAAAAAGGGCCCATAGCCTTACGTTGCTTTAGATTGCAACTTAGGAATTAATCAACTTCTCTCTTCTCTATTCTTATTCTGTCTATTCTGATCAGAACATGTATACATAGACAGGTCTTCCTGCCAGGCTCCTTCTTCTTGCCTCCTCTCTTCGCATCAGGGCGCCCTACTGGGCGACTGGCAGAACGCGTGTCCTTGATTCCTTTGGGTGCTCGTTTTCAGTAGTCTGCGGTATGCCTTGACCACCACCCTTGTCGCCTTCCTTGGACGGCAAATTAACCTGAGGCTATCGCGAAGATTCGATTCCAAGGAGTCCTCAACTTTTCCCGCTGCTTCTTCGACAACTTTTCATCGTGGCGTAGAAACGTGAGGCATTAGGGTGAACAATCAGGCAAGCATTCCTGAGCGAGTTGCCCTCGACGATTGCTCATACCGACGGACCGCACAAGCCTCAGTTGGCGCACCTAGCTCCAGGCTTGAACCCGCCTAGTACGCACCTGATTGATGCCAACTCTTGATAATTTTCATAGCTCTTGCCCAATGAAAGACCATTCCTCTTCCTGTCAAATGATATGGGAACCTTATGAGTCAGTAATGGCCTGCCTGTAGATTGAGTTCCACATGAGCAGATAGTCAGACTGCACATACATTGCCTTGCCCTACTAGGGAACTTACTGTTGCTCCAGCTTAATAGAGGAACTCAAAGAATACCAAAGTCCATAGTCAGACTGCACTTTGAGCATCCTATTTCCAAATTTGCTGCAACCAGAAAAACTCCAAGACACCAGTTGACTCACGTATCTCCAGATACCAACTCAAGTCTGCTCCTGTTGTTAGTGTTTTGACTGCCACTGCATTTTCAGCATCATGGGAGGCGGCCAGGAACTACCTCAGGCCGAACGTGGCACAGGAAAAGGGAACCAACCCGACAAGGTCCCAACTTTTTCCACAGAAACACCGCTACAGCAGCATCGAAAACCAGGACGTCTGGGCTGCGCCGAGAAGTTTGCGCAACTTGCCCAGTTCGAACGCGAGAACCCAGACTTCGACTTCGCGGCTGAAGATGTACGCAAGGAGGCAGAGCGCCAGGCCAAGATCAGGAGACGACAGGGCAAAGAGATCTATTTCTTCTACGGGACTCTGATGGACCCCGAAACCGCACAGAAAGTCCTTGGCCTTGAGACACCACCGACCATGCGACCCGCAATGCTGAGGGGTTGCGGCTACATCAAGATGTGGGGTCCCTTCCCTGCCTTGATCACTGATGAAGAACCCATGTTGGACATCAAAGGAATGGCGTGCGAGATCGAGGGGACTGAGAGGAAGGACCGTCTGGCAGCATACGAGGGCTCTAATTACAACGAGACCACCTACCACGTGGTCCAAACTCTCTGCGAAGATGGCAGCTACAATCGGGCCCTGGCCACAATGTTTGAATGGGTCGGCAGCAAGAAGGATTTGAAGGATGGTACATTCGATCTGGAGGCATACAAAGCGACCAAGGCAAGACTCGACGCTGCTGAGAAGTAGCCACGATTTCCCAGGTCCCTGGACAAGTGCCTACACTTCCTCATTACCGTGCTTATGAAACCTCCTCATACACAAAGTTTGCTTCACTAGATTGACAGATAGTGTTTAATTCAATTACCTACGCTTCTCAAGATACGTGAGACATCAAGATCACTGTAGTTTCTGAAATATGGTGGGACAATGATCCATTTCAATTTTTTCCTTGAATGCCTGCTATATTGTACCAATGAATTCGAAAAACGCCAGCCCCATGAAGCCGTAAAAGCCCACAGTCTGAAGAACAGAACTCCCGACCACCAGAACGCACACGCTGCCGAAAAGCGAGAAGTGCTAACCCAGAAAAGTAGTCCAGCTGAGACATCATTTGGAGCATCTCCAAGCCGACGAGAAACAAGAGTAGAATGCGTCGAATCGAAAGTTGACCCTTTAGGACAATAGCCAAAACACAAGACAGTGCACCCTTTCCAAGAAATATGATACATAGCAAGTATGTATGAGGTGAATTCGTGCGTCGCCCATGAACCATATCATTCTGGTCTCAGCCGCGAGGCAGGACTTTTTGCAGGAAGCAAAACACCCATAACGCTGCAAACCGACCTGACAATGCCGGATAGAGACAGAGAAGAGAAAATAGGAATTTGGAGCTTCGAACAATTTGGGGTATCACGGCAATCAATCTCGAATCCCAAGCCCGACCAGCCTGAGCCTCTTAGTGGGGCTCGTCGGCTCGGCACGCCTCGCCTCGTCCGCGACGCTGCTGGCGTCATACTTGCGCTTCCCGCTCCCGCTCCCGCTGCTCGACAGCCCGGACTTGTTGATCGGGCCCCGCAGCGTGGACTGCATCCTCTGGGCTTTTTCCGTCGCGATCGGCGTCGGCGTCACGTCCCTCGAGTTGTGCGAGCTCGCCACCTCGAAGCTCTCCCGCGGGTCCCTCCTCAGCATGGCTGATGCCTCCTGGCTGGCCTGGCTCTCGTACACCTGGCTGTCGGCCTCGGTCTGCTGGCTGCGCTGCGACGGCAGTGGCCGCCGTGGCGGGGGCGAGCCGCGGGAGGTGAAGGATGCGACCTGTTGTGCTACTGATTGGAGAGCGGCTCTAGCGAGCTCTTGGTTGTCGTCGGCTGATATCGTGCTCTCTCGGCTTTGATGAGCCCGCTCGGGGCGTTCGCTGCGGGCGAAGCTGAGCCCTCGTTCGGGCGTTTCTGGGATGAAGCTTCGGTTCACGAAGCGGCGTGGCGGTTCGGTCTGAGGTACAAGGTCGGCCGCCGGTAGCAAATCGGAGCCACGGGGTCTAGGCGGATTTGGTGTTGTCGGAAGAGATGATAATGAGTGGACGCCCCGGGAATGTTTCAATGGGTGCCGGCCACCTGATCGGTTGGGAGTAGCTGGGGTTGAAGGGGCACTGCTGTTCTCCTGCGTGGCAGCTTGGAGAAGGACGGCGAAAGGCTCCTGACGTCCCTCACGGCTGTCTCGTTGTTTAGGCGTCTGTCGTGGTGTCGTCCTGTATTGTGCAGGCGACGCATGTGCAGTCTTGGGCGTATGAAACATACCGCCAGGGCTTGCCAGCTGGTTCCAAAGCTCTCGTTTGTCTGACAGACGATTCCGGAGCAGCTCATTCTCCTCCCGTAAGCTGTCCATGTCCTCCTCCTGGCGCACAATAAGCTTCTTGGCGGCCTTGAGCCGCTTGCAGGCCTCCTCGTAGTCCTTGCGGATCTTCTCGTTGTCCTTGATAGCCTTCTCGCTAAGGTCCCGAAGCTGTTCGAACATGGCCTGCGAGATCTCTGGGCTGGGACTGGGTATCTTCCTGGGTGGTGGTGCTGGGGCCTCCGCCTTCTGTTTGCGCAAAGCCTCGAGTTGGCGGAGCGTCAACTCCTGCTCGACGGCGGCTCGGTGCGCATCCTCGTCGGCTCGGACGCTGAGGAGCTGGTACTGAAGCTTATGGTGGGCGGCCTCGGTCTTCAAGCGCGTGTGTTCTGCGATACAGTTTTGGAGCATGACCCGGAGCATGTCCGGCGACGCGGCGACGACCGCTTCCGGCCTCGGTGCAGTGAAAAGCCCTGAAGGTGTGGCTTCATGACGAACTGTGTTCAGACCAGTGACTGGAGGCGACAGCATCCTCTGCCTATGGGAGCTCTGTGCTGCTCTGCTTCCAGCGCCGTTGGTTGGCACCTGTGACGACGGTGGAGGGGTCAAGGAGGATGGTATGACGGAGGTAGAAGCTCGATCTTCGTTCACTTCGGACTTGAAGGAGTGATTGGGCTCGGCAGGCGACGCCGGTCCCTCGGTCGATGGGAGGCTTGCAAGACTCTGCTGCGATGCATTGACGGCAGGTCCATCCGGTGGGGCATCGTTCTCGACCGTCACGACGGGCTGTGCGACAGCCGCGTCTGAAGAAGACATCATGGGTGAATCGGATGGAACTCGATCGGTGATGATCGCGGGATCAGGTTGAAGCAAATCGGAGGGCTATAGGCTTGCTGTGCCGGCAGGAAACGAGTGCGACCGCGCGACAACAGAGGCAAGCAATCGAGCTTCAACCCAGCGACGATGTTGATTTCGAGCGTGTGGAGAGGAGAGGGGGGGGAGATATGCGTCAGCTGTATCCTTTCCCTACGATCGCATGGCGGAGAGGACGGTCGCCGTGTGACAAGAGCTGATTTTGGACGGCGGAGCGATAGTGTTGGCGGCGGTGGTGGTGTGGTGGTGGTAGTAAGGAAGAGGGGTGGGAAGACGGTGAACGCGAATGAGTGCACAAGAGCCTGGATGCCGTGCAGCAGCCCGCCAGCGCAGGACCAGCACACACCAGCGCACGGCAGCCAGTGTTTGAAGGATGGTTGGTCCTGCCTTGCGCAACAAATCAGAGGGGCTGGTCTGGGATTGGCTGTCAACCTGGCACTAGCTGCTTTCGTGTCCGTGCCCGCGCTACGTACCCCGGTATCCTTGTACCCGTGTACCCTAGCAACCATGTACCGAACCAAGCGAGCAGGCGATGGGTCTTAGCAGCAGCACCTTATTACCGCGTTTGCATTGAGCTCACTTCACACCTCACCGCATTCAGCTTTACCCACGGACCTCCAGCTCATCACCTCACCCCCGCCCCATCTGTCTCTCTTCGTTCCTGCTTGGGGGTTTAATGGGTTCCTGAACGGTTTCACAAGCGGCTCGAGGATATGACTGCAGATCATATCGTGGCTCGATGCACCTATTGATTAGACTGGTGTCGTCTTCCCGTCTTGGCTTTTGACCAGCATGTGTGCTTACTGCGCACGCAATGACTGCCGTTGCTGGAACAAGGTGCATGTTCAGGTCCAATGTCAGGTAATGCTCACAACACGCTTTGAACACACGTGCCAGGTTGTCCCCGAGAGATTCCATGGAGATGAGTCGAGACGCACAGGCCTGGGTGGCCGGCGTCCTTCTCCTGTCACATGATCTGAAGCAACAGACCGCACGCAGTCTCTTGGCCATGCAGAACAAGTATTATAAATTTTGTCAAGAAGTTCTTGGCTCTCCAAACTTGTCTACATTACCATCATGAGCCCAAGCACACCGGAGAGCCCGGCAGCAACAATGAGGTTCTGGCCGGAAACAGCCACAGCGCCGTTGGTCGCAGTGGAGCTCGAAGACGAGGTGGAGGAGGCCGAAGTCGAAGTCCTAGTCGCGGACGAAGAACCTGTCTCTGAGGCACCAGATGCTGCAGAACCACTCGGCTCAGCCGCCGTGCTAGAAGCGGCAGAAGAGCCTGTACCAGTGGCACTGGCAACAGCCAGGATCTTCTCCAGGCCGGCTGTGATCGTCACCTCCTCCAGGCTCATCGAGAGGTCGGTGGCGGCGATCTCACCAGTTGTGGTCGTGGGATCGTTAGCCTCGGGACCAGCAACCGTCTGAACGCAATTGGCTATTTCACCCGTGATCTTGCAGTCGGTGTCCATCGTGCTATTGATGATCAGCGAGTCTGTCCCATGTCCACAATGTGCCCGGAGAGGTAGCTACTTACATAGCATCACTCTCAGTGAGGTGAGCACCAATGGTCGAAGGGCCATTGACGAAAGTGACGCCGGGTCCGAATCCGCACTGCATGTACCGCGTTAGAACCAGGCCACACGAGAGGTAAAAGCAGTCTGCTTACGTCGCTGCCATCTGTGCCAGGTGCGCAGTTGACGAAGTAGGTCGTCGCCTCCGGTGCCGCAGATATGACGGAGGCGACAATGTTCTCGCCCTCGAAGCCGTAGAGGTTAAGGCTGGTGACGGTGGTAGACTGCGCCGCCGCGCCTGCCACGAGAGCGGAGGCCAAGACAAATGCTTGAGAATACATAATCGACTCCTTGTAATTATTCGACTCGGTTTGTTCGATCTTTGTCAACGTGGATCAGGATCGGAAGAGTTGTAGACGGGACAGGCCAAGGCGATGAATTAATTAACGAGTGACGGGCGCCTTTGATGGCTGAAAGAGAGAAAAAAAAGAGCCGACAGAAACGGACGTCTGGGAATTTTATCCCGTTGCTTGCAGTCTAGAAGTTCGCCCCCTGAAATCGGCGTCTAGCGGCTTGCTGCCACTCGGCCAATCGTGCAGTTCCCGTCGATTAACCGAATGTGTCTGCCTTCAGCTGAGGCTCTTTCTGGCCTAGCTCCCTGGTCTTAGCAAGGATTTAGTCCAGCTTTGAAACTGCTTTAAATTGATCGCACGATAAAGTGAATCCTACAAATCTGTGGTGCATTTTGAACTGGGCCAGCTCACACTGAGCGTGGAAAGGAAGAAATACGTGTACAGAACATAAAACTTAAGCAAACCTCACATTCGATCAGCCCGTACAAACATTAGATTTCCGAGGCTTCATGACGTCCATGATCTGGAATTCTATGCTTGCAGCATTGAGTCCAGAAGGATATTTTCTTGTCTTTTTAACGCTCCAGGACAGAGATCAGTGTTATCGTGAATCAGATTACTGTCTGAAATCTGACTGCCTCGGATATCCCGAGCAATTCTTTCCAAAGGTACCCCGTCTATGGCGCAAGGGTCTCCTGCGCGATAGGAGAGGAGAGAATGTCGGAGATGGCACGGCTGAAAGCTCGCTGATGGATTTCGTCAAGGATGCTCCACGGAAATCCAGTTTGAAAGGCCACTCGCTGAAAAGAACAAATTTGGGGGGGGGGGTGGTATTATAATAGCAGAAAAATTAAGAACAAGATTTGGCCCCTAATAAGATTATAACTGAATGCAACCAGCGGGGGGGAAAGAGATCAGGGATTCGCACCCGCAGAGACGGAGACTACATCCAAGCCCTACAGAACAATCTCTTACAAGATAGCCTCTTATGAGATAACCTCCTATTAGACAACCTCCTACGGAACAACCTACTACAGGACCCCCTTATAGGAAAACCTCTTAGAGGATAACCTCCCATAAGATACCTCCTACCCCCTACAGGACAATCTCCCATAGGATAACCTCCTACCTCCTACAAGACGACCTCCTACAAGACGACCTCCTACAAGACGACCTCCTACAAGACGACCTCCTACAAGACAACCTCTTAGAGGGTTGCCTCTTACAGGATAACCTTCCATATAATAACCTCCTATAAGATAACATCCTATAAGACACTCTTCTGTAAGATATCCTCCTATGGGATAATGTCTTGAGAGAATATCTTGAGAGATAAGGTCTATAGGATGACCCACTAGAGGTTAACTAGTTTGGGTGTACCCTCTGCTTTTGCGGGTGCGGTCCCTGATCTCGGGGGGAAAGTGCTCAGCGGCACGGAGTTTGAGTGGAGCTGTCTATTATCGCTGGCATGACAGAAATAGTTCAATAGACTCAAAAAGCTAATCCTTCGATGATGCATCCCGACTTACTATGGTTTGTACAGAAATGACCATTCCAAAAGGCATAATATCGAGCAGAAGTAGGTCGGTATCCATCGCGGACACAGCGAGAGCCTCTGTGCAGATGGTATTTTTCTCAGTCTTCTAATTGCGACAAGATTTTGAAACTGAGGATCATAATGAGCACCCCCAGGAAAACAACAGCATTTATCACCACCGTGGCCCAGCCTAGCCCCATTGAGACAGACCCAAGATGTGTCTTGATTTCTCCGGCCGCTAGAACCCTTATCATAGTTGCCGCCCCCGCGCTCCCGAGGTGCTGCCAGAAGACCGAAAGCAATGACATAACAGCGGCAACTAAGGTGAACCAAAGCACCAGCTGCCGTATGAGGGGTGCTTGGAATTGTCTTTTGATGGCATGTCCCCGGCCGCCTCTCCTTCCGCTGGTGGAAGACTGGTCATCGATTTCTAATCTTTCTGAATCCTCCTGCAGGTATGGGAAGGTATACAACAGGCAAAGCGCGATTAGACCGCAGCATACAGCCACAAATCTGAAGGTAGGTCAGAGTCAGAACAATCGTAGATGAGTGAAACCCTCGGAATACGCGAATCTCGAGTGATGATGAAATACTAACAGGAGTCCATCGAACACAACCTCATCTTTAAATTTGCTGCCCACATCAACGAGACCAAGCGGATCGTATGACTCTGATTCATTTCTTTGGCTGCTCATGGCTGCTTCGGAGACTCTATCGGCCACGGTTCTTGTGTTTGGTGAGCAAGTCCACCCCGAGGGCAAGCTCACACAAGTGCCAATGAAGCCCACACGAACTTCCAGAGAATTAGTTGCGTTAGCTGCGACAGATTCAAGAGTAGCCAAAACGTTGCTCTGAGACGTTTCATTGTGATTGCTGTAGGATAGTGATAGGAGGTAAATGTTTCGAAGTCCAACAGCTGTGCAACCTGCCAGGATGAGCGCTAGGAGGCGATTAGTGACTCAATCCAAACTTCCCGAACCCTTTGTTCATAAGCTCACAAGAAAAGATAATCCCGATTATGATTAAAATCATCAAGACGTGATAGTATCCGATAAAAGGTATCAGCCGCTTCTGTGGAGGAACTATAAAAATATTCTATAGAAGGGGAAGGGATATATTCAACTTATCTACTATCTAAGTAGGTCTAGATAGTAATTTTCAACCTTATAGGTATTTTATAGTACTTATAAGAATACTCTAAAACCAGGGTTAGGGGCGTTTCCTCTACACACCCCCTAGTAATAAACAACATTTTCAAGCTTATCACTACCCCACTTTTTTAGTAGTAAAAAACACACTAGTAGATTAGTACCCCACACTAACTAACCTTCTTTTAGTTACCTATATAGGCCTAATTTTAGTAGTTCTTCCTTCCTATACTATTATATCCTTTATCTTTAAGTATCCCTATAGCCTATATATACTCTATTCTATTAAAATAGAGCTTAGATTTAGACTTTTTAACTAATTCTATATTAAATTCTATTAAAAAACACTCTTAAAATTACTATTTTAGACCTTGTTTTAATAGCTCCTAAATTAAAGGAAAAAGTAGTCTCTATACTAACTACCTCTAAGTATAGTAAGTATAAATATAGTATTAATATAGATATACCTAAGAAGTCTAATATAGTTAAGAACCCTATTCCTAACCCTACTACCCTAGATATTTCTAAAGCACCTACAACTAAGCATCCTAAGAAGAAGAAGACTAATATAAACTATAAGGTTAATACTAAGGGTATATATTCTTAGTATACCTATATTATTACTTTTCTAGCTTAACTAACATTCTAAATATAGCTATAAAGGCATTTAACTCTAAGATTACTATAACTATAGCTAAGCTTAAAAAGCTTTATTCTAAGTATAATAAGGTTATATATAAGGCTTAGGTTAAAACTAAGATATAGGCTACTATTAAATATAAGATTACCTATTACTACTATATTAATTCTATACTATATAGTTAGATTAAGCCTAATATAATAGACTATTCTAATTATAATAATAGAGGTAAGTACTATTTCTACTATTTCAACAGTAGTAATAAGTATATAAAGCTTTTTAGATTTATATAGGTTTTTACTAAAGAGATATATAAGGCCTATATAGCTCTAAATAAGAAGCTAGCCCCTAGTACCCCTAATAATAAGACTAAGAAGTTCTATCTTAAGTATAAGAACTATTATAATAAGGTTTATACTATATATAAGTATATATACTATATAGAGGAGTAAGGCTTTTTTAAGAGTTAGATTTAGCTTAGTATTAGTAATATTATAATTAACTAATTTTAGATAAAGGTAAAGTACTAAAGTACTTTAAATATAGAGAATAAAGAGAATATTAATCTTAATATTTAGTCTAAAAATAATAATATAACCTAAATTAGTCCTTCTAACCTTTTAATACTACTAAGGGTATATACCTAGAACTAGCTTTTTAAGCCCCTTTATTTTATATATCCTAGTATAGATTATATATAATTAGGATTATAGATAGTTAATAAAGATATTTAAATAGGTTCTTTTAAGGTATACTAGGTATTAGCTTAATTAGGAATTAGGTTTCTAGGTATTAGTAGAGCTTAGAATATAGCTTCTTAAAAGCCTAGATATTCTTAGAATTAATTATTATTCTATTATCCCTTATATATCCTATAAATTTAGGTACTCTCTAAACTATTTAAACTAAGTATATATAAAGACCTTAGTTAGTCTATCTATTAATATTTCTAATATTTCTAAGTATATTATATTAAAACTATTATACTTATATTCTTATTTTAGCTATATTTATTAAATATCTATATAATAGAGCTTTATACTAAGCCTTTTAGCCTTACTTATAACTAGCTATATAGTTTATTAGTTATTTAAATATATAGTCTAAGGCTTACTTAAGTTTAAGTATATATCTTAGAATAAATATTATAAAGCTATTATCTCTTTTACTATAAGCTTTAGAACTAATAATTTAGCCTTAGTAGTTAATATTAAAATAGTTACTTATTTTAAGGCTTTCTAATAGATTAGACCACTAAAAAGGAGTATTATATACCCTTATAAAGACTTCTAGTTCTCTTAGTTATCTATAAACAAGGCATCCCCAGCTATTATAAGTACTTATACTTTATTATACCCTCTATATTATAGTCTAAGATACTAGATAGTATATAAATACTCTATTATATAGTTTACTATTTTAAAATAATTTAGTCTAGGATTTATAAGTACTTAGGAGAGTCTTATATAGGTAAAAGTAATATCTAAGTATAATATAATAAAGATATATAATATAAAACCCACTCTCTCTTAGTATACCTTAATCTCCTTATTTAAAGCTTATCCTTTATATAGCTCTAGTTCTTTAAGCAATATAAGTATATATAATAATATACCTAGATTATCTTATAAATTAAACTTCTAAGTAACCTTTTTAATATATAAGTTATATATAAGAGAAATAGTTTATTTTTACCTATTCCTTAGAATATATACACCTAGGAACTACTTAATAGGTCCCTAGTTTTTAATCTTATATTTTACTTAGATACCTACTTTAAAATACTTATAGTTACCCTTACTTTTCTTTAAGTATACTATAAGAATATTATTTATATAAAAAAGAACTATAAGTCCTATTTTTAAGCTTATAAATAAGTAAAGCTCTTCTAGAGCTAGTTTTAAGCCTAGTTTAAAAAGTATAAAGAAAAACTCCTTATACTAGAGAAGTAAAAAGTCTTATAGCTTATATAAAGCTCTTATAAGCTTAGTATACTTCCTAAGCTCCTTAAATCTATTAAGAAGGTTATAGAAAATAAGCTTATATCCCTCTTATTTAGCATATAAGAATACAGCTATTATATTAAGCTATATAATCTTTAAATTAAAGTATATAGTAATAGCTATTATAACCTAGAATATTTTTATAGTAAGTATAGCTATATATATACTTTCTATTATAAATAATAGTTATAAGTCCCCTTAAATATATATATAAGCTTTAAATAAGATTAAGAAACTATCCTTATTAAGTTTATACTTATATACTTATTTTAGTAGGAAAAGCTTTAAAGTAGCTTTTTCCCACTTAATAGTTTTCTATATACCTAGTTTTATAAGTATTCTAAGCTTATAATATATAGCTATAAGCTACTTATCCTTAAAAAAACTATTCTAAGCTTATTTCTATAATATAGACTCTATAGGAAGAGTACTTATATAGTATTTTATTCTAGAAGTAACTAGTATATTCTTTTTATCTATAGTATAGTATTTAAAAATAGCTATAAAGATATAATTTAATATTTTTAAGTACCTATCTTATTTCTTACTTTAAATATATCTTTTTAACTACTCTAGTATATAGGTAGTTATAAATTATACCTATATATAACTATCCTTTTATAGCCCTATAGTATATATAGATTTAATATTTATTATAATAAGAGAGGGATTATAAGCCTTATTTTATTAATTTTAAACTTATATAGATTATTATATAGGCTCTATTCCTTATACTTCTAACTATATTCTTCTATTCCTTCCCTAATTACTAAAATTCCCCTTATTATTAAGTTAGTATACTTCTTAACTAGGAAACTCCTAGCTCTCTCTCCTTATTTCTTTATTAGAAATAGTTCCTAGTATTAATAATATACTCCTATTAGAGGCTTCTAGAGTATCTTCTAATATAGGGAGCCTAATATATAGCTCCTTAGGGTTAACTAGAATAGATAGTAAGCCTTATTCATTACCTCTTTTTATACCTTTATTTAATTTTATAGAAGTACTACTCCTATCTAGAACTATAGCTTTAAGCTCTCTAATTTAGCTTTCTTAGCTACTTTTAGTACCCTTATATTCTATTTTATTAACTATATATATAACCTCCTAGATTTCCTTTAGAGTAGCTATTTCAACTAATATATACCTTACTTTAAAAGCTTATAGACTATTTTCCTCCTTATTAGCCTTATTAGTATAAAAAAGGTTCTCTTTAAATACTATATTCTAAGTAAAGATAACTTCTTCTTATATAGGAATCTATATCCTAAATATATTTAATACTATATACCCTACTAGATAGCCTATATAGGTCCTCTTATAAGTTTTTAGGTAGTATCTTATTATATTATTTTTATACTTTTAAATAAAAGTATATACTTTATATCTATAAGTATAAATATTTCCCTAGTTAGGAAGTAGGCTCTAAAGCTTATTCTTAATCTAATATAGTTTATACTAGTAGAAATAGCCTTAGAACTACTTATATAAAATAGTATTTAAAGCTTATCCTTATTTCTTAAGTACTAGGGATATATTATATAGTATAGCTATAGCTAGTATAGTTTCTAACTATAGTTCTAGAGGGAGATTTATACCTAGTAATAGTATAAGTATCTTCTTAATAAAGGCTTTTCTAGCTCTCTTACCTTCTCTATTTACTTCTAATATTCTTAGAGGAGTGATTTCTAAGTTAATACTACTTTATTTTACCTATTTAATATACTTAGTATCTATTATTCAGCTTATAACTACTACCTTAGTATCTTAGTATATTTTATAGATTATAAGCCTAAATTATCTATATATATATATTTTAAAATATTAAAGTACTTTAAATACTATTTCTTAGGTCTTTAAGTAGAGAGGGAAGGTAAAAAGCTTACTATTAAATTTATTATAGATAATAAGAGTATATAAAGTACTATCTAGGGCTTACTAGTATATAAATAGGTCTTAAAAGATATAGAAAAAAGGTCTAGAGCTTTTATTTTCTAATAGTACTCTTTAAATATATTTTATTATATAGATATAAGAATAAACTTTATAGTTAATTCTCTTAATTCTAGAGATTTTAACTCCTCTACCCTATTCTATAAGATATTCTAGGGCTTATATACCTAGATATCCTACTTAGATATACTAGAGTTATATAGAATCTTCTTAATTAAAGAGCTTATCCTAAGAGGGCTAGAATAGGTATATTTTTATAGTAGTAAATACTTAAAAGTTTATAATTCTAGCTATACTTCTAATAATAGTAAGTACTTAAATATAAGGAAAGGAGAGTAGCTTATATTTAACAAATACTAGGTTATATTTTTAAATAAGTTCTACTATTAATATATTATTTTTAAGTAGCCTAAACTATAATATAGTATCTTTTCTATAGTACTAAGTACCTATCTTTTATAAAAGTATCTTAGATACTATATTTATATAGAAATTCTTTACTACTACTATATTCTCTAATAATAGGTCTTTAATATATTTCCCTTATATACTATAGATAATATTTCTTAAATATTAAGTTTTATATTTATATATCTTAAAAGTTAAAGTACTAGCTTTAACTATATTATTTCCTAGATTAAAGTAGAAAGTCCCTAGTTTAAGTTTTTTAACTATATTAACTAAGTATATAGCTTTATAGTTATCTAAAATAGTACTCTTAGAAAGAGTATATTAAGCTTTATCTAATATTATATATATCTCTTATATAAGTAGTTTAGGAGAAAGGTTAATTAGATTAATAGTAGTATATATATTATATTTAAGTACCCTAGATAATATTTTTTAGAAGGTTTTAAGTCTTATAAGGTATAAAGAGATATAATAAACTCTATAAAATAATAATTATATATATAAAAAAGTAATAGTTAGGTATATCTTTACCCTAACTTAAAAGTCCTTAAGTATAGTAATATAGGAATACTCTTTTCTACTTATAGAGTTATATTTTCTATTTCTAGCTATATACTAACCTTTTTAAGCTATAGGATTAGGTTTTAAAACTTTTTTAATTTAAGATACTCTTTAATTTCCTTATATTTAGTATTTAAAATATCTCTCTTAAGTTATAGGTCTTTTTCTCCCATACATATATATTTAAGCACTTAGTAGTTAGTAGGATCCTATTTATAGTACTTAAAACACTTATTACTTTAGTAGAGGTACTTAAATAGTTCTTTAAGG